>CM029669.1:13770223-14132756 GCA_017311315.1 Dendrocalamus latiflorus
ATTCTCGAGAGCAAAGATGTGAAGAGCTGTTTTCTCTCCAAGAGTGTGGTCGCCCTCATTCCTTTATTTTAGAATGTCTAGGGTTTGGAGGCAGAGGAATCTGGTGATCATGTTTGTGCCAACTAGAAGCTGTTTGAGGTGTGAGTTATTTTGACCTAAGATCCTTTCCTGATGAAATCATAAGTCTCATGATCAAAGAACTCAAGAATCTCAAGTTCTTGCTTTTGGTCTCCCTTTCTCTTTCTGCAATGCAGTATTTTCTCTGGGTCTTAGGAATGCTCTTGTCCAAAAGTCAGTTTTCTGTTCCTTTCCAGCTAAGAAGACTGGCTAGTTCTGCTGCTTTGCTCTTTGTCTCAGACAACAAGAGTAAACACTATTTAGTCTGATTTTCAGTTGCTTGCTAATTACTCTCCATCAAGCCTTTTGAATTATCTCGAGCAGGAATCTGAGTTCTCTGTGCCAAATAGAAGTGTCTCTCAATTGTCTTGGTCACTGGAAGGGTTTCTCCTCAAGACAATTGATCTTTGTTGTGCCTGTTTTCTGTCTGCGTATTTTTGGTCTGCAGTATCTATTCTTTTCAGTCCTATTGGTCTGCTTTTAATCCTTCATCTAGTCAGATTCTATTTCTGGTCAGACCGGAGATTTTATAGCAGTCCGACCTCTCCCTCTTTGGGAGCCAGATCGGGTGGCCAAGGCTTTGATTTACCTCCTGTTCGGCATTTCACTTATTTGGTTTCGAGTTTCATCAAAAAACTAGTCTCTTGTTTTGTCTATTTTTCGCAGAGCTGTTCCTTTTATTTGTGCCTTCTTTTTCTGATGGTAGTCGGCTATTTAGTTTAAGGTTCTGTTACTTCAATCCAAGAAGTTTAGCTCTACTCGCTCTTCTTTCTGTTTTTCCTTTCATCTTTAGGTACTTACTGTACCATTTCTTTTCAGCTGCGCCCTGTCTTTCTTGAGTCTCCCTGCTGCTTTTCTTTTTCCCACTAGTTTGTAGTCTTTGGTCAGGTTTGGTCGGCTGCATGTATGCTGTTTTTGTCACCCCGTCTATCCCTGTTTTGGATATCCCATGCCGTCTGTTTTTCAGTCAGTTGTTCACTCGGCATTTTCAGCAGGCCTCTGTCGGTCAGACCAGAGGTAACACGACGGTCAGATCGGTGGCTCTCTGGCGGTCAGACCGGGTGTTCGGTGGCGGTCAGTCCGGCCTCAGTTCTTGTTCTTTGGACTGCTGTGTTCATTTTTGTCTCGTGTGCCTCTCTGCCTTTTGGTCTTTTCTTCAGTGTCAGTAAACATTGATCTTCTTGCTTCATAGCTTCTATAGCTATCGGAGAAGAAGTGCCATTTCAAATCCTACACATAAACAACCTATTGTCACCATTCCAAATGGCAAAAATCCTACGTGGAGTCATGTGTGGTAGTTTGGAGGTCTCTATCGCTAAATGAATTAACAAAAGAGACGTTGTCATCAATTCAATTAGCTATAGAGATTCTATCATTAACTGAATTAGCGATAGAGGATGACAAAGTCTCTATCCTCAATTGTATTGATGATAGAGGCCCTGTCGTTAATTGAAATGGCGATAGAGGTTCTGTCACCAATTGAAATGGTAACAGTCATTTTTGAATTTTTTAAATAATAAGCTTTTTCTTAATTAAAAAATGTATATTTATGAATAATTCTCACAATTTTTTGGCTTTAGTAGCTTTGAAAAAATAGCTAACAATTAAAGAGAATTTGAGTAGTGCACCTCAAGTTGCATTAATTATTTTTATTTAAATAAACTAATTCAAGCCTAGCATAACACTTCATGATTAAGGTGTGAATTACATGGTGTGTAGGATTTGGTTAGTTGCATATGTTTGCCTCACTTCTCCTACGATACAAATGGCAACATGCACGAACAGCTAACCTAAACTACATGTAAGATACATATGTGCCTTATGGAATGTAAATGACATGGTAGTTGTAGATCTAATAGAGCTTGTGGGTGAATGCTGCTAAAGGTGAAAATGGAACATTGTAGGGCACCCACATAGAGTGGTGGCGGTTGTTAGGGCAGCGTGGATGTGACCGGTTGTTACGGTGGTGGTAGACATAATTGCAGCTTGGGTTAGCGTAGCAATAGTACGAATGGTAGTCATTGCCGAGGTAGACCACCTCCTTGTTGTTCGTCTCCCTGATGGTCAGGTCAAGCAGCTTATAACACCACTCTGTAGCTACTACATCATCCTCCATACCTATTCGAAAAACCATAGGATGTTAGTATGACAAAGTAATGGATCACAAGGTAAATGTACAAGTAAAGTAACATAATATAAGATAAATATGCAAGTAAAGTAACATAACACAAGATAAATATGCAAGTAAAGCAACGTAGGTTACACATAAGGCATAGATCATAGTAAAGTAATGTAACGTAGTTCATAAGTAGGTTACACATAAGGCATTGATCATATAACAACTACGAATATACAGACTGCACTACTAGTACCACATAGTTCATACATACCATATACCATAACAAACATGACAACATAAGTTCATATAGCGCTAGTAGCCTGATGGCTACCACAATTGATGGTGGTCCTAGCCACCCTATCCCCATGGACTTCTTCTCCTCGTTCCTACTGGCCCCTCCAACGAGGGTAATATTTGAATGTATACCCAATCTCCTTGCAAATGGGGCATTTCTTCAAATGAGGCCTCGCCTCTAATTCATCTATGTCATTCCTAATACATCGAGTCTATGGATGACCAACTTCTTCCTTTAGCCTATCAATATTGGGGACCCACCTCTTCTCTCCCAGCTAGGATGGCCAGTGAATGATCCAACCATGCCAAAACCATACAATTCTCCGCTCTTTGTTGTCATCACTACTCTCTTCATTAAATATTTTGACAAGAATCTATTGGATTCCCGTGCAATTTTTGAACAAGAAGCCATCACATGTGGGCATGGCCTATGTAACAGATGGAGCTTGTTGCAAGTGCATGAAAAAGTGCGTCTTCCAAGTGTGCACTCATGAATAATTGTCTTACGGTTTATCCCACAATGACCTTTGGCCCTACACAGTACCTCGAAATGAAGCTCTTTCATGCCTATTTTGAATGTTCTATGCATCTTTGTAGGACTGATACTAACAATCAGAGGAGGTGAATGATTCCCAAAACTTTTCCTCTTAAGTATTCAAATTTTTACTCAATGACTATAATAGCCACCAAGTTCAGATTATACCATTGGACATGGCAAGACAAAGCAAAAAACCCAAGTCAACAAATTTAATAGACTTTAGTCAAGGCTAGTTAGACCGTATGTCATGGACCGGTCTGACCACCGAGATGATGCCTATCTGACCATTGGTTGGTCTACTGGCTAGACTAGGGTCGGTCTAACCAGCCTCCTATTCTCTGTCTCAAAATAGAACAAGAACTCAAATCTTAAGAAATTTTCAAAATATCATCTAAACATTTTCAAATTTTGTATGAGATATGTTCAAGCTATTAGGAGCCTAAACCAATAAAGAACCATAAGGTTCTTGGGCTCAAGTCACAAGAACACCAAAAACCAATTTTCTGAAATTACTTCTTGCTCGTGAGGTTGTATGGCATGAGGACCTCTATATCTATTCTCACCTGTCCTAGCAGGGTTAATCAAGCAAGAGATTGAACTAGAATAGACACAGACACAAGATCACCATCCAAGCTCAAGAACAACCAAAACAAAGTAAGAACATGATTGAGATAAAGCTTTGATTGATTCTCAGTAGAGGAAGATGTTAACATGCTCATGGATGATTATAAGGTGCAGCCACATCCCCACTCTTTCCCTCTCTCAAACTTTCTCTATTGCAACCATGGAAGGAGACAAGGTGGAAGATGAAACCCTAACCCTAGAATTCTTGATCTACCCACCTCCTCTACTCTCCACTAAATGACCAGCAGACACACAACACTAATGGGTCCAACCCATTAAGGAAACTAGGGAAACCTATCAACCCTAACTAACATGGGTTTACACACTCTTGCACGCTTTTCAAAGTGCATGTAAGACTCAACTCGCTAACACTTTACGAATTAGTTCATTTGCAATTCCAGCTCTCCTTGATCCAAACTACTTCTCCTTTGTACCTCCCTGCACCATGATTTTGATCAAATCACAAACCTGGTATTTGGCCAACTACCAAAATTCCCCCGAAGAAACTTTCGGTACCTTCCCCCAACTCCATCGTTGTCTTCACCTCAAAGCATCTCAGCATGCTTTAACACATAGCCTGTAATACCCAATAACTAGTCATCACATCTTCATGCATTCGGACTCCCCCGAACCTTCTCTACATGCATCAACCAAATCACTTGATGAACCACATGCACCAACTCGCCTTGCCACGATCCTTGTTTCCTTTGTGCTCCTACTTGAGCAACATAGCCTCACCTAGACTTACATGACCACTCTGGACCTCAGCTCTCCTACCTAGTCCTAGTCCATTACTGAAAACCGCTACATCCTCTAATGTAGAGATCCGAATCTGCAAATCCGGACCTCTCTGTGTATTCTGCACTAGTCTAGGATCACATTAGCGCTCATAGTGAAAACATAGATGAAATATCGACAAAATCACGATTTACTAAGAAAAGACTCAAATATTATTAATTATCAGAGTTGGGACCTTATGGCCAAGCTTATAGATAATAGCCTAAAGGGCTTAAGAAACTAACAACGGAAAACAAAAATAAGCATAGTAGCCATTCGACGTGTCAACAGGCAATCGACTGGGGAATGAAGTCCTAATTCATGAAGCCATCAAAGAATCCTCCTTCAAATACCTCTAGCTGATGTGGTTCCTCTTTAGCAACGGAGCAAATATGGATATAGCTGTAAGTACATAAAATACTCAACTAGTCATGTGTAACAAAGATGCAATATATAATGATGGAAGGCTTATCAAAGGATGGCTGAATGGTTATTTTGCAGAAAGTGATAATTTAGAGTAAATACAATAAATAGATTAAAAGTATATAAATAGTTAATAATCAAAGGATTGTATGAATCACAAGTGAACTAACCATTCACTTCCCAACTAAATTTATTACCAACCAACCAATATTTTATGAAAAAACCTAACCCATGTGTGAAATCACCGAGCATTGTCTATGACTGTGGATACGGCTATTCGAATAGTTTTACATTCTACAGAGGTTCACATGATATGTCCTTTTTCTAGTGTGATTAGTATAACACGTTTCCTTAGGTGTGCCAACCAAGAAGTTCACACCAAAACCTTTACAATGCTGAATCTCAACCCAATTTTGCTCGCTCCCTTAATGTGGATCCGTGGCTACTGCCAAACCACATCCATCCAAATGACGGACCCGAAATTGAAGCATCACAAATTATTCAGCCAGGTTTATCCTATACTGGACATGTGGTTGTATGATAAGGCTTAGATCAATGGTGAACAAAGCTAAGTCCATAGACATTACCCAGGCGAAATATCCACATCCCAATATGCGAACTACACCCCCTTTACTGGACGATCATTTGCCTAAGTGAAAACTATTTTATATAACCAACACCAATGACACTACCCAAGTCATGGTGCACAAATTTTATAAATGTGGTTGACCACCATGATTCAATATCTCATTAACTCAAAATTAATTAATTAACATTTGATGATGAGCCCAACGTAACTATAAGCATGGCTAAACATACTAGACATACAACCCAAGTGGATACTAGCATTGTATCACTAGATAAATTCCCATCCTGTAGTGATAATGGAATTATGGCATTCAAATTATCAAGGATGGATTAATCAAATTGGACAATAACTACCAGGTACAAATGTTTGTACAAAAATAGCAATGCATGATAATTTAAAACAAAATAATAAATAATAGATTTGAAAACTAGATTCAATATGATCAAAGGATATGACTTGCCTTGGCCTTGCTCAGTTACCAATTCTTGATCTTCTGGTGGTGCTTCTGCTCCTTCGAAGACGTGATCTAATGAGAGACAAAGCGGTCAAGACACAAATAAAATCTAAATTAACTCCAAAAACTTTAAAACAAGAACTAAAAGATAGAGCTAAATTTTAGATGAATTTATAAAAAAGAATCAGGTCAATCAGAGCTAGAACGGAGAAGAACAGGCTCCTGAAAAATTTAAATCTAAAGAAAAGGAAAATAGGATTTATTGGAATTATTTTTCTAAAGGAAAATTTTAATTATGACATCAGCATCAATTTTAATTTCGGCTAATTTATTTTTCTATATGAAAATAGGATTTATGACATCATCTACTAACGTGGCGGCTGACTGGGCTTCTAGGTTTGACGTGTGTTGACACGTGGCACTAGAGTTGAGGTGGTAGGGTGATGTGGTGTGACACATGGCACATGGGTCGGCACGGGTGCTGATGTGGTGGACACGTGGCACAACATATGGCACTGATGTCAGACTAGGGTTGAGATGGCGTGCTGACTCAGCTCGGCTCATGGGTGTATGGAATAGTGTCCTCTAGCATGTGGAACCATGATGTCAGAGAGTTGGAGCACATCGACTAGGTTCATGAAGGACTTGAAACGATGCCGGTGCAGGTGCGAGATGACGTCGGCAGTATGTGTGGTGCGAGGCGTTACCTTGGTGCACATGGCAGCACACGATCTGGGGTAGGCAGCACGGATAGCACAGCCGAAGGGAGGTGGCGATGAGGTGACTGGTTGACATGTGGAGACTCATCGGCGATAGTAGAGCAGTGAGGTTTAAGATGAAGACGTGGCAACCGGAGCGGAAGATGACTATGGAGGCTACGAAGGAGATGGCGCATGGGCGAACTCAGTTGCGAGGTGAGGAAACCAAGAGGAGGTGACGTGGCTTTATAGGTGCTGAGGTCGAGGTTTTTGGCTTGGAGATGGCTGAGAGTCCACGACGATGGGGAAATGGACACCGAGACGTGTCTAGCTTGGAGACGGTGTGGTGACTCTAGGAGGAAGATGATGCACGCGAGATTGACACGTGGATAGAGGGATGCAGAGGCACGAGCAAAGATGATGCTCAGATGGTCAACACGTGGACGGACATGATGCGTGTGGGCAACGCACCGATGACCGACACACAACAAAGGTGATGGCTCAGGCTGAATGGGTTGGAGGGAGACTTGGGCCGGAGGGATTGGGTTTAGGCCCACTGGCTTTTAGGATTTTCTTGGGATTTTCTATTTTCAGGAATTGCTTGAAATTCAATTGAACTCTAGAAAATAGCAAGTTAACTTGGAAAAAATTTCAGAAAAAATCCAAAAAATTCCTTGAAGCACAAAGAACCTAAATAAAATATTTTTAGCAAATGTTGGGGTCTAATTTAATCATATTAAATAATTTTAATTAATAAAATTTTAATTTAAGCTTTAATTAATTCCAAAAAATCAAAATAGTGAATTTTATTTTGAGAGCTTCAAAAAGGCTCTGAAAATTAGGATGTTACATCTAAGCCACATGCACATGCAAAGACCAAGCACTTGGTTCACGTTAGTGAAACTAATGCATCATGCAATGCAATACAACTATGATAAAAAGAAAGAAGATCAACCCAAGATCAAATCTCCTAAAATCACCCAAAATGCAGAAAATCAATTCACTACTGGTCTAAGCAGCACCTCCATGCTGATCTGACGACACTGATTGGACCACCACGATCTAGCTGGTCAAACTACCCCATACAAATGACTAAGTCCTCCAGAAAAACCTCTCTGAACTTTTTGGCAATTCTCTATCTAGTTTGCCCTCGCAACTCTATTTCCAATGAGACCTATTACAAACTCAATCCCAAACAATTCTACACAAGTGTTTGGTCTAGAATCCACAAAAATCAACAAATGGAACTTTGGCCAGTCTGACTGCTCATTCCTTGCCAATTAGATTGCCCTGAGCATTTTAGGTCAAGTCCACCTCGGTTAGTCTAACTGGCCTTGCAGTGCAGTCAGACTGCCCATGCACAACAGTCTGACTGGCCCTACAAATCAGTTAGATCGCCTCACTGATAGAAGCACTAAAAATTGAGGATGTTTTGCATAACCAGAATTTAACTCAACAAATGTGCCAATTGTTCATCATATATTGACCACTGATATCTCATATGGTTTCTCAATCTCCCCTTCTTGCCCTTCTCTTCCATATACTTCGTGATCGTAATCGAGTATCTTAGTTGGATCACTCATGGAGATGCGAGTTATGATGTTTTGATTAACAAATTACTTGGTAATACTGTTTAACACTCCCTCCATAATAGCTACAAAGGAAGGGGCCTCAACCCCCTCATGATCCAGTTGTACACTTCGACTACGTTGGTGGTCATCTCATGACCCACTCCACCTTGCTCATCATCAAAACCTTCATCATCTGACACTGCCTCATACTCACGGTCTTCGAACTCTATCAATTCCATCAAGGCTTCAATCTCACTTTCATCTATAATCCCCATGGATTCTTGCACCTCGGCCATAGGAAGATCTACAGTCTCAGCTTCAACTAAATCCGTACCACCTCCCCCTTCTCTTAAAAAATATGGGGCACATTTGCTACACTTCTCAACTTCTTCAGCATTACCACCTATGCCATTGTCTTGCATCACATAAGTCAGAGGGACTTCCTCATAGCCTTGTGTTAGCAAGACTAGCGGCTATCCATGCTCCTTCTCCAATCTCACGTATGAGCTCCATGAATTTTACCCATTCAATTCTACTAACTCCCGGTACATGCGTTGTCATGCCTAGATAGCAACGCCATGTAACATAAGATTGTGCAACACATGATCTAGCGAGAATAACTGGTATAACCATCTCATAACAATGCCCCATGGACGCTGCTCTGTATTTGAAAGACTGGCTGTCATAGATGGAAAATCATGCAAATTGACTCCTTCTGCACCCATCTAGGGAACCCCTTCTCCATAGTGTATTTTGAAAGCTACTCATTCAGTCATACCTATCGATTGATTTGACAACTAATCTGATATTAATGACAGCTGCTCATTCGGTTAAATAAACGTGAGATAGACCTAATAACAAATCCGCTAGTCACTAATAAATTTGCATAGAAGGGGATTTCCTGAACATATAACACCCTAAAGAAAGACAACCAATCATATATGTCTTATAAAAATCTAACTTACCATGCATGCTTCATCTACGTAGCACACATAGTTAATAATAGATCCTACACACATTGTACTCTCCATGTTCTGAATAGACCTAACTAGCTCTCCATGTTCTGAATAGACCTAACTAACAGATCTAATATTCTAAGACTAATCAATGCACTGCAACTTACGACTATGGGAAATTAATAGTTCTACAAGAATTTATCCTACACAAACTACCCTAAATAACTATGTACCTACAACCATACTATTTACACATATACCCACTATTCAATATAACTACACGTCTAATTATTTTATTTGCTAACCTACCATGGTTTCAAGACGAAATCTACAAAAAAAAACTCACCTCTATGATGCAAAAATCCACTCATTCTCCCGTTCTCTTCTCCTCTTCCCCTCTCATCTCCTCTCTTCTCCTCTCTTCTCCTCTTCTGCTATCTTCCATTCTTTCTATTTTTTTATCGAATTGTTATTATTATGGCTACTGGCCAAACAGTAGAAGAGGGGACTCATCGAGTGAGTATGAGAAATAAGCTATATCCCTCCCTTGTTAACCCAAGAAAGTATATATACATGGCCATAAAACCTTATTACAACAACACCCCTACCACATGGTACTATTCCAAGGGTACACATGTCTTTTACATGCTGTATCGGGCCTTTTAGCCCAGCAAGCCGAATGAATACCGATGGGGCCATCCCCACAACAGTTATGAATTTTGACCGATTTTTGGCCCTTACTAGCCATTTAAAATGCCGATAGAGAGTACAGGGACCTCTGTCACTATTTCAATTGACGATTGGTTTTTCTATTGCCAACTGAAATAGTGATAGATGTCACGGCACTGACATGGCACTCCATCATCCATTTGTTTAACGACAGACCTTATTTATGTAATTTTTTTAAGCGATGATATATTAATACAGTATTAATAAAAAATATATTATTTAAAAAAGTCACGAATCTCTGATGTTCTTAGCGAAGTGGCCCTACCTTCGGTCATGTGACGTTCTTTCTTAACTATATATTTTTCTGACATAAACGAGCCCTCTCCTACTTTCTTTCTTTAATCAGTCAAGAAAACTTCATTTTCTTTCTCTCCTGTAGATTCCTTGCTCAAAATCTGGTCGGCAGCTACAAACTGTAAATTATGCAAGGAAAGGAAGAGAGGGAAGAAGCTATTGGTTTAATTAATTGTGTAAAGCAGGAAACAAGACTCGGATTAGTGTATGGGAGAATGTAAATCGAACTACGTTCTTCTGTTGACTTTTGGATTTGTTCTAAACAGGTGTATATGTCTAGTTGATTCCGTCTAGAATAAGTTCGGTCATGTGATGTTCTTTCTTAACTATATATCTTTCCGACATAACCAAGTCCCCGCCTACTTTCTTTCTTTAATTAGTCAGTCAAGAAGACATCATTTTCTCTCTCCTGTAGATTTCTTGCTCAAAACGTAGTCGGCAGCTACAAACTGTAATTTATGGGAGTGACTATTGCATAGGCAATTGAATTTTTTTTATTTTTCAGTCATCTAAAGTTGCACTATCAATCACCTGAAGTTGTAAGTGATTTTTTGAAGGGGGAGCTGCAACTTTTGGTGATTGAAGTTGCACTCTGAATCACCTAAAGTTGTAGGTGATCTTTTAGAGGGGGCTGCAACTTCAGTTGATTGAGAGTGTAACTTTAGGTGATTGAGAGATAAAAAAATTTAGTCGTATATGCAATAGCAAAATCGGTAATTTATGCAAGAAAAGGAAGAGAGGAAAGAGTCCATTGGTTTAATTAATTGTTTGAAGCAGGAAACAAGCCTCGGATTAGTGTAAGGGAGAATGTAAATCGTACTACGTTCTTTTGTTGACTTTTGGATTTGTGCCAAACAGGTGTATATGTCGAGTTGATTCCTTCTAGAAACATGAAGAAAGAACTCGATTGAATGAGCTGTGTTCTTACGTTTAGTCTAGCGAATTTCTTAAGTCAACTCTCTTCTGGACATAACCGAGTGTTGAATTTGGAGTGTCGATTGAACTGAAAGATAAACAGGATGAAAAACGAAGTCCTGTTGACTGAACTTGGGACAATTTTTATTGTGTGGAAGAACTTAAAATCCATCTAATTACATGTTCTTATTGTGATTGCTAAATTTGTGACGGACATATCTATCTAGTTGAGTCCTCCTGGGAAGAGAGAAGTTGATGGAATTAATGATGTTTACTGCTCTTGGTCAGGTCTTGCCATCTTGGCGCCTCCAACTCGCGCGTCCATGGCGCAGGCCGGAGATGGGCTCACGGAGTCACGGTTCAAGACTCAGGCGAGGTGATCCGTGTGGGAACGGCATCGAGCAGATTACGAAGTAACAGGCAGAAGCCGACTCCGCCTTCCCCAATTCTGTTCTTCTCCAAATTCCCTTTTCTCTTGATTCCCAGTCCCCTTCCTCTATTCTCCCAGTCTAACTGCTCTTCTCAATCCTTGCTTCCAATTCTCCCCAAAATTGTATCCCTAAATACTTGTATCCTTGTGTTGGTTTGGCAATATATCTCCTGTGCTTGGTTTGATTGGTGTGCACCCTGTTGGATCGTAACAGATTCTTGACCTGCAGCTCGTTGAGTGCGGAGACCGAAAGACGTGGAGGCTGTTGCGATGAGCAAGATGACCAGAGAAATGGAGGTGAGGAACAATTGCCCTTGGACGTCGCATTGCTTATTATCAGTTAATTTCGGATGGTTGCTTCGAGTTATGTGTTCCTTGTGCTATGCGACTGGAAGACACGTATTGGTTGTCAGTTTGGTTCTAACATGATTCTGCAAACTAATTAGCATGTCTTGATGAAATACTTTTGAATTGACTTCAATAATTTTCAAAGCTTCCAATATAACTGAAGTCTTAAAATTCCAAAAAATAGTCAAGTTTGATTCTTAGTCTTCATTATCTCATTCACTTCTTTACTTGATAAATTCATTGTTAAATAGGGAGAAATTATGGCAAAAATGCAAGAATTAGGCTAAGGAGCAGAAAATGAGGGAGTTTTATATTTTTTAGCTTTATTGCAAATTCTTTGTTTGCTTGGTTTCTTTTCACCATGATCAAGGTTAAAATGAACAATTGGTGTTTCATATGGATCTAGAGTGAGAAGTTCCCAAGTTTAAATGGCTCTTGAGTGCTTATGTTGAAAACTTGTTTTTTCTAGTTTTTTCACTATATTTTCTAGCTCCCTTAGTCATTTTCGACTTCTATTCACTTCTAGAGCCAAGTTGAGCTCTTTTTTTTTTTTTACAAATTTTTCTTCTAAATTCGAAAAACAACTCAACTTTGTATTTTTTTTTTGAAGAATTGCTAATGTGTTCATCAAGGAGATTGATAGACCATATACAAGGTCTAGTGTATGTTTGTGACAAACAATTAGCACTTTAGTTGAGATGAATTTGAATTTTACAAAAGTTTCAGAAAATTCATATTTCAGTTTATGCTGTCAGGATTTAGGTGGTCTAACTACCATGTGGCTGGCGGGCTGACTGACAGATGACCGACAGTCTGACCGCCATGGGGTGAATGGTCAGACTGGTCATGAACCTTTGGAGAATCGAATGCCAAACACTTGTGTAGGTTTGTTTGAGAATGATTTGCACTTCATGTCACTGGAATTGGAAATTGAAGCTGAAACTAGATAGACTTTAACTAAAATTCTATATGATGTTTTCTAATGTAGATAAGCAATCAGACAGGTTAGTGGCCGGCAGTCTAACAGGGGTGGTCTGACCAACATGGTGTCAGAGGTTAGACCAGCCCTAGTAGTCTAACCAACCTGGTAATGGCAATTACATCGACGGTTGGCGATTTGGTTTGGTCAAGTTAGGATCAGTGGTGATTGAGTGTGTGTATGGCATAGGTGCCATGGGTGTGTTGCGTTGTATCATGCGTTGTTTTGACTAATGTGAGTCAAGTGCATAGAATTTGTGCTCGAGATGGTTGCTTAGTCTTTGGATGTACAGGTGGCTTAGAGAACTTTAGCGATCGACGGCAATGAACCGAGACTAGGTAGGCGAGCTGAGGTTTGAGCGGTTGTGTAAGATTGGGTGAGGCTATGTGACTCAAATGGGAAGCACGGAGAAGGAAAGGATTGTGAAGAGACGAGTTGGTGCATGTAGTGTGCCAAGTTACGAGACCGATGCATGTAGAGATGGTTCGGGGGAGACCAAATGCATGAGGACGTGATGGCTAGTCAGTGGGCACTACAGACTAGTGTCAAAGCATGCAGAGATGCTTTGAGGTGAAGGTGAAGATAGAGTAAGGCAAAGTGCCCAAAAGCTTCGTTGGGGGTATTTTGGTAGTTGGTCAAATATCGAGTTGATACCTTCAAAACCGCAGCACAGTGAGATACAAAGAAATGGTTTAGGTCAAGGAGAGTTGGAATTGACAAGTGGATTAATTGCTAAAGAGTTACTGGATTGAGTCTTATAAACGCTTTGAGAAACGTGTGTGAGTGTGTAAAACCCGAGTTAGTGTGGTTCACGGATCTTCCCCCGGTAGGCTTAATGGGTTGGAACCATTAGAATTGTTGCTAGTTATTTATGGGGAGGAGAGGAGGTGGTAGATCTAAAGATTCTACCTTTTATGTTTTTGTTGTACCATCTTGTCTCCATCTATGGTTGTGAGAGAGAGAGAGAGAAAGAGAGAGAAAAGAATGATGCTTGGGCTACACCTTGTTATCATCTATGAGTATGTAAACCTCATCCTCCACTAAAATAGATCAAAGTTTTCTCTCAATCACGTTCTTGTTACGCTCTTACTTGGTTTTGCTTGTTCTTGAACTAGATTTGTAATTTTGGGTTCGTGGGAGTATTAGCCATATCTCTTGCTCAAATTACCTTGTTAGGACATGTAAGAATAGATCTGAAAGACCTTATACCGTAGATTCTCACAAAGAAGAAGTAATTTGAGTTTTAGTATTTTTGGTGTTCTTATGAGCTAGATTCGATTCTCTTCAATTTATTGAACCTGAGCGTAAGAACCTTGGGATTTCTGATTGGTTTAGATTTCTATTGACTAAAACAAGCCTTATACAAAATCTAGAAGCGTTTAGATAAGAATTGGGCAAGTTCTTGAGATTTGAGCTTTTGTCACGAGAGGTTTTCAGGTCTAGGAACATGGGACCTATTCGTCCGCACCAGACCTGTCATCTAACCGGTCACGATCCAGCAATCAGATCGAGCCCTCAATGGTGGTCTAACCAGGCAGATGTAGTAGGCTGCTGATTTTGTTAGTTCTTGTCTTTAGCTTTATTTTTCTTAGTTTAGTTGGTGTGATATGAACTTGGTGACAATCATAGTTATTTGAGTAAAGGTTTTGAATATCTCAAGAGAAAAAATTTTAGGACTCTTTCAGCCCCTTCTTGATAAGAACATGTACCCTATGGATACAACCATATTTGCTATACTTGTTGTTCCAATTACAAGAGCTCCTACGCATCACTTAAATTATGAGGTGAGCTCGTTTCAAAGAGATTTTACTTTATTTGATAAAGAACTTATGATATTACATAATAAGAGTTTGTTGCGTTTGTTATCATGTACCAAGATTTATGATCAAGATCATACAATACGTGACACTACACATATGTTAAAACCGAGGACGGTTTTTTGTCAAGAAGGGGAGGATGATGTGACCACGCCACCAACACATACGACCATAGCGGCCAATATCAAGATTGAACTAAAGGTGAATTCGATTCTTCAACTTCAACACATTTTAAATGAGAATATGATGCTACCTAATGATGAAAATATAAGTCGATTGTGATTAGTTAACTGATTGTTCTCTTTTGCTACCATATTGTGCCTTCCAAACTCCACCTACTCTTGATCAGAACAGGTGCCCTCTTGCAATCTTACCCACGCTCGACACGGTATCACGAACCAGCCACCGATTGTACCACCTGCTGCATTGGTAAGAACACTTGTAAGAGTGTGATAAGACGCTTGAGAATGTGAGATTCCACCTTCCACCACCTAGTAGTTGATAGGGATAATACTTTTGTGTTGTCTTTTATTTTCTACTAATCATGACAGGTGGGTCGTCTGATGATCAAGAGTGTGTTCTAAAGGGAGAGCTCATGATGCTCTTGGATGAACAACGCACTACCATTAATGAGGACATCGATAGGAAGCTTGACACAATGCAGCGCTCCATCAATGAGAGTATTGCAGCACTCACTACACGCCTTGAAAGAATGGTGAATCAGCCACCAAACAATGTACGCGAGTATGATCACGATGCGGGCCAAGATCGCAAGGAGGGAGATGAAAATAAGAGACAAAACCGTGACGCCGATGCTGCATTTGCTGCCCAAGATGCACGGCCACGACACCGCCCTCATCAAAACCGTCACAGTATGGGAGGTAATAATTTTCAGCACCACAATGATCGTGCTAATCATGACCCATTTGCTAAAGTTAAATTTACCATACCATCTTTTGCGGGTGTTTATGATGCTGAAACTTATCTAGATTGGGAGATGATAGTTGAACAAAAATTTAATACCCATCTAGTTCCTGAAGTGCATAGAGTCAGATAAGCTACTAGTGAATTTAAAGATTTTGCTATCATTTGGTGGACTCAAATAGTTAATTCTGGTTTAGCACCTGATACATGGGATAGATTGAAGGTAGCTTTGCGTGCTAGATTTGTTCCTCCTGATTTTAAACGTAAGAAATTGCAGCGCTTAGACCAAGGTAATAGAACTGTAAGGGAATATTACCATGAATTCAAAACTCGTTTATTGCCTTGTGGCTTAGAGGAACATGCTGAAGCTACAGAGAATAGATTCTTACTTTGGCTTAATAAAGAAATTCAGAACCTTCTTATTCATGAAGAATATAATTCTCTCCCTCATTTGTTTATACTTGCTTGTAAGATTGAAAGTCAGATTAAGGAGAAATTGAGAGTGCTTGATGATAAGAAACATGAGAACAAACCTGTGTTTGTGCCTTTTTCTGTGACTAATAACTTGCAGGTAGCTGAGAACCATGCTGAAGAGGAGCATGAGCTGATTGAATCACTGACCCCATTGGTTGAGAATGAAGATAAGGAGATGGATGCACTTACATCATCTGAGGAGAGCCAAAAAGGTAAAGAACATGGTGCTATTATCGCTCACGGCACTGATTTGGTGCTACAACAAGACATAGAGCAACCTTGTGAGTATATACCTGCTGTAGTGCAATCTTTTGATATTCCTTGTGTTGACTTAAATGAACCATGTGCTGATCTAAATTCTCATAATTTTGCACATGTCGAATTAATAACACATAAAGAAGTCTTGACTAGAATTTCTCCTACTAATTCATTGTGTTACATCATGTTGGATCTACCTATGAAATTGTCACATGCTATGGAGAAAGTTTCTGAACTTGCATGTTCGAAATTCTTGTTTAGTGCCTACACATCTGGATATAAGTTTAATTTGATTGGAGATTATGGTGTGGAAAATCAGTTTCTTGTATATCGAATATGCATAACTTGCGATCACATGAATGAATTGAAACTTGCTATTTGGGACAACAATTCTTGTATGCTGAATCATGTTCAATGTGAGAGGGAAGTAAAATTTAGTACTCATCCAATGCCTATGTGTTCATCTCTTTTTGCACCATCTAGTATGAACAATATGAATAAAGATGAAGAATTATGGCAGAACATACAAATCTCTTCAACCTTGTTAGATGAATTTGATATTGTTCGATTGAGATATGATTATATGGATGAACTTTACTTGATTCAAAAAGTTATAGTTTTGCCCATATGTGCCACCACTACAAGTTTACTACGTCAAAGATTTGAATTGCATAAATGCTTTACTTACATTTGCAAAACAAGTTGCAATAATTACTGTGTGAGAAATTTCGAATTGCTCATTAACATATATGATTACTCTTGTGTTAATAATACAATGAGCTTTTATGATCGCTGCTGTTTTATAACATTAATTGTGCAACAACGAAGAACTGTTAAAACGGATGACATATACATATACGATGCATACACCTTGGCTTCTTTGTTACCATATTTTCAGCTTATCAAAAGCCGAGGACGGCTTTGTTTGCAAGAAGGGGAGGATGATAAGAACATATACCCTACGGATACAACCATATTTGCTATACTTGTTGTTCCAATTACAAGAGCTCCTACGCATCACTTAAATTATGAGATGAGCTTATTTCAAAGATATTTTACTTTATTTGATAAAGAACTTATGATATTGCATGATGAGAGTTTGTTGCGTTTGTTATCATGTACCAAGATTTATGATCAAGATCATACAATACGTGACACTACACATATGTTAAAACCGAGGACGGTTTTTGTTAAGAAGGGGAGGATGATGTGACCACGCCACCAACACATACGACCATAGCGGCCAATATCAAGATTGAACTAAAGGTGAATTCGATTCTTCAACTTCAACACATTTTAAATGAGAATATGATGTTACCTAATAATGAATATATATATATATATATATATATATATATATATATATATATATATATATATGTATATATATATATAGCACCACATCACTTTCGAACCAATTGAAGCAAGGGTTCAAGTTGAATAGGTTTTGAAATCCAATTCGGCCTCCAGATCAATTCGGATTCAGCTTGATAGACCAACTTCAAATGTGCATAACTTTTTATCCAAAGGCTTCTCGAGGCCCGTGAGTACTCATTGGAAAGCTCTTGGAGTATACTTTCAAATGGATCTAGTCTCACCTCCAAACTCCAGCCGAGCAGATCAGAAAATGAGAAATAATCACGTCACTTTTTCAGTCCGAGTCAAAGTGAGCTGAGGGCCTTGTAACTTAGGCTATTTGGGCCGGTACTGTTCACATGAACAGTACCACGGCCGCATGAACAGTAACCATGAATAGTACCGCACCTCTTTTCTTTAGATAAGTGCCGCTTCCCCCTCCCCTATTTAAGGAGGTCGCACCCCTTTAGTTTTCCTTGGGTTTTTCTTAAGAGATTATTCTGCTTAGCAGGTTCGCCACATGTTCGGTTGAGAAACCCCAACTTGTGAACTTAATCTTTATTCGCAATACAATTTCAGATTCCATCTTGAACTCTCTTGCTTGTGTTCTCGATTCGCTTGCAGGAGATAGCCTTCTTGGCGAGGTCAACCGCGTTCGACACGGTTGATAACCAACGGAGCAGTGGTGTAGTAATTGCGAGGGGTTCGATCTATTTTGGTTGGAGCCTTTGGATCATCAACGTCGAGTTCTCCACAATCGACTTATCATTACCTTTCGGAAGATCGGGCCATCGTCACATTAGTTGATTCCGACTTAACTTTTGATTAGGAGATTATTTTTGCGTGAAACCACTGCCATTAGATTCAGAAATTCATTATCCATCTATCTGTAAAAGTTCACGTCATTCCAGCAAGGCAGTTAAGAGATATATGCAATGAAAGTTGACCCAATTATCTGTATTGAACTTGCAATAGTCAGCAGTTGTGATTTTTGTGTGAATTTCTATGTCGGGTTTCGAAAGTTGACCCCAAAAGAAAATCTGTAGAAAACGCTGTCAGAAAACAGAGAAAAAAAGAATCAGTAAAAAGAGGCATCTGACAAAAAATTACGGCCAAAATACCGACGTGCTATCTAGTGGTCAGAAATCTTCAGTTTTCAGTTTTGGGTCAATCCTTGTGTTCTTCAATTTCAGAAATTGCATAGAATTGAATTATAGTCCGTATCTAGCACTTAACCTATGTTGCTGATCAACCAAGAATAGAAGAAGACTAAAAACAAGTGTATGGCAATGTGTAGGAGTGGTAAATACAAGATAATTCAATCCAATGCAATCTAGAATTGAAGAACACAAGGATTGACCCAAAACTGAAAACTGAAGATTTCTGTCCACTGGACAACATGTCGGTATTTTGGCTGTATCTTTTTATCAGATGCCTCTTTTTTACTGATTCTTTTTTCTCTATTTTCTGACAGCTTTTTCTATAGATTTTCTTTTGGGGCCAACTTCCAAAACCCGACACACAAATTCGCACAAAAATCACAACTGCTGACTGTTGCAGATTCAAAACAGATAATTGGGTCAACTTTCATCGCATATATCTCTTAACTACCTTGCTGGAATGACGTGAAATTTTACAGATAGATGGATAATGAATTTTTGAATCTAATGGCGGTGGTCTCACGCAAAAATAATCTCGGAATCAAAAGTTATGGCGTTTTTGGTGGCGGCTGCAGAGAAAGGAACAAAGATATGACCAGCAACTAGACAATGATAAGATGGACACAAATTCAATTTCGCAAACCAAAACTAACAGATTGAAAGGCACAACGGGGTTTGGACAGCGGAATTAACTCTTTTTGTGGGGAAATTTTTTTTCTGGACTATAGGAAATAACAACCAATCTGCTAACTAGGGATACAAGAATTACCTTACGGGCAACCGTTGCTCTGATACCAACTAATGTGGCGGTGGCCTGATTTTCCAAAAGGTACTGATAATTTGATTGTGGAGAACTCGACGTTGATGATCCAAAGGCTCCGACCAAAACAGATCGAACCCCTCGCAATCACTACACCACTGCTCCGTTGGTTATCAACCGTACCGAACACGGCTGACCTCGCCAAGAAGGCTATCTCCTGCAAGCGAATTGAGAACACAAGCAAGAGAGTTCAAGATGCAATCTGAAATTGTATTGCAAATAAAGATTAAGTTCACAAGTTGGGGTTCCTCAACCGAACATGCGGTGAAACTGCTAAGCAGAATAATCTCTTTGAAATGAGCTCACCTCATAATTTAAGTGATGTGTAGGAGCTCTTGTAATTGGAACAACAAGTATAGCAAATATGGTTGTATCCATAGGGTACATGTTTTTATCACTTCTGATTATCGTCATCGGTCCTACAGAGAGACATGATCAAATATTTCTTGCAGCTTCCTTCATCGCTAGTTGAAACATCAAGTGTTAGTGTTAATCACGTCGCAAGTTTTTTAGGAATAGTTGCATGGGTGCATTTGGCCTGAGCCTTGCATGTTCATGGTGAGGTTGATGGGCACGTTTGAGTTTCCATAATGTTGTGTGCGTCGGTCACATTAGTAGCGCAGGGCTTGGCATGGTTGTTATGGTAGGTATGGTATTCTGCTATAAATGATATGGCAAATAGGATAAATATCCCGTTATTGTAGGCCTAATTGTATGCTAACCAAAACTGCAATCTCTAGAGGTCTATAAATGGAAGAGAAAAACAGAACAAGGTGTAAGTCAGTTGTGTGGCACAATCTTATTGCCTCTCCTTTGTAGTTGATTCTGTTCATGTCCAAGTTCGTGTGCATGTGCGCAGGTGACAGCGTGTGTGTGAGCTAGCTCATGACGACAAGTGGTATCAGAGCCTCATTTCTTTTGTACCTATGAAGATGTTGCAAGATGGCTCGAAGTCGCCCCAGAAGTCCAAGTAAGCACTATGTCTCTAGATCTATGATGACAGAAGTGGCGTCAATAGCCATGGGCTGGTTGTATCGCAGATGCTGAGGGACTCAAGGGCTCGACGTAATACCCCATACTGACGCAAACCAATTATGGAGACTGAGCCCTCATGATGAAGGTCATGATGCAAGCACGTGGCTTGTGGGACACAGCTGAGAATGATGACACAGACTTCCATGAGGACTGCATGGTGCTAGAGGCTATTCTCTAAGTAGTACTACCAGAGATGCTCTCCATCCTCGCCATCAAGGAAAGCACCAAGTAAGTATGGGATGCAATCAAAACCATGCACATGGGCGTGGCGCACGTGCGCTAGGTCAAGGCTCAAATGCTTTGCAAGGAGTTCGAGAGCATTGCATTCCATGATGGTGAGTCAATGGACGATTTTGCCACGAGGCTCACCGGGCTTGTCAACAACCTCCACATCCTCAGAGACAAGCTTGATGAGGATAAGGTTGTGCGGAATTTTCTGCGTGTGGTACCGCTGAGGTATTCCCATATAGCATTGTCCATTGAGACACTTGTTGATTTAGACATGTTGTCTGTGGAGGAACTGACCAGGTAGCTCAAGGCCACTGAGGAGCGATATGAGCTTAGTGACATGGGCAACTCTGGGAGCCACTTGCTCCTCACCAAGGAGGAATGGCCTGCATTCATGAAGAAATGCTAGTAGGGGAAAATTTCCGGTGGTGGAAGGCCACCTAGCAACAAGATCGGGGATGGCAACGGTGATAAGCACCTCAACAGGCGTCGCGGCAAGGGCGGCGACAAGGATAGCATGTCTAGCAGTGGCAAGAATGGTGCGTCTAACAATGGAAAGGGCAAGTGCCACAACTGCGGTATCTACAGGCTCTTCGCTCGTGAGTGTTATAAGCTATGTTGCAAACGCAAGGAGGAGGCTAATCTGTCGTGTGCTCAAGAGGAGAAACTGATGCTCCTCATGGCTGAGCACTGTGAGCTCGTGTAAGCTGCTGACGACATGCAGTAGGAGGTGGTCTACCTCAATGAAGAGAAGGTGTTCCCGGTGGACGCTAGCAACGATGTGTGGTACCTTGACACTAGCGCCAGCAACCACATGACAGGCAATCGGTTGACACTCACATCACTCGATGAGATGGTGAAGGGAACCGTGGAGTTTGGAGATGAGTCGGTGGTGGAGATCTACGGCAAAGGCACTATATTGTTTCAGTGCAAGAACCAGGAGCACCGGGTGCTCATCGAGGTGCATTTCATACCATGGCTTTGAAGCAACATTGTTAGTCTCGGATAGCTCGATGAGAGAAGCTACAAGATTGTCATCAAGGAGGGCGAGATGTGCATCTTTGATCATGAATGACTGCTACTAACATGGGTGCTGCAGTGCGGAACAGTCTACACACATTAGTTTTGAACCTGACCGCACCCGTGTGTCTACTAGCGAAGGCGGATGATGTGGCATGGTGCTGGCATGTGTGCTATAGCCACATGCATTTCCACACGCTTCATGATCTTACCGCCAAGAGAATGGTGGATGATGTGCCCATGATCGATCGCATGGAGCAATTCTACGATGGATGCGCACTTGGCAAGCAACATCAGGCTCCATTCCCTCAGGCCTTGCCTTACAGTGCCAAGTGCAGACTAGAGTTGGTGCACGGCGACTTCTGTAGCCCCATCACACCTGCTACACCGATCGGTAACTAGTATTTTTTTTCTAATTGTGGATGATCACAATAGGTACATGTGGGTGGAGATGTTGAGGACAAAGGATGAAGCATTCAAATTCTTTCCCAAGATCAAGGCACTGCCCAAGAACAAACATGACATCAAGCTCAAGGCATTCCATACAGATCATGGTAGGGAGTTCAACTCCAATGAGTTCAACAACTACTATGATGAGCATGGGATTAAGCAGTACACCACCGCTCCCTACTCACCACAATAGAATGGCATCGTCGAGCATTAGAACTAGATGGTTGTCAAGATGGCGCGTAGCTTGCTGAAAGCATGCATGTGTCAGCTGTGTTTTGGGGTGAGGCGACAAAGACCACCGTGAACATACTAAACCAGGCGTTGGCGCGAAATCTCGATGGCATGATGTCGTACGAAGCATGGCACAAACTGCAGCCCAATGTGTGCTACTTTCGGATGTTTGGATGCATTGCACATGTCAAGAAGGTCGGGCCCAACATCACAAAGCTATCGGATAGGTCAATGCCGATGGTATTCATTGGCTATGAGGAGGGTGCCAAGGCTTACCACATCTATGATCCCAAGACACGCAAGCAACACATCACCTACGACGTTTGAAGAGGAGAATAAGTGGGATTGAGAGGCAATGTCTATTAATCATGTTCCCCGCAGCACACCACCGAGCACATGGCAGGTGGCGCTCTAGTGAATGGCAATGATGGTGCAGCGTCTACATCAAGGCAACTCTAGTGTCACCACAAATGGCTGAACCACACACACCAACCGCTCCTTTAGCAGCTGCTCCATCTAAAATCGAGTGGGCTACCCCACCCACTAGTGCATCACATGATTCAGAGGGTACACCACTACATTACCAGATGGTGTCTAATGTCTACAACACGACATCAGTACATGACATCAACTACAACGGCCTCGATATGCTGGCTACTGAGGAGCTTGCGAGTGTTGAGCAGGCAATGAAGGAGGCATGCTGGAGGCGTGCATGTAGGATGAGATACGCTCCATCCATGACAGTGCCATGTGAGAGTTCGCTGCACTACTAGCAAAACACCGAGGCATCGGGCTCAGTGGGTCTTCAAGGTAAAGAAATATCCATAAGGAGACATCATCACACATAAAACTCGTTTAGTTGCAAAAGGCTATGCACAGTGACAAGGGGTGGACTTTGATGAGGTGTTTGCACCGATGGCACACATGGAGACTATGCTCATGTTGATCACCCTGGCGGTGCACAGCAGCTAGCAAATCCACCACATGAACATCAAATCAACATTCCTTAATGGTGAAATCGTCGAGTGGTATATGTGCAGCAACAACCCAGCTTCATCGATGACAAGCACAAGCACATGGTGCTCAAGTTGTGTAAGGCATTGTATAGTTTGCGACAGGCGCTACGGGCCTAGAATTCCAAGCTGGATAGCTCACTGGTGGCACTTAGGTTTGAATGCAGCCTAATGGAGCACACAGTGTACTAGAGGGAAAATGGTGGGACCTTCCTACTTGAAGGAGTGTACATCGATGACCTGATCATCACTGGCTTGAGTGTCAATGACATTGCCAAATTCAAGCTCAGATGATGAGCATGTTCAGCATGAGCGACCTTGGGATCAAGGTGAAGCAGAATGCTGGGGTAATCACTTTGTGCCAGTGTAGCTACTCGTGCAAGGTGCTAGAGTCATCAGGCATGGCCGAGTGCAATCCATGCTTGACACCAATGGAGAACCTACAAAAATTTACCAAGAAGGACAGCAGTGTTGCAGTTGATGCCATTGAGTGTCGTAGTATTATCGGGAATTTACGCTACTTGGTGAACACCAGGCCCAACATTACCTACACCGTGGGCATTGCTAGTCGGTACATGGAAGCACCCACCTCGCAGCACATGGCAGTCGTGAAGCACATCTTGCAGTACATGAGCGGCATAGTTGGCTATGGATGCTGCTACAAGTGACATGATGCATTGGAGCCCGAGCTAGAGGGCTACAGTGACAGCAACCTCGCTAGCGATGTGGACAATTGCAAGAGCACCTAAGGAATAACGTTTTTCTTTGGTGCTAGTTTGATCACGTGGGCATCATAGAAGCAGAAGATCATCGCACTCTCATTATACGAAGTAGAGTATATTGTGGTGGCCACGATGGCTTGCCAGGGGGTGTAGCTTAGAAAGCTACTCGGTGATCTGACAGACGTTGAGCCGAAGAGGGTCAAGCTACAGGTGGATAACAAGTCTACGATTGTATTGTGCAAGAACCTAGTGCATCACTACCATCACAGGCATCAACACAAGGTTTCATTTTATTCGTGAATGTGTCAAGAATGGCAAAGTTGATGTTGAGCACGTGGGCACTGACGGCCAGCTCACCGACATCCTAACAAAAGCCCTTGGCCATGTCAAGTTCATGGAGCTGAGGCAGAAGCTTGGTGTGGTGGAAGTGAAGTCCAGGCGCCATGATTAAGGAGGTGTTTTGTTAGTGTTAATCACGTCACATGTTTTTAGGAATCGTTGCTTGGGTGTATTTGGCCCGAGCCATGCATGTTCATGGCGAGGCCGATGTGCACGTTTGAGTTTCCATAGTGTTGTGTGCGTCAGTTGCATGAGTAGCGTAGGGCATGCATGGTTGTTATTATAGGTATGGTAATCTACTATAAATGATATGGAAAGTAGGATAACTATCCCGTAATCGTAGGCCTAATTGTATGCTAACCAAAACTGTAATCTCTAGAGGCCTATAAATGGAAGAGAAAAACAGAAAAAGGCGTAAGTCAGTTGTGCGGAACAATCTTGTTGTCTCTTCTTCATAGTTGATTCGGTTCGTGTCCAAGGGTTCGTGTGCGTGCATCTAGGTGACAGTGTGTGTGTGTGAGCTAGCTCGCGACGACTTCAGGATGCCATCAAATGCCAAGCATCTTCAGTTTTGTTAGATTCCCTAGCTCTAACCCAACGTCTGGGGTGTTTTTGCAGAAATCAAACAATGATAATTCCTCAAGAGATTCCATGTTACCAAACCCAATTGGCAATTCTACAGCATCAGGTAGAAATAGGCGCACCATATGGCGTAGTTAAGCCACTGTTATTGGCAGATCTCTTACATTGGTGTCTCTGAGGTCGAGTGTGCAAACGTTATAGCTTCCCAATTTGTCTCGGGATCTTGCTAATGTTGCGGTCTCGGAGACTTAGATACCTCAGGTGGATTAAATATTCAATATTTTTTTAAATATCCAATATTGTTTATGTCCACTTCCGCCCTATTAGGACAATCCTCTAGATCTAATACTCGTAAAAGTTGAAGGTCCAAGAGAGGGGGGCATCTTCTTGACATCACTGAAGAATGTAAGTGACCGGACATGAGACAACCTATTAGTTTATGGCCAAGACTGTCTTGCACACTTGCCTTGAAGGGAGAGGCGCCTGATATTGTGTAACATCCTATTTTTCAAAGCCTTCTTAAAGCTTTTAAAATAAAATTCACCATTTGGATTTTTCTGGAATTAACTAAAGCTTGATTTGAATTTTTGCAAATTAAAAGGATTTAACTTGACAAAGTTAAACTCCAATTAAAACCAAAATTATTTTATTTGGATTTCTTGTGTTACAAGGAATTTTCTGGGATTTTTTGAATTTATTTGCTAGTTTCTAGAGCTTAAATAGATTTAATTCAATTTCTAAAATTAGGAAAACCCTTTAAAACTCTCAAAGCCTTTTGGGCCAAGCCCATAGTCTGGCCCATTTCCCTTTCGGCCCATTTCTTCCTCCCAGCCCAACCCGCTCTTCCCTGTCGTCCCACATGTAAGCCCACCGATCATTCATCGCGGTGGCCGTCTGATCCAGCGCCTTGCCACATGTCACTCATCGAGGCCCGTGGGCACTGTGGTTCGTCTTCGATAGAAGCGATGCCATGTCTGAGCCAGAGACACCTCGGCGTCCATGTCGTGGCCGTGTGGGACACCATGCCATGCCCGTCTCGGCCACCTTGGTGTCCACGCCTTTAAAAAGTGCCAAGCCACCCTTGTTCTCACATCTCAAAGCCACCATTGAGCTAAAGCCTCGCGCCGCCATTCCCAAAGCCACCAAAATCTTCGCCATCACATTATCACTGTCTTCGCTGAAGGCGTTCGCCACTTCATCTTCTCTGTGTCACCGTCGCTCTCCCATTGTTGATTAGTACTCCACCATCCGGCTACCGACCTCACCACAGGTTCGCCGTCCAGCCCACCGGTCACTCGCTGCCTTGCCACGCCACCTTCGCGTAGACTCCTCATTCATCACTGACGCTTTGCCACTGCTGGCCAATTGCCACATGCTGCGTGTCGACTCTCTCGTCTACCTGATCGCCATCGCAACTGTTCGATCAGATCCGCACTGACACTCTGATCCAACATCTAGTGTTCACCCACGTGGAGTGTTAGCAGTCGTTAGTTCTTCGTGATGACTCGCACTTTGCACCAGATGACGTCAGCCATAGCACTAGGTTGTCCCGGTCAGTAGCCACATCAATGATGTTGCAGCCCTAAGCCCACGTGTCATATCATGTGTCCGCCACCTTAGCAACACCTTGCCATGTGCCATGCCACATCATCATCCACATGTCAGCCAAGTCATCATCCATGTCATGTGCCATGTGTCCGCCACCTCATCCGATCTTGCCACATGTCGTGCCATGTCCCCACCATGTCAGCCCTAGGTGCCATGTCAGCAAACCACAAGCACGTGCACTATTCCATGCACCGAGTCCACCGTAGATCGTACTATTCTATAGAGCCGGTTCACATCACAACAGCTTTTTCTAATATTTTTCAGGAATTCATTTTTTGGAAAATCTTCCAAGAACTCCTTCTTCTCCGTCCTAGCTCCGATTGACCTGATTCTTTTTTCTAAATTCACCTAAAAGTGGCTCTATCTTTTGGTTCTAGTTTTCAAGTTTTTGGATTTCATTTGAATTTCATTTGATTTTATTTGTGCTTCATTCATTTTCTCTTGCATTAGATAATGTCTTTGAAGGAGCTGAAGGAGGATCTGAAGACCAAGAGTTGGTAACTGAGCAAGGCCAAGACAAGTCGTATTCTTTGATCTTGTTGAATCTAGTTTTTAAATCTATTTATTTATTTTTTTAAATTTATCATGCATTGCTATTTTAATACAAACATTTGTACCTGGTAGTTATTGTCTAACTTGATTACCTCTACCTTGATAATTTGAATGCCATAATTTCATTGTCACCATAGGATGGGTATTTATCTAGTAATGCAATACTAGTTGTCACATAGTTGTATATTTAGTATGCTTAGCCATACTTGTAGTACGTTGGGTTCATTATCACATGTTGGTTAATTAATTAATTTTGATTTAATGAGATATTGAATCGTGATGGTTAGCCACAGTTATAAAATTTGAGTACCATGACATGGGCAGTGTCATTGGTGTTGGTTATACAAAATAGTTTTCACTTGGACGAGTGATCGTGCAGTAAAGGAGGAGGTATGGTTAGCACTTCTGGGATATGGATGTCTCACCTGGGTAATGTCTAAAGACTTAACTTTGTATACCATTGATCTAAGCCTTATCGTACAACCATATGTCTAGTATGGGATGGACCTGGCTAATTAATTTATGAAGTTTCAGTTTCGGTTTCGCCATTGAGATGTCAATGGGTGTCAAGTAGACATTTTCATGGGGTATAAGAGGGATTTGTTCAATTAGGTTGTTAGCCTACCCAACTGTAAAATCTTAGCGGATGAAACTAAGTTGAGATTGAGCATTGTAAAAGCCTTATTATAATCTTCTTGGTTAGCATGCCCAAGAAAGTGTGTTGCTCTAGTGTAACTATGAAATAATTATATCATGTGGGTAAAGTGATTTCAGCATGCCCAATCTCTACAGGGTGTAAAACTATTCGAATAGTTGTATCCCTAGTCATGGATTACATTCAGTGATTTCACACGAGGGGTAGATAGTTCACAAACCTGGATGGGTTAAGTTTAGGAAGTAAATGGTTAGTTCACTGGTGGTTCATTACATGAATAGTTAATTCACAGGTGGTTCATTGAGTGAATGGTCAATTCACTTATTAATCAATTTTCAAGTTTGCTTTCAATACATTTATTGTATTTACTTTAAATTGTTGCTTTCTGCAAAATAACCACTCAGCTATCATTTGGTAAGCCTTGTATGATTATATTGTATTATTGTTACAAATGGCTTACTGAGTACTCTATGTGATCACGGCTATATCCACATTTGCTCAGTTGAAGAAGAACCATAATCACCGGAGGAACCTGAAGGAGGATACTTTGATGACTTCTCGGATTAGGGTCTCATTTCCTAGTCGATTGCCTGTGGGCATGTCGAATGACCACTTCGTTTTCGTTGTGTTTCCGCTGCTAGTTCTGTTAAGCCGTTCCAACTGTTTAAGTGTTAACTTGGCCATAAGGTTGCAACTCTGATAATTAATAATATTTGAGTCTTTTTCTTAGTTAATCATGAATATGGTCGATATTCCATCTATATTTTTACTGTGTGCACTAGCATGATCTTGGACTAGTGCAGAATACACAGAGAGTCTGGATTTACATATTCGGGTCTCAACATATTGTTAGCTGGAGGTGTCAACTTCTGATCATCCAGTATAGTGACAAAGTTTTCTTTAGCTGATAATGATATAGTAAGATCTAAGCATGATATCACGAACTCAGCAGGCTCTTAGTATACCACTGTAATCAACATCCACTGGTTGGATCATGTTCTATTGATGAGCTCACTAATGTATAGTATTCTCCTATATCCTTCAATTATTTCCTTCATATTCAACAATAAATCCTTCAGCCATACAACTTTGTACCAAACGTTCACGATTAATCTTAAAAACCTCTAGGAATATGCGCATATCCAGTAAACAAATCTTCAAATAGTGAGGTAGATAATAATGACTAACAAACAATATTTTTTACTACTTCTAGCTCATGATCTTTTTCTCAAAAATTTTGGCCAATCTAGCCCTTTGCGTCACTGTAATCCCATTACTAGCCCCTAGGCGACAGCATTGCCTGTTTTGTCCCCTTGGCATGTTCGGGGATCGCATGAGGCAGTTGGCACGGTCTGGGACCGTGTGAGCCTAGCTGGCATGGCCAGGCACCATGTGAGGAGGTTCGCACGGCCAGCCACTAGCTCCGAGCACCCCTCCGTGCACCTACACAGCCGATCCACACATGCGCCACTCTTGCCTATCCACGAGCATGTGCATCACCACAACAGAGCAGAAGGTGGAGGTGCCATCCTACTTCCTGTGCCCCATCTCCTTGCACATCATGCGTGACCCTATCACGTGTTAGAAATGTGGGCAATATTTTAATTCCAAATTTTATTAGGAGACAAATATAATAAACCAGTGATGCAAAACTTACTACTAACAGCAGACTACTCATCATACTTCAGAATATACGCAAGAAAAATATAGTAACAAAGTCAAACGAGCGCGCGAATGACTTACTTTTTCACCTGATGAAGAATAGGAAGCAGCGCAGGCTTGACGCAGTGCAAAACGTAGATGACGCAGTGCAGTGAGCGGTCGCGCAGATGCGCTGCCCAGAAATCTTATTGCCGCCCCGTGCAAGTACTCTGTACCGCAATGGTTCGGAGGTAGTCGCTCTTCCTCCTTCCAGGTGCATGCAAGGAAGAAAGGTCGAGGAGGTTCAGACGGCACAGCACAATAGCACAAGCTCGCAGGGCAGAAAGTAGAGGAAGAATGGAGGTGCAAAACTCTATTCTTCTTCCTGGATGTCTCCAGGCCCTTTTAAGGGCGCTGCAGTTATTCACTAGTAACTGCTGCATTTTAAACAGAATTATGCACTGGTAACTGCCTCATCAGATCACAAATTAAGCAGTGTAAATTCACTTGTAACTGTCTCATTCAAATGTTTGAATCTCATTCAAACAGAGAGGGAGTGGTGCAGGGTTTAGCAAAAATAAAGATAGACTTGGTCTGCCAAGTGGTGTGCCACGTCACGGCATGGTCGCAAGTCACAAGTCATGCGATTTTCACGCGAAAATACGCGAATACGCACACGCGCGTGCGCGCGCGCGTGTGTGACTAGCCAGAATCCTTCTCATACCATCTCTATCCACATTCAAGGAGTTGTGAGGACTCCACCTTATAAATTGGTCTTCCTCACCTTGTCTTAGCAATATGGTACTAAACCATGCATGCTTTGGAATTAAGAAAATAGGCCATGCTCAAATTGGCCAATTTCTAACATCATGCTCCCCACCAGCATCACCTACGACCACGACAGCATCGAGCATTGCCTCCTCTCCGCTAGCACATGCCCCCTCACCAAATAGCTCATGCCACCAGACTACAAACCCACTCCCAACCACACGCTATGCTGACTCATCCAGTCCTAGTGTGCATGATCTCCACGTCGACGATGGCGTCGACACGCTAGACCGGCTGTGCGGGTGCGCAGAGCAGGTGGCTGGCCGTGCTAGCCTCCTCACACGGTGCCACCATGCTTGCCCGGCTCACGCAGTCCCGGACCATGCCAACTGCCTTGCGTAGTCCCCAAAAGTGCCAGGGGGCCAAAACAAGCAATGCTACCACCCAGGGGCTACTAATGGGATAACAGCGGCGCAAAGGGCTACATTGGCTGAAAATTCTCTTTCTCAAGTGTAGAGCAAAGACAATTCCATACCCTTTCCCACTCATGCTTTGTTGTTGTTTTTGTTGCTAATAGACTAGCTATATTAACTATAGCTAGTGGCAAGCCATCACACTTCTTTATTTTGTCATCAGCAACTTCTTTCAGTTCAAGAGGGCAATCGTCTTCATGGTTAAAGATCCTTTCTAGGAATAATCTTTTTGAGTTGCCCCTACCTAGGTGTTTTATCTGATAAACATGGTCTTCATGCGAAAAGCAACAAGATTTAGCAACGTCTTGCATACGTGTAGTCATCATTATTCTACTTCCATTTTAATTTTTCAAAAAAGCACACTGGTTGATGTTCCATCCTTCTTTACTCTATATATCATCAATTATAATAAAGTACCTGTTATGCAATTTGCAGAAGAGAAAAGTCTACTATTAGTAACGTTCGAAGGGAAAAGTTAAAGGAATCATCTGACAAAGGAAAATAAATTTGATCTCCATGGAAAATAAATGAACAATGTACTCAAGAAATCAAATTTTTGCTTATGTAATCATGATACAATATATACTGCTAATGTCATGCGACCTCCAAAGTAGGGGCGAACCTAGGGCCCAGGCTAGGGGCTGTAGCCCAGGTCTTGACCCAGTAAGTTCTACAGGTATGTACTGTTCATTAGCCTCATTTCCATAAGCCAGCCCTCCTAGCGGCCTGCACTAGCGACCAAACCAGTGTGCACCTTTAGCCCCAGCCACCCGAGGCCCTAACCCTCTACACTATGTCTCCTCATAGGCTCCCAACTCTCACATAGTTGCATTCACCCCGATGCCTCCCATTAACTCATTCCAAACCTAGCTCACAACGACAGCGCTCCTGCCCCCAGCCAATTCCACACAGAATCCTAAGATATCGATAGTTTGCCCAACCCGATCGATGCTACCGACCGTTTCCATCGGAATCCCCTAAGAGCAAGTACAATAGTATAGCCAACTAGTGGCTATAACACTTGTCCATTTCATCTATAGTCTTCAAAAAAATAGTTCATACAATAAGGTAGCTATTACAATAACTATTTGGCCCCACGTGTAAGAGAGTGAAATGCATATTTTTACGTGCTATAGCTAGCTGTAATTTAGTAGACAGCTTCCTTCTCTCTCTTCCTTTCTCTCTCTGCCACGTAAGATTTGATTGATATTATATTTGCTATAGCCTGCTGACTAAGCCTTATTGTACCTGCTCTAACCGACAGCCTACTAGAAGCCCTCCAGCGCTCCGCACTTTGGCTTCAGCAACACCCTCTGACCTCCACCTCCGCCGCTCTGCGCCTTAGAGCAAGGCTAATAATACAGCCTCCAGCTGACTGTATGGACACTTACAACCCACTTATCAGCACATTCATATAGTAGTTTACAGCCAGCTGAAGGCTGTATGACCCACCCCTTTCTCTCACAAAGTTTCTTGGTTCTTGTGCTTCAGCTGGCTGTAAACTTACAGCCCACCTCTCTTCTCTCTCCTCCTTTCTCTCCTCCACCTCAGCATACAGCCTACTAATAATCTCTTATTATACTTGCTCTTAGCCCCCTGCTCCAGGTGCCAATGCCGCATCAAACCCAAAGCGCCCCACTATTTGGCCATGGCCCCATTGTCAGATATTTTCCATTTTTATGCAATTCTAGAAACTTTTGCTTGTAAGTGGGTCCTACAAGTCATACATCGATTGAATGAATCATGACTTAACCTTACAAGTGGGGCCAACTTGTCATACTAAAGGGTGTCTTCTTCCACCACCTGTTCTATTGGCTATAAGGGAGGAGGAACAGCGTAGCAGCCATTGGAGCTCTTTGTGAAGATTATATGATGGCAAAGGAAGGCCAGGCAGGCAGCGAAAACTAGCAAAATAGGTTGCTTAGGTGACAACAGTCTCAATGGTGAGAATGGAGTTACCGCAGGAAGGACGCGGCGTAGCCTACCAGAGAGGAAAGGGAGGGGTCTGTGAGCATCCATGGGCCAAGGGGAACTCACCAAACTAGTCAATGGAGGCAAAGGATGGCCAGAGTGGACTGTCCATAGAGCACTGTCGATGGCAACGGTAGCACACATGGAGGAAGCTCCTCAGTGGATGAAGCTTCAAGCTGGTCCTTTGGGGGAGGTAGAGGAGTCCAAGGGGGTGCTCTAGAAGCGAGGAATTGAAAGGTGATGCACTATGTGAAGGATGGCAATGTGGTTGGCCGGTTTTGACCGAAGTTGAAGAAGCCGTGTTCCCAGGATCTCGCTACATGAAAGTCAAAATAAACAAAGGGTTTTTCTTCCTTAGAGAGAAGAACATATTGTGACATGAACATCTCGGCCAAAAACTCACCAACATGCATGTTCGCTGGCATCAAGAAAGACATGCGCATTCCGGCCAAGGTAGTGGAGCTCTTGAGCTAAAATTTGAGTAGAATGCAGATGGGAGGACGGGGAAGAAAGTGACATGGTTGGTTGTTTTAATAGGGCAAGGAATCCTGGGGAACAAAGGGAAAAATAGGGGCGGGTGACAAGAAAACTATAGGCTGCAGCAGCTGCTTCGCTGGCGGGCTTGGGCGGCTCGGGCGACACAGAGGGGTGCACAGCCTTGGGTAGGGCGCTCGAGGAGGGGTCAGAGCTTGGCTTTTGCAGGTGGGTATTCTTCCTTGTCATTGCTTGCCTGGCTGCAGCCATGGAGGGGCATCTAGAGGTGGAAGATGGAGTCTGTAGTCAGGCCCCACACAGCAGTGAGTGATGGAGAGGGAGATGGCTGAGAGTTTTGATGAATTGTTAGGCACACCGAATAGCCTCCAAAAATTATAGAAATTTTTTATGAAGATTCCAGACACAATGTAGAATCTTGTATAATTTTTACAGAGTTTTAACTTCTTTACATTTTTCTCAAAAAAACTTTGAATGTTAGTATCTTGCACTATTTGAATTTGAAATTTTTCTATTTACACTAAGAATTTGGGGAATTTTTAAACATAGCAAAGGAGTTCCAAAAATCATGAAAATTTTTGGGAGGCTCCTGGCTTAGTATAATTTTTAATAAATTTAATTCCACCATTTACCAGCTCTCAGTTTTTTCTTGAAAAATTCAATGGTTGCTGCAGCTTTTAGGTAGGATTTCTAGTTTTTAAAAAATGCAAGGAAGGTTCAGAATTAAGCCAAAATGTTTTCATACACTTACTGCAGAGAACTCAATTAAATTATCTCCAGCCTCTGTTAATAATTTAATTATTCTATAAAACCATTTTCAGCTGCTGAAAATTAGAAAAGCTTTTAATAAATGCTCAAAATTTTAAAAAATCCACCAAATGCAGAAAACAATGATTTGAACATAATTTAATTAGTAATTAGAATTTTTAGTATGTTACAAATGGCTATCGGAATTAACAAGTATGATTTGTATGCACCAGTAGCTGGATGAACTGCAATCTGGCTCTAAAATCGTCGAATTCATTACTGGCATGGGCTACAGACATAATCACATAATAAACCATTTCTCGTGCGGCATTTGTAGCTAACGGTACATCGCAGCCGGCAACTGATTTAGGAAAGATGGTGCAAGAGCATAGGACATCTTTCGACGACCGAATGCTACAAGCAAATATAGTTATATTTTTTTATTGCATTTTCATCCTTCCATGTAACATTCGGGTACCTTAACTCATACAACACTGATTATAGACGCGAAGCAAAAACCGAAGTACTATGTTGCCATCTCTTCCTTGCTAAAATAAACCAGTCATTTAAATCAACCGTCCCATTAGTTGCACCCGAGTGCCTCTCATGTAGCTAATCCTCATCATACTTGGGGTGCCGCTTGGTTGGATTGAAATAAGCTGGCTTATGACTGAAATTGCATTGTAGTTAGCTGAAATTACACTGTAGCTGATAGTAGCTTATTTGGCGTAACTAAATTTAAAAAAATTAAAAATGGGAAAAACAGATTAACCTATCATGAACAATACAAATGAATACGACAAAAAGAACCGGCAAAAAAGCTCAAAAAACCTAAAAAAACCAGAAAAAGACGAAATTTAGGAATAGTGAAAAGTAAAGCAAAAATTAGAAGCTTAAACCGAAATGAGTGGGACCGCTGATGGTTGAACGCTCCCGATCTGTACAACCAAGAAAATATTAGCAACCAGGGAAAGATTGTCATGACCTCACAAAATATAGGAACAAAAAATTGCATTGTTTAGCTAAAATGAGTCAGCTAGAAGGCAAGGTTGTGCATTGCATTTCAAAAGTTCAAAAACTGCCTTTTGCATAAATCCTGGAATAGCATTTGTCTTCTCTCCAAAAAAAACAGTACCAAATGTGAGCAATCTGTGAAGAATCTAATATACCAAGAATACTAGTTCCCAGTCCAATAATGAAGTATGTCAACAAACTCATGAACACAGATGAAAATTTGTTATCACAGCGTAATCAACCAGAGACAATCTTTTGTGTTAATGTTGAACTTCATCTTATCAGGGATGGAGATCCATGATGAGATTGCAATCCCACCTGACCATTCCACCACCAAATGCTAACAGCTTCATGATAAATTACATCATTATGCTTTTAAAGGTAAAACTTTACATTTTTTTCACCTTTGTCAATTCAGTCACGGTGCTAGTGTCGTGCCTACACTTCTCAGGAATTTTAGCCACTCAACACATGACCTCTTCGGTTTCTCAATCCCAATGTATCCCCTCAAAAATGAATTCACAACATCCTCCGGCTTTGTGAAGTAAAGGCACGGTGCTAGAGTGTCGTGCCTACACTTCTCAGGCACTCGTGTTTGCATTGACTCTTTCATTGGATGGATGAGATGAGAGGAAAGGCTCGACACTATTCTTCTATGCTATTGGTTCACAAAAACGGACGATCTCCTTTCCTAAAAACCAATGTTCACATCACACTCCTTTAGTGGCAGACCCAGGATCAAAATTTAGGAGGGGCTAATAAAACTTGCTCACTGATTTGCCGAATGCCGATATGCCGGCCTACGGTAGCCTGCCATATTACTGGCAAGAGATAGAAAAACAATATTGCGGCTATAGCAGGCTATCTTGGAACTCTCATGCAATCTCTATAGAACCTAAACAAATCATAGGAAAGAGCAAAATTACTCACAATTCCATCAACACCTCCTATCAGTAATGGACGCCTTCCAAGATTGTTGACTTTAAATACTACAACACCTGTCATCAGCAACTGGTCCTAGGGCTTGTGTTGATCGGGTGGGCCAGTGAGGAGTCTGGCAAGCAGGGACGTGGGGTAGAGTGGTGAATGTGAAGATAAGACCATAGTTGGGCCTAGTAGGCTCTACCTTGTTCTGACCAGCATAGTTTCATACATGAATTTATTGGATTGGGTCATCGGGTATCATTTTCATCATGTATTGGGTCATTGGGTGGGCTATGGCCTGATACAAATGTTACCAAACTAGCAAGCAGGGCCTTTGCCTTGGCATAAAGAGAGGCGTATCAAACTATGTAACGATGCATGCCTTTTGGGCTTCAAACAAAGGGCGCATGTGTTCTCTGTTCTTCTTCTTCCTCCTCCTGTGTCCTATGTTCATCGCTTTTTCCTCCCTATGTTCTTCCATGGCCAATCAAGGAGAAGGGGGGAAGAGGTGCCGATGGTAGGAGGGTGCCAGCCCCACTTGACCCCCTGGTGGTTTCACCCCTGCACTCCTTCCTTATCGTCTTCCTCCAGCTTCACCTGCACCCCTCGCCAGACTATACCCAAATTGTTGGTCTCCCTCCTCATGGATGCCATTCCTAGCACATGCCCCCCTACCTATGTGTGTCCTTCCTCTTGCCTACTTGTAATATCATTTAGGGTATATTTTTATTGGTTTTTGTTGATAGTTTTTAACTGTATTTGATGAATAATAGTGGCTAATTAATAGTAATAGCTAATAAAAGTGGCTGATAAATAGTAGTGCAGTATGTAAGAAAAACGATGTAGGATCGCAAATGACATGTAGGCTCGATGTAGCTTGTGATCCTCGTTAGCACTAAGGGTTAAGAGGGGGCGTGACGTCAGTTGGCGCCAGATCGATTGGGGAATTGGTTCCTATTCGAAACCCTAGCCCACCGTGAGCTCGTGTAAAGCCCATGGTGAGCTCTCCAAGTAGTAGCTCTTGCACATTTGCGTACTCCTCTCAACCCTGGGTGGATGGTGAAGAAGCCCACTCCTCCTCCCTGATTCCGTACAGGGAGCCCCCATTAGGGTATGCGTTGGCCATATTGTGAAAGTGCAAAGCAAAGGCTTGATGAATTTCTTAAAGCGATGCCAACCTTGGGAGGAGGTACTTTGACTTGCGCAAAGTTCGGGTGAGTCAATTGATTTTTGATTTGAGTTAAAATCTGGCTATTTTGATATTGGAGCTTTGATTTGGCTTATAATATGTGATGGAAATTTTGTTTTCTGTTGGTTAGGCTGGGGGATGCAAGTTCCGGAGATAGTTTGACCTAGAGATGCCTCCATTCTTGAAGGAACTTTTGAGTGATCTACATGACACAGTTAAGGGACTTAGGAGTGAGAACATGGCACTGAGAGCTTGCGTTCGTGATGGGGACGTGCAACTGCAAGAGCTGGTGGCTGTTAATAACGTAGAGTTAGGTGCTTGCAGAAGAACTCTAATTGAAAACGAGGCTACATTAGTTGAACTCAGTGGGAAGGTGAGGAAGTTAGAAAAAGAGATAATTGTGTTCATGTTAGTGTTGGTTGGAAGCCTTGCTGTGTTTCCTTCTACGATGTTGAACTTGTGAACACAGAATTTTAGATGTAAGCTTGGTATGTATCCTGTTTGTAATATGCATTGTTTGATTGCAGTGAATGAATTTCTCTACCTTATGAATGCATATGTAAACTTGTGGGATAATAACATTTCAACACATGATAAGTGAAATGGAGGTAATTTAGCATAACTGTTGTGAATAAGTGAAATAGACAGAATTTCAGAACATGACATAGCACACAAATAGGCATAAGATTGATCCATCACATAACATAAGTCTGGCACCACATAAGTCTGACAAAACACAAGTCTGGGACAACATAACAATGGCACAACATAGGTCTAGCACAACCTAAGACACAACTAGACATAGCTGGAGCATGGAGTGGTTAAACTTAAGACACAAGTACACCTAGCTAGAGCTTAAAGTGACAAACAACATTACACAAACAGGACATCACATCAATCATCGAATAGAAGCCTAGGAAGATTTCTAGAACTTCGTACTGTAGGTTTCTTCTTGGTAAGCTACCTAAGCACTAGCAATCCCAGACGTCACACTGACAGTAACCCTAGAGCTAGCTTGTGACATTGGAACCATTGCCTCAAGATTTAGTAATGCTGAGCCACTCTGTAATTTTGCCACTCTTGCTATAGCTGAAGTCTTGACCATGTTCTGGTTTCTAGGCCATAAATAGATAGTTAATTTCATCTGGAAGACTATATTTGGAAACTAAACATATAAACATGGGGGGATAACTTACACTATTCAGTGAGATCCCAATTGTATCACAGTGGGTTAATTCTTTGCTAGTGCACTTCCTCTTACTCCTCAAAGCAGTCAGGCTTTGAGCTGTACTAGACTTCCTCTTCCCCATGCTTGCTGAGCTCTGCTATGAAGTATGGATGACAATCTGTACATGAGCAAGGTGGTAAAATAGATGGTAATATGCTATTGTTTAATTGAAGACAGTAGCAGTACTATATTACCATTGCATTTGGTGGTCCTGTTCTAGGTTGTTGGCTTGCACTTTCAAATGGTGTTGAGGATTTTCCCTTTCTCTTCTCATAAGAGGATCTATTATGTCCAGTACATTTGCATTGGCCACACCGAATGACAGTTCCAACCTCAAAAAGTCGAGTGCTTTTGGGCTTCTCATGTGGTTCTCTTGTCCTTACTTTCTTGGGTATGCTTGGCATCTTTATATGCTTTGGTGGCACTGGCTTAGGTCTATCAGAGGTAGGCTAGGCATGCATGCCCTCCACATGCTCAAAGCAATGGTCATAAGTTTTCTTAAACTCATGTATTGGATAACAACTAGCAATGTAATCATCTAGCCTGTTGATTTTGACGTATATGCAGGATATTGCATGAGAGCATGGCAGACCAAATAATTGCAAATACCTACAACTACAGGTTCTATTATCAAGATTTACTATAAACTTGTGATCATGATGTCTAACTTTAAATGAATCTTTTTCATTGTTAATTGCATGATACATTCTAGACTTAGTGATGTTTACCTTTAGTATCTTAAAGATGTTGGGACAAAATGTGCCTTGCCACCTATTGGCCTTTGTTCTATTTTCTTGTATCCTAACCATCACCTTCCATCTAATTGCCTCAACATGGTAATTATTGGAAGAAACCTTGTTTCAACTATCCACTTGTTAAAAGATTCAGACATATTATTATCTACAGAGTCATAGTTAGAACCTAACCTGAACCAAGCCCTACTCTATTGGTGTGGGTCTATGTTCATCAAAGCTTTGGCTCCATTAGATGTGCTCTGGGCCAATTTAGCTCTAGCCAAGTTGAGTAGGGGGATACAAGGAGACTTGGCACATCTTCATAACTTCTTCTGCCACTCTTTATTCTTGAAGTGTTGCCTCCAATTTGTATAGATGTGCCTAGCACAGTTCCTGTGCGCAGCTCTTGGAAACCAATTCTTGACTGCATTGAGAAGTCCCTACAAACGACATTATGTGTCAAATTGTTGACCAGCACAGGTAGAGATGTACACATACCTTTTGCTGAACAGATATTATTACCCAGCTTCTCCTTCCCTGGGCTTGAGATCATTGACCAGTAGACTACAAAACCAATCCCATGAATCATTTGGTTCTGTATCTACCACTACCCAGGCGTTTGGGTATATCTGGTTATTGGCATCCCTGCCAATTGCACATAGAAGCTCACCATTGGTTGCTCCCTTAAAAAAGCAACCATCCAAACCAATTACTTTCCTACAGCCAGTAAGAAAACATTTCTTACATGCATCAAAGCATACATAAAACCTGTGGAACATAGGATCATGGTGGTCAGGATGCATCTTGACCACTACTGTGCTACTAGGGTTGCTCCTTAGTAGCTCAAGTTGGTAATCAAACACTTTTTTGTATTCCCCCTTCCTTGAGTCAACCAATCTCTGCATCACTATAGATTTTGCCCTCTTCACTTGAGATAGGCTTACATCCACAAATATTTCTTCTTGGATAGTGGCCTTCAGGTGTTGCGAACTCCATTGATGGTTTACTATGATCAGCCTTTCATACTTGTCAGCTATCCTACTTGAGGTCACCAGCTTGTTGTCTCTTCTAGGTCGGCAAGTGTGTTCTTTATTGAAGAAGGTAATTTGCGAGCTCTCAAACCTAAAGTTAGGGGCAATAGACATACCTAGGGACACCTTGCCTAGTCATAGTTTGCCCTAACCCTATCACCCTCATCCTTCACAAATTTGATCGATTTCCTTTTCTCCAAACCATACTTGATTATGGCTAACTTGAACTCATGTTTTCCACTGAATTTCATTCCTAAGGTGAAATTAGGAACTTTGGTCTTCCAGTTAAACCTGGGATACTTGGATTTATCCTTTACCAATTCACCATCACTATTTTCATAAAAAGATTCTTCTTCATCAGTTGAATTGGCATAAGGTGTCTCATTACTCTCAGCTTCAATTTGGACCAATTCTAGATCAGAAGACTCCACTAGAGGTCCAGAATAGATCATGTCATCCAGGTTTGCAACATGGTCTGCCTTTAGCTTCTTTTTGAACTCTGAACATTTTGTTGATGTTTGCTACTTCATAATCACCAAGAAGGAAATCACTATGAGAGCTGTTGTGCCCTTTTGCCAGCTCATCGTGAGGTAATGGAGCACTTTTGGGTACTACCTTTTCTTCCTTATGCAACTGCTTTTCTCAATTTCACCACAGAACTTCCTGAGAGAAACAATATCATTGTCAATTTCTATAAGAGATGACATCAGAGCTCTCCCATCCTTGCTGCCAACATCATGCAAATTAGTGTCCTTCTGGCCAGTAAGTAGTACTACATCATTGCTGCCAATAACTTGTATGTCGTCATCCTCTCCATGATCGTATCCAACCATTGCCTCTAGTTCATCTTCATAGTCACTAGGCTCATGTTCCTCACGAACTTCCTCATCATATTGGTCTTGCGCATTCGCTGACTCCACAAATATTTCAGCCACCCCACCTTCTGTAATGCAATCACACATGACATTGCATGCCTTATCATTTGTCAACACTCTAAGACCATTCATCAAATCTTTTCCAAGAAACAACCAGTGCAGCACAACCCTTCCACAACCAGAAAAGTGATCTCCTAGGTGTCACGTTATCTCATGCAGAGAAACTTTATCACGTTCAATGCGCAACATTGCTTTAGATCCACCCAAGTAATGTACAACCCTCACATCATTGAAAAGCCCTCCATTGAAGTGAAATCTAATTGCAATCTTGTTGAGTGGATCCATCCAAGTGTCCAATAGTACCCTAAAGAAATGCCCACAACGAAACTTTCAAATTGGGTACTACAAAAAGCAATGCTAAGGAATATTTAATTGCTCAAATGATGCAATTTGCAAGTAAATTAACCAGATTTGAGGGGTTTGCCTCCTAAACAACTCCAAGCCAACCAAATGAAATCCACCCCTAAGGCTTAAAGAAATCAAAGGTCGTCCTACCACCGAACTAAATAGCCAACTGTCTCACCAGATCCAATGGAAACGCATAGAAAATCCAAGCTATCCCCAAACCCTAAACCTACAATGCGAGCAGTACATACCATGAACTAACCTTGGGGTGTACTGGACACCACGGGGCCACTTCTTGCGGCTTCTTCATCACCCTCCAATAGCTACAACGCCGCTGCTCACTGGGATTCATGTGAAACTGCACGGACAAGAGTGAGGTGGAGTAGGCGGTGGTGAAGGAGGAAGATGGACGCAGTCGAAGTGTGAAGGCTGGGCACCCCTCCTTAACCCTAGTGCTGACGAGGATCGCAAGCCACGTTGAGCCTAGGTGCCATCCAAATTGACACAAAACTAGGGTAGAATCAGGCTAGGGGGAAATTTATCCGGTATTATGACATGAAGGTTGAGAAACATCTGGTTTTGCATTTGAGGGTTAGATTCTAGACAACCAACAGAGTACAATAGTGTAAAGTAGACTTATTCCTTTTCTTTTTGTACTTTGGATAAAACAGTTAGTTGGAAGTATTTGTTTTAAGAATAACAAAATTCCGATTCGAATTAGTAAAGGATCCTAAAACTAAATAAATCCCGCAGCACAACAACTACAAACTAGTCCTCGTTCGTATTGGCTGATGGTTTTGGGTTGCGACTGATGACTTTTGCCTGAAAATAAATAGTAACGGCTGAAAGAAGTAACTTTTATAATGAGGGCGCAAGCGATGGGAAAGTAAGAAAGATATGTGTGCGAGACGAGAGCGAGAGGAATGTCACAAACTTGATGCTGAAACAGATGACAAAAAGAAAATCGATAAATTTAAGGAGTCAGCATGGAAATGTATTTACTTTCTTTCAGGAGAATTACTTTCCTTATCTGTGACATGCAACGAGCCATGGTTAAAGAACACTAGATACTTTTGGGTGGGACCTGGAGAACACTTCTGACCTGATCAAAAGATGAAGTGCGATAAAATAATGCTTATGTCCCTGTTTCCAACTTTGCATATTCTTGAGAAAGGGCTTCAATATTGAGTTTTTTCTCTTCTTCCAGATTGAAGCTTAAAGCTGTATACATGTACACCGCTGGATTTTACACATACTCCATCTTTGCTCTTCTGTTCTGGGAAACAAGGCGTTCAGACTTTGGAGCATCGATGTCTCACCATGTGGTGTAACATCCCAAAAATCCTATTTATGAAAAATTTAATTTCAAATTAAATATTTTAAAGTATTTGAATTTCATTTGTAGTTATTTGGCTTTTGTTTGGTTTTCTGAATGTTCTGGAGTTTAAAACCTATTTTTTTTAAATTTAAAAAGTATTCTAAAGTATGAAAATTAAATACCAACATTAGTTGGAAATAATTTTATTATGTCCAAAATATCTCCATGAGCTTCTGTGAATTTTTCTGGAATTTTTGAAGGTATTTTCATATTTTTCTAAGGCTTAATTAATTAACTGAGCATTTCTGAAAATCCTAAAAACAGAAATAAAAATTTAAAAATCTCCCCTCTACCCTCTGGCCGCCACGTGGACGGCCAGATGCCGGCCGCATCACCCGCTTCATCCCGCCTTCCCCTCCTCTCGGGCCACCACCTGGCTGGCCCATCCCGCCGTCCGCACCCCGCGTCCTCTCTCCTCTCACTGCCCCGCAGGCCCCGCCCGTCAGCCGCTTGCGCCCCGCTCCCGCTGCCGCCCGGGCCCCACCTGTCAGGGCCTTCCCCTTCCTCGCGCCACCTTCCTTCTCTCTCTCCCCCTTTCCTTCTTTGCTCCGGCCGACCGTATCTGCGCCCAATCCGGCCCTTCCCCACCTCCTCTCCGGTTTGGAAACCCGCACGACCAAATCCCCCTAATGTCGTGCCCCCTTTCCTTCTGCGCCCCCTCTTTCCTTCCCACCCCTCTCCCTTCCTTTTTCCGGCCACCATCACCGGTGAGCAATTGCCGTGCCTGTGCCCCCCTCCGCCCCTATAAAAAGCCCCCTCGGCCTCCCCTCTTGATGCGGGGGATTGCCCGATCTTCACGGCGTAGGATCGATGAAGATAATTGGATCCGTGTAACCTGACGAATCGATGGCGCCAACCACTGTTAGAACAGCAACCTGCGACAAAAGAATTCGCCCAACCACACGCTTGTGATCCCGTCTACCCGACCACCAAGTAGACGCGTCGTCGCTCCGGCCAATCACAAGGAATCACAAGAACGACAGGGAAGAACGCCCGATTCCTCTCTAGGTTGCAATCATATGCCAAACCCTAGGAGGAACAAGCGAAGAGCTCTCTCAAAATAATAGATCTGTTTTCTGGTGGTCTCCCCTTTTTTTACAAGAGGTACAAAATACTTATTTGGCCTAGGGCCGGCGCAAGCCTGGGCGGCCGAAGGAACTGGCCGCACGTCCGAGACCGACTCGATAACAAGAATAACAAAATGTCCAACTGCTATGTTCGACCGACTCATCAACAAAATAATAGAAACATCCGAACTTGAGTCTGCATCCGAGCCATGCATGGTAGATGTGATTTTGGTGGGACCCATGATGTACCATGCAAGGTAAAGAAAAATAATCTCTTCCATTGCGGCGTGGCATCCTTCTGGAGACATGCAGGTGTGGTGTTGGTCATGCAATACATGTATGTGCTGTGTGGTTTGGTTGCCACGTCTAGTATATGCATGACTAGATAAGTTTTCCATTCTTCATGAGATAGCTCCACGTTGCATGTGACTAGATAATTCTCCATGGCAAGATGGCTTCATGCATGCATGTCTTCACGTGTAGTATGAGTATTTGTTTTTCTTTGTCTCGTCTGTACATGCTTCTCCCATTGAATTTCTTCACGTTGCCTCCTCCCTTTCTTTACTTCCATTGAATTCCTTGATGGTACTTCTTCACGTGATAATCTGAGAACAATTAAATAGCAACTATTAGGTAGTATATTATTCTCATATAAATAAAAATCAAATTTAACTAGGAGCGAGTTCACCTGTTGATTAATCTTTTTAGCTCGTGCTCGCGTAATCGGTCCAGTCGTGATGTCCTCATCATCCTCCCCCTCTTGAGAAGGAGTCGTCCTCGACTCTGATTCTTCCGGTCCAAAGAATGGTGACAAATCAGCAACATTAAATGTAGAACTCACAGCATAGTCATCACCCGGAAGCTCGATTTTATATGCATTGTCATTGATCTTCTCAAGTACTTTAAATGGACCATCTCCTCGCGGCATTAACTTGGACTTACGCTTGTTTGGAAAGCGCTCTTTACGTAGATGTATCCAAACCAAATCACCTGGTTCAAATATCATCTTCTTTCTTGACTTGTTTGCCTTCTCAGCATAGTAATGTGCCTTCTTTTCAATTTCTTCTTTTGTCTTGACATGGATCTTCTTCACATATTCAGCACGTTTGGATGCCTCCATATTAACTTGTTCATGTTGTGGAAGTGGCAGCAAGTCAAGTGGCGTGATTGGTTTAAAACCATACACCACCTCGAATGGGCACAATTGAGTAGTAGAATGTACCGCCCTATTGTATGCAAACTCCACATGCGGCAAACAATCTTCCCACTCTTTGATATTCTTCTTGATCATCGTTCGTAGTAGCATTGAAAGTGTTCTATTCACCACCTCCGTTTGTCCATCCGTTTGTGGGTGACAAGTTGTTGAGAATAACAACTTTGTTCCAAGTTTGGCCCACAAAGTCTTCCAAAAATAACTCATGAATTTGACATCACGATCTGAAACAATTGTCCTTGGCATGCCATGCAATCTCACAATTTCCCTGAAAAACAAGTCAGCTACATGCGACGCATCGTCGCTTTTGTGACAGGGAATAAAATGTGCCATTTTAGAGAATCTATCCACAACAACAAAAACTGAATCCCTCCCCCTCTTAGTCCTAGGCAATCCTAAAACAAAATCCATACTAATATCCTCCCATGGTGCACTAGGAACAGGAAGTGGAGTATATAAACCATGTGGATTAAGTTTAGATTTCGCTTTGTGGCATGTCACACATCGTTGTACAAACCTTTCAACATCACGCCTCATCTTAGGCCAATAAAAGTGATCGCTCAACATCATTAAGGTCTTTTCTCTCCCAAAGTGTCCCATCAATCCACCTGCATGAGATTCCTGCAATAAAAGCAAACGCACGGACGAATCTGGAACGCACAATTTGTTAGCACGAAATAAGAACCCATCATGAACATGGAACTTGTCCCATCCTTTCCCATCTTTGCATTTAGAATATGGTTCTGAAAATTCATGATCGGAAGCATATAATTCTTTCAAGCTCTCTAATCCAGGTACCTTTACTTCCAATTGATTTAAAAGCACATTCTTTCTAGATAAAGCATCAGCTACCACATTCTCTTTCCCTTTCTTGTACTTAACAACATATGGAAAAGTTTCAATGAATTCTACCCACTTGGCATGTCTACGATTCAGTTTAGCTTGGCTCTTCAAATATTTTAAAGCTTCATGATCAGAGTGAATAACAAATTCTTTAGGCCAAAGATAATGCTGCCAAGTTTCAAGCACACGCACCAAAGCATACAATTCTTTGTCATACACAGGATAGTTCAATTGAGCACTTCCCAGTTTCTCACTAAAGTATGCTACTGGTTTTCCTTCTTGCATTAAAACACCACCAATACCTATTCCACTAGCATCACATTCAATTTCAAAAGTCTTAGTGAAATCAGGCAAAGCGAGCAATGGTGCTTCAATTAATCGTTTCTTTAGTTCTTGAAAAGCTTTTTCTTGTGATGTACCCCATTCAAATACAACACCCTTTTTAGTTAACTCATTTAATGGGGCAGCAATGGTGCTGAAATCTTTAACAAAACGACGATAAAAGTTAGCAAGACCATGAAAGCTTCTGATTTGACTAACATTCACAGGTGTAGGCCAATTCTTAATTGCTTCAGTTTTAGATTCATCTACCTCAATGCCTTGTCCAGAAACAACATAGCCTAAGAACACAACTTTATCGGTACAAAAAGTGCATTTGTCCAAATTAGCATATAACTTCTCACTTCTAAGCACTTCTAGTACTTGTCTAATATGATCAATGTGTTCATCCATCGTTTTGCTATAGATCAATATGTCATCAAAGTATACCACAACAAATTTGCCAATGAATGCTCTTAAAACATGATTCATCAGTCGCATGAATGTACTAGGTGCATTAGTTAAACCAAAAGGCATTACTAACCACTCATACAATCCAAATTTTGTTTTAAAAGCAGTCTTCCATTCATCACCAAGTTTCATCCTAATTTGATGGTATCCACTTCTCAAATCAATTTTAGTGAAAATAACAGCACCACTAAGTTCATCTAGCATATCATCTAACCTAGGAATAGGATGACGATATCTAACAGTGATGTTGTTAATAGCACGACAATCCACACACATTCTCCATGTACCATCTTTCTTAGGAACAAGAATTACAGGAACAGCACAAGGACTAAGGCTTTCGCGTACATACCCTTTCTTAAGCAGCTCTTGCACTTGGCGCTGAATTTCTTTGGTTTCCTCTGGATTGGTGCGGTATGGTGGACGGTTTGGAAGTGACGCGCCGGGAACTAGATCAATTTGATGCTCGATTCCGCGCAATGGTGGAAGTCCCGCTGGTATCTCCACAGGAAACACGTCCTCAAATGCCTGCAAAAGAGAAGAAACACCACTAGGAAGAGAGGTTAAGTCATTAGTTGAAAGCAAAATAGTTGCATCTTTGTACACAAGCACAAAGTGCACCTTTGATGGGTCATTGCTCACATCTCTCAAATCTGATTTTGTAGCTAACATAACCATCCCTCCCTCACTCTTACTTTTTTCTCTCATATTTGGCTTGTGGCTCTCACTCACCGATGTGTGGAAGTCTCTCTTTTCTTTCTTTTTACCCTCATTTTCAGCAAGCTTCCTTTGCTGAAATTCAGCTTGTATTTGACTAGGAGTCATTGGATTAAGCTCCTTTGTCTTTCCTTTCCACTTAAATGCATATCTATTGGAACGGCCATCATGCTGCACACTTCTATCATATTGCCATGGCCTTCCCAACAGCAAGTGACACACTGTCATAGGCACCACATCACACTCAACGGTGTCCTCATAATCACCAATCTTGAAAGTAACATGTACCACAAATTGAACCTTCACATCCCCACATTCGCTAAACCATTGCACATGATATGGACGTGGATGTTTCAGCATCTTTAAACCAAGTTTTTGACATAATTCAACACTAGCCAAGTTATGACAACTACCACCATCAATAATAAGCTTGATTACCTTATTGTTTACCTTAGCTTGTGTTTGAAACAAGTTGAATCGCTGCGGGTGTGCATCTCCTTCTTGTGCAAGCATGCTCAAATTTTTGGTGACAACTAATGCCTCTCCCGTTTCATAATTCAACACATCAACCTCTTCATTGTCATCCGATGCATCCTCATATTTCTCCTTTTCATGACTAAGCTCAACCTCATCTTCACTTGCGGATTCATACTCTCCATCTTCTGTCACAAGCATAACTCGGTTGTTGGGACACTCTCTAGAAATATGTCCACGCCCCAAACATTTGAAGCATTGAATTTCTCTACTCTTTGTTGTAGCTCCAATTGAGGATGGATGGGATGGAGTGGCCTTTTTCTCACTTGAGGTAGGTGCTGTTTTTGCAATTGAGGAAGAACGAGCATTAGTATTTGAAGTAGTACTAGCTGAAATTGTACCTCGTCCCAAATTGAAACGTGCTTTGGTGGCATTAGAGGATGATGATGATGGAGCTTTCAAGTTGAAAGATGCTGCCCTTGGTGCTGGTTTTAAATCTTCTAATAACTGCTTCTCCGCCTTGGTTGCTTGATGCACCAAATCAACAACAGTATTGTAGGGCTGATATTGCACAATGCGTTTAATGTTTTTGTTTAGACCAAACAGAAAACGCGCAAGTGTTTGCTCTTCATCTTCATGCACATGTGCCCTAATCATAGCTTGCTCCATATCCTTGTAGTATTCCTCCACCAAACGACCTCCCTGTCTCAAATTCTGCAGTTTATCAAAAAGATCACGTTTATAAGTGTTAGGAACAAAACGTGCTCTCAACTCTTGCTTCATTTCAGCCCATGATGCAATTGGAGGTTCTCCATTCTCTTCTCTTTGGTTCAACACTTGCTCCCACCAAATCAATGCATACCCATCAAACTCAAGTGATGCCATGTGTAACTTCTTCTCCTCCGAATAATTGTGCATCCGGAAGATTTTATCTACCTTGAGCTCCCATGTGAGATAGGCATCTGGATCGGAAGCACCTTCAAACTTGGGAATAGTGAATTTGAGTTTCCCAAATTTCTCCTCCACGCGTGGGTCATCATGACGACGGCCATGACGTTGGTAGTTGTCATTGCGGTGCAGCCAAGCGTCGTCGTCGAAGTCCTCAACGTGGGCGGCACCACCGCGCCCACGACCACGCCCACGGCCACGGCCTCTCCCTTGGCCATGGTCATCGCCGAAGATACCTCCCCCACGCCCGGGAAAGGGTGGTCGAACCGCATTGGCGGCGGCTCGATCCGCATGAGCTTCTCTAGCGAATCGTGCAGCCCGCTCCTCATCGGTCTCATCAAGCTCGACACCTCCTTCATGGACGCCAATTGGGCCCCGTTCTCTTCGAAGCTCCTCTAGTATCTCCCTCCTCAAGACGCTCATGTTATCATTCAACTGAGTGTTGAAATCATTTGTGAGCTTCTCAAGGTCCGCCTGGGTCACATATGTTTGTTCTTCTTCTTTCCCTGCCATGGTTAGTGCAAACAACAAGAAAAACTATGTATGTGGATGTGGAAGGTTTTATTTGTGGAATTCACTCAACCTCACCTTTTCTTACCAACCGAAGTTCTTATGCATCCTTGATGGAATTGAAGAGCTGCACGCACTTGGTGACGGTAGACAACACGAGGTGATAGATCAAGCGAATTCAATTGCACAAGCACTATTATAACAATGGCTTATATGTGGAGCTTGGAGAGAAAATTTTATCCTATGCAATCTGAAATTCTTGATGTTGTTAAGTTAAGTAATAATCCAAGCTAGAATACTTTGCCTAAGTGCTGATCCAAAAGGTTTAAGTGAAGTGTATGAACGCACACGCAAAGATCAATGTGACTCGATGCAACAAAGGAATGAGCTAAATAGAAACGATCTGAAATTGAGAATTAAATAGCTCGTTTGCACCAAGTACTAGGAGAGACGCTAGCCAATTGCAATAATATGAATGTAAGGGCACAAGATTGCTCAAGAAATTAAATTACACAATCTGAATTTATGAACTAAGAACTCACCCAAATTCGGCCAATGCTTTTTTTCTCCCTTTTTTTTGAATAAGCTCGCGCCGTGGTTTTTTTTTTCTTTTCTTTTAACGGCAGCTTCTTTTTTATCAACTCTCTCTCTCCTTTTTTTTTCAAAGGCCGAACTTGGATTAATTGTTCTTTTGATTTTGCACAGGTCACAAATATTCAGTAAGGTGTAAAATACTCAAGAGCAGCCCTAGATGCAATATTCAACAGCTAGTCTCGAAGATGAAATAAAATATGGATATAAGTGATGCTCAAAGAACCGAAGTTTCAGTTGGGGAACCAACAAACCAAAACAGGAATCAGTATTTCGATTTAGTGGTTCTGGACAGACAGTGTGTTTGATTTGGGCTTGACTTCCTTCTTAAGAACATAGCAATGCACTCGGATGGCAAAAGTTTGTGTTCTATTCCACGTGAGGATTTATCAATTCACTCGAGACAACACGGCCGATTGTAATTGTCTCGGGTAAACAGTCACTCGGCGAGTTCCCCAGCACATGACAAAACATACGGCCGATCAGTAATAGATGCAATTTTTTTTTCAGATTTTCGATTAAACACAAAGATTAAGTTACGCAAAGGAACACGATGATCAGCACCTAAACAAAATTCTAATGGATCAAAACTTAACAAAACTCACAAAAAAATAACAGATACAAAAACTAGGGTTTAGATTTTTTTTGGCTTTTTCTGTATAGGAATAAAAAATAAATCTAACTAGGGGTAAATCGATCCTACCGTGTCAACCGCGCTCTGATACCAAGATGATGCGGGGGATTGCCCGATCTTCACGGCGTAGGATCGATGAAGATAATTGGATCCGTGTAACCTGACGAATCGATGGCGCCAACCACTGTTAGAACAGCAACCTGCGACAAAAGAATTCGCCCAACCACACGCTTGTGATCCCGTCTACCCGACCACCAAGTAGACGCGTCGTCGCTCCGGCCAATCACAAGGAATCACAAGAACGACGGGGAAGAACGCCCGATTCCTCTCTAGGTTGCAATCATATGCCAAACCCTAGGAGGAACAAGCGAAGAGCTCTCTCAAAATAATAGATCTGTTTTCTGGTGGTCTCCCCTTTTTTTACAAGAGGTACAAAATACTTATTTGGCCTAGGGCCGGCGCAAGCCTGGGCGGCCGAAGGAACTGGCCGCACGTCCGAGACCGACTCGATAACAAGAATAACAAAATGTCCAACTGCTATGTTCGACCGACTCATCAACAAAATAATAGAAACATCCGAACTTGAGTCTGCATCCGAGCCATGCATGGTAGATGTGATTTTGGTGGGACCCATGATGTACCATGCAAGGTAAAGAAAAATAATCTCTTCCATTGCGGCGTGGCATCCTTCTGGAGACATGCAGGTGTGGTGTTGGTCATGCAATACATGTATGTGCTGTGTGGTTTGGTTGCCACGTCTAGTATATGCATGACTAGATAAGTTTTCCATTCTTCATGAGATAGCTCCACGTTGCATGTGACTAGATAATTCTCCATGGCAAGATGGCTTCATGCATGCATGTCTTCACGTGTAGTATGAGTATTTGTTTTTCTTTGTCTCGTCTGTACATGCTTCTCCCATTGAATTTCTTCACGTTGCCTCCTCCCTTTCTTTACTTCCATTGAATTCCTTGATGGTACTTCTTCACGTGATAATCTGAGAACAATTAAATAGCAACTATTAGGTAGTATATTATTCTCATATAAATAAAAATCAAATTTAACTAGGAGCGAGTTCACCTGTTGATTAATCTTTTTAGCTCGTGCTCGCGTAATCGGTCCAGTCGTGATGTCCTCATCACCTCTCACCGCACCTCCTCCCTCCGCCCTCGCCCGCTTCTCCCGAGCCCCTCCTCGCTCTCGCGCCGTGCACCTTACTCGCTGCCGCCTCGGGCAATGCCTCGCCTCGCCGCCACCACCGTCGTCTTCCTCGTGCGCCGGCGACCACCCCTGACCCCTCGGCCGAGCCTCCCCGCCACCGGAACGCCGCCGCACCGGAGCACCCGAACCCCTCCGGCCACCCCTCGACGTCGCCTCCGTTCGCCTCTGCCCGAACCTCTCCGGCAGATACCTCAAAAGGTATACTTACCCTATATGGGTAAGAAACACCCGAGTGACCGGATGGTTGCCAGCGCTATCTCTTTCCCCCTGGCTCCCTCGGCGCGCATTCGAGCCCCCGGCTCTGCACGCTGAGGTTGAGCCATTTCTTTTAATTCCCGCACTGACAGCCGGGCCCCACTCGTCAGTGGCCGCCATCTGCACTGGCCACTGGCGTCTGGGCCCCACCTGTCTGCGCTGGCCACTGACATATGGGCCCAAAGCCGGATGGGTCCCACCTGTCAGTGACCAACAGCTTGTACGGTCACTGACAGAGGGGTCCCACATGTCAGAGACCGAGCGCAGTGGGCTTACTGTCAAGTAGGTCCCACCAGTCATAGTCTCAGAGAAAACCATAAAAGAAAAAGAATAAAATGTAAATTCTGCAAGTGGGCCCCGCCTGTCAGAAATTTAATAATTTATGGATTTATTTAAACTGAGATCTTTAAATAAGCATAACTTATTCATTTTAACTCCAAATTGAGCCATTCAAATTTCTAAATTCCTCTAAAATCATAATCTATCCAAAAATGCCCTCTATTTGAATTTTGAATTTTATTTGAATTTTTTTTGTATTTATTTGCTTTGTTTGCTTCGTCTTTTCGCGCGTAGATTCCACCGTTGTCGAAGATCTCTCCACTCCGCAGCAAGAAGACCCAGAGAGCGTGCAGGAAGGCAAGTCTCCTTTGATCATTTTGAACCTATGTTTGTGAAATGTTTTAAATTATTTTAAAGTTATGTGCATCGCTATTTGCATAGAATCTTGATTTTGTTTTAGCAAGATAGTTACTCCAATCATTGTTATGCCCTCAATTGAATTGAATGCCATGTACCTTTGTAACCCTAGGATCACCTTTGGCTCAATAATGAGAATTATATAATTCGTTGGTAATACTAGAACGGTAGTAAAATGCTTAGTCATGCCATTTAACTTTGGAATGGGAAATCATATTTCATTCAATTGATAGTTGTATTTGGAAGTAAGTGGTGACTGGTGTTGCCACTATTCTTTTAAAAATAAATAAAATGTAAAAGTTGGTTTAGACTGGGGCGGATGGTTGGTTTGGATTGGTGCGGAAAGCACGAGATCTTGTAAGGTGTATGTTCCGTCCTAGTCAATTAAGGACCGACGCTTGTGATTGTCCAGACTGAGCATTACCGTGCAACCCCAAGTCTATATGGATACGACCTAACTGATTAACTTACGATAGTCTAGTTTAAGTGCCACCAATGGAACGTGGGTGCCAGGGATTTACTGGTTATTCACAGTGAGGGACAGGGATGTATTGTACTCATATGGCGCAAGAGGGGGCTTCGAACTGGGTGGATGGAACCCTTCTGCGGTGAAACCTCAGCGGGTGGTGTCTAGCTAGACTAGAGTGAGAAAAAGGCTTTGTGATATTTTATCTGTGTCTCATGCCAAAGGAAGCGTGGTGACTATTAAGATAATTTATCTCTTGGGGGTAAAGTTGTACAACCTCTGCAGAGTGTCAAACTATTCGAATAGCTGTGCCCACGGTCAAGGGCGGGCAAGGAATGCATTCACATGGTACATCTTTGGTTTTCATTTTAAAAACAAAGTTTTGGTATTCCAAGAGTGGAGGGAACTCTCGGATGTTGTCCTGGCGGTTGGAGCCAGTGTGGGTGGTCGTAACCCGAAGTCTTGATCAGTTAGAATTGGTCAATTGGTGTTGGTGGATAGAACCTTCACTATAAAATTATGGTAGTTTCTGTTAAAACAATTACTTTAGTAAATTAGTGCCTTCGAAATTACTTAATGGTATTTAAACTAAAATATTGCTTTGTGCAAAATAACCATATAACCCTCCTTTGTTAAGCCTTGCATCTATTGCATTTTTCCCAAGACTTGCGGAGTACTTTATGTACTCACATGCTGCACTCAAAAATAATACTCAGAGGAATACGAAGCTCAAGAGGGAGACTACAACTACTTCTCGGGTGGATTCGACGAAGGATTCCCGGAGTACTAGGTCGTGCTTCCCCAGTCAATTGCCTGTGGCGTATTGATGGGTCTCCGCTGGATTTATCTTTGCTTCCGCTGTGTTTCGTGTGTGCGAGGTCTTGAAACCTCATTTGTAATAATGAGACCTTTCGGTCAGTACTCTCTATTATTGTAATAAAGCGTTGTTGGTTATGTAATCATTTCTGTTTGACTGTGTGCACTAGCTTTGATCTGGGACTAGTGCTGTAATACACAGAGGGTCCGGGTTCAGAAATCCAGGGTCCTGACAGAGCTCCCAACTTGGAGCAGATGATGGCTATGCAATTGCAACTACTCCAAGACCTTGCTCAGAACCAAGTGCAACAAGCCCCACAGGCACCAAACCAAGCACCCCAGTCTAAGTTGGGAGAATTTATGAGGACAAGACCTCCTACTTTTGCTGGTTCAGTGGATCCATTGGAGGCCGATGATTGGATCAAGGATGTGGAGAAGAAGTTGATCTTAGCTCAGTGTAATGATCATGAAAAGGTGTTGTATGCTGCCCACCAACTTAAAGGAATTGCTGCTAATTGGTGGGATAATTACTGTGCCGCCCATCAAGATGTACAAGCCATCACATGGGCTGAATTCATTGAGGCTTTCTGCACTGCACATATTCCTATGGGCACAATGGAAATGAAGAAAAGAGAGTTTTACAAACTGCAGCAAGGAAACCTTAGCGTTTCGGAGTACCTGAATAGGTTCACCCAACTGTCTAGGTATGCACCGGAGGATGTTGCATCGGAGTCAACGAAGATTTGGAGGTTAATGCAGGGACTTGAACCCAACCTCAAGGTGCAGCTGGTGTCTAATGATTACCCAACATTCCAGCATATGGTGAACAAGGCCCTCATACAAGAATATGCTCAACGTCAACTGTATGAGACTAGGAAGAGGAAATTTCAAGCTCAGCAGGGAGCAAGTAGTTCTCAATTTTGTCCTAATCCACCCCAGTTTAATAAGCCCTCAGAGCCAAGTGTGCCAAGGACTCCATTTGCAGGACCCCGCCCAAATCCGCAAGCACCTCGGGCAAGCAGTGGTGGCCAACCACCGCAGAACAGGACTTCAGCAGCAGGAGTGCAGTGTTTTAACTGCAAGAACATGGGACATTATGCCAACAACTATCCCCAGAAGCGCCCAGTTGTGACCCCTGTTCGATTCAACCTAGGGACTACACCAGCGCGAGCTCTAACTGCAGGTCAAGGTCGTGGGGCACCCCAAACTCCAAGGACTCCGCAGGCAATCAGCAGAGGACATCTTAATCATGTCACCGCGGAGGCAGCTCAGGATGCACCTGACGTAGTTCTGGGTAAGTTTCTTGTCAATTCAGTACCTGCATCTGCATTGTTTGATTCTGGAGCTTCGCATTCTTTTGTGTCAAAAGATTTCGTTGAAAGATATAATTGGGATGTGCGTTTGCTAAAGAACCCTATGCTAGTCCAATCACCTGGAAAGGAAATGAGGACTAACATAGTTTGCCCTAGCGCAACTGTAGATATAAATGGAGTAAAGTTCTTAGCGAATCTTATTATAATAGATTCCAAGAGCCTAGATGTAATACTTGGTATGGATTGGTTAACCAAGTATAAAGGACAGATAGATTGTGCCGGTCGTGCTGTTACTCTTACCAATTCTGAAGGGATTCAAGCAAGGTATAAGTCAAATGCACCTACTCAGAAAAGATGTGGGTTAAATAGTTTGAAGGGAATAACTTTGGAAAAGGTGCCTATAGTAAGTGAATATCCATACGTATTTCCTGAAGATTTACCAGGAATACCACCAGACAGAGAAATTGAGTTTGTTATCAACCTGGTACCTGGTACAGCTCCAATTTCCAAGAGACCTTATCGTATGCCTGCAAATGACTTGGCAGAAGTTAAGAAGCAAATTTAGGAACTGCAAGAAAAAGGTTTTGTAAGACCAAGTACTTCGCCCTAGGGAGCACCGGTACTGCTAGTGAAGAAGAAGGATGGTGGTCTTCGCATGTGTGTGGATTATCGATCCTTGAATGATGTGACCATTAAGAACAAGTACCCTTTGCCCCGAATAGACGATTTGTTTGATCAGTTGAAAGGTTCATGTGTCTTCTCTAAGATTGATCTTCGATCAGGTTATCATCAATTGAAGATAAGACCAGAAGACATACCAAAGACAGCATTTGCTACTCGTTATGGATTATATGAGTATACAGTGATGTCTTTTGGCTTAACAAATGCACCCGCATATTTTATGAATCTGATGAATAAAGTGTTTATGGAATATTTGGATAAGTTTGTGGTAGTGTTCATTGATGACATTTTGATATACTACCGGAATGAGGAAGAGCATGCAGAACATTTGAGGATAGTTTTGGAAAAGCTCAGAGAACACCGGTTGTATGCCAAGTTCAGCAAGTGTGAGTTCTGGTTGAAGAAAGTAGCTTTCCTGGGTCATGTGATTTCTGAAGGTGGAGTGTCCGTAGACCCCGACAAAGTAAATGATGTGCTCAATTGGACACAACCAAAGTCAGTATCCGAGATCAGAAGCTTTTTGGGATTGGCCGGTTATTATCGTCGCTTTATTGAAGGTTTGTCCAAGCTTGCCAGACCTCTCACACAGTTGCTAAAGAAGGAAAAGAAGTTTGAATGGAGTAAATCGTGTGAGGATAGTTTTCAAGAGCTGAAGAAGAGGTTAACTTCTGCACCAGTGTTAATACTTCCGGATATTAGAAAGGATTTTGAAGTCTTCTATGATGCATCAAGGCAAGGACTAGGCTGTGTTCTGATGCAAGAAGGAAAGGTAGTAGCCTATGCTTCAAGACAATTGCGACCCCATGAGGGTAATTATCCAACCCATGATTTAGAGCTTGCCGCCGTCGTGCATGCTCTAAAAATATGGAGGCATTATTTGATCGGTAATCGCTGTGAGATCTATACGGATCACAAAAGTTTGAAGTATATATTTACCCAACCCGATCTCAATATGAGGCAAAGGAGATGGCTTGAGTTAATAAAAGATTATGATGTTGGAATACATTATCATCCAGGAAAGGCCAATGTAGTGGCTGATGCCTTGAGCAGAAAGAGTTACTGTAATAAACTGTTGATTAAAGACAGTATGCCTGCACTTCAAGAAGAATTCCAGCGGCTCAATTTAAAAGTAGTGGAGGAAGGATTCCTGGCTACTTGGAGGTTCAACCAACTCTAGAGGACCAGATCAAGGCAGCTCAAAAAGAGGATAAGTATGTCAAGGAAATTAAAGAAAACATGAAGAAAGGGAAAGCACCAGGATTTTCAGAAGATGAAGAAGGTATCATTTGGTTTGGGAAAAGAATTATTGTACCTGAGAAGAAAGAAATAAAGGAATTAATTCTGAAGGAAGCCCATGAATCTGGATATTCAACTCACCCTGGAAGTACAAAGATGTACCAAGATCTCAAAGAAAGGTAATGGTGGTCAAGTATGAAAAGAGAGATTGCCGAGTACGCAGCTTTGTGTGATGTGTGCCAACGGATTAAAGCTGAACATCAGAGACCTACCGGACTTTTGCAACCTTTGCAGATACCTGAGTGAAAATGGGAAGAGATGGTATCAGAGCCAATTTGACTATAGGACGAGACCTAGATTAGAATGGTAAAACCTTAAGGACTTATATTTATAAAAAGAGTACATTAGAAATATAAGCTTCTTTGCTTCTACTCTTTTCTTACTTAGTATCTCATTCTTGTCCTTAAAATTCACTTGTTAAAACTTTTACTAATCTTTTCTATTATTTCAAACCTTGTAGATGGTCGGTTCATCCTTTGCTAAGTCATGGGACTATTACTCGCATGGCGAGAATGCTGGAGCATTTGCTAGCCTTCTCCGGCAGCTTATGCAATGTCTCGAGTATCGCTAGCCACCTATCTTTAGGGGGCAGAAGACTCGGATCCTGGATCGGGACTCTTGGTCGATGGAGGTATTCCTGTATGCACGGGATGAGGAATTCAATTCCCACACGTACCCCATTGAGCATCCCCGGACCCTCTGTTTCGATGCTATCCAGGATGCAAATCGCCTTGCCATAGCAGACTTGTGCCATCTTCACAAGGAAGTTGTGCATCAGTCACCTTTTTGTTTCTTCATCACCCCTCGAGCAGGACAGAGGTACCCGGAGCCCTTTGATATCCCAGCAGATGATCCTCGGCTGTCGCACCAGGTGCAGCTCACTCAGGTGATGGCAGTCACCTACGCTAGAGCCTTGGAGGAGATTGGACAGCTTCGGATGCTTCTCACTTCCAGCTACCAGCACTCCGACACTCTTCGTGCTCAGCTTCGCCAGAGTCAGGAAGCAGAGTTCGAGCTGGGACGTCTCCAAGCTGCATCTGACTACACGTCGTCCTCGCCCGTACCAGCTGTCGTTCCTAACAACCAGGCGTCGACTCGACGTCCGGGACTCCGCACCAGGCTCACAGCACGCAAGAGTGTGAGACGTCCGAGTCCGCTACTCGACATCGGCGATCCCAGCAAAAGACGCAGACTTTTCCATTCCCGCTCTCGTTCCCGATCGACTGCCTCCAGTAATAACCGTTCCCGTCCTCGCGCTTCCGCCGCGTGTGATTGTTCGCAACACCACGAGCGCAAGGAGGACCCGGAGGAGGATCTTGAGGAGCGCATTATCTTGGAGGATTAGTAGTCGGTTGAGTCCGTAGTACCCAAATAAATGTCTACGTCTTTAGAACGTTTTATATTATGTGTTGGTGTGCTAGATGGACTGTACCAAGTCTTTGTGCACTTGTGGTACAGCCATTCTTAAAACTATTTTGATTTTAATATAAGTTTCCTCTAAGTTGTTGCTTGCTTATTTCTTGTGTGTTGGGTTGGGATGTTGTTAGTTTTCCCCTAATCTCTTACGTATACTAGTTCCCCCTTACCTTTTGCTAACCCTGGAAACCGCTTCAGATGGTGAACACAAGGAGCAACCCTGGCAGCAGCCGTAATGCCAATGCCCAGCCAGACTACGACTACTTCTCGGGTGGATTCGACGAAGGATTCCCGGAGTACTAGGTCGCGCTTCCCTAGTCAATTGCCTGTGGCGTATTGATGGGTCTCCGCTGGATTTATCTTTGCTTCCGCTGTGTTTCGTGTGTGCGAGGCCTTGAAACCTCATTTGTAATAATGAGACCTTTCGGTCAGTACTCTCTATTATTGTAATAAAGCGTTGTTGGTTATGTAATCATTTCTGTTTGACTGTGTGCACTAGCTTTGATCTGAGACTAGTGTTGTAATACACAGAGGGTCCGGGTTCGGAAATCCGGGGTCCCGACATGTGGCCACTGTTGTGCTGATCGTGCTATCTTATATTTTCTGGTATCTTACAAAGAATTTTGTGATTGACCTTAACTGTTCTGTTATGTATCAATTCTAGTTGATTTGGGGTCTAATTGCTAAAGGATACTATTCGAACAGATTTGCCCGTGTTGGCTCTGTTGTTTTAGCTCCGCATGATGCAAGTGATATATTCCTAGAAATAAGGAAGATGGCAAAGTACAGCAGCTGTGAGTAGCTAGTTGTTGTAGCTTTTCTTCTCTTTGTCGCTTCATGAATTCTTCTCCGGCTCATAATTTTCCCTTTCTGAATCCTGAGAAGCACAAGGTATACATCAATCACAGCTTGCTGGTTCTTGACAATATCTCTAGATTCCTACAGTTATTTGACATTAAATTCTTAAAGAGTTACAGAAAGGCCGTCAGGTAGCACATTTTGGACCCTTTTGTTAATTTATGTTTCTTACATGCCATTCAGCTATGAAGTACTGCTGACTTTGGACAAGGGGAAACATAGGTTTTACGGTCCTATATACTACTATGTTTTCAACAGTCTCCTGTTCTCGCTTCTTGTACTTCACATATACTGGTGGGTATTGATCTATCGAATGATTGTTAAACAAATCCATGCAAAAGGCCGTGTAGGAGATGATGTTCGATCTGGTTGGTAGCTTTCTCTTCTTTTATCTTTTATCTTAGAAGTTAGAACTTGCCTATGTGTGTGGATCTCAGTTTGTTAAAAAATTTACTACCCTGCAGATTCTGAAGATGAAGAGGAGCATGAAGATTAATTTGTAGATTCCATAGCTAAACAAATTGTATAAGGTCTCAATACTCGAGTCCAAATTTTTCTTTCTTGTATCAGCATGTCAACCATAATTCTCTGTTGAAATTCTGCAGTTGAAGCAAGCAATCTTGAAGTCAATTGATCATTGCCTCTGGCCAGTATTAAAGTAGAGATAAAGTATGTCCATTTGACATAGTAACTGTAATTGTACAAACAATTAATTGATTCATGCAAATTTTGTACTTCTGGTGTGGACATTACTGACTTGAAGTTACCATGTAGATGCAAATCAAATTTTCTTTCATAGTTTCTGTAGAGGAACATCTCTTTGTTGACAGAAGCACATAACTTGTATACTCTCTCCAGCCAACAAAAGTTGATTTTGTTATTGTATATAGGAAAGGACATACTGAGCTATCTGATAGCTGTTCAAACAACCACTTAAATGAAGTTGAAAGAACCCTTACTCCCTGATAGCTGTTCAAACAATCACTTAAATGAAGTTTAAAGAACCCTCACTCCAGCTCTGTTGTTGCTCTCAGTAGGGTATCTGCAGAACCCCTTCGAGAATTACTTGTTTCAAGTGTCATTTTTTGACTGCTAAAAGGTTTAACAAAATGGGATTGCTTGGTGCCCTGGATTAGCAAGGTTGAACAAGCTTACAGTAGATGCAAATACTTGACAAGAATGGCTCTGGCATAAGCAGCTGGAGCACGAGTGCACCTAAGAAACATTGAAATCAAGGAACCGAGCTGCCTAGATTTTGACTGAAGGAATTCGACCGCCTGAACTGTTTTTTAAAACAATTGATCGACATGTCCCATTCACGGAACAATTTATTAAACAATTATCTTTGCAGTCAAGCGTACTAATTAATCAGACGAGATGATTTTGCGACAAAATTAGATGACAATCAAGCATTAACCACACCTTTACCTTGTCAAAAGTGCCCTCATTCTTGTTATTTTTCTTCATGCGTGCTTTCCACACCGTGAGGAGCAAGCGCCACCTGTTTCAGTCTCATTCTTATCAATTTCATACCTCTCCTCCTTGGACTTGAGACGGCCAGTGAGCTCCTCGACGGACAACGTGTCCAAGTCAATCAGCTACTCGATTGCAATGGCCACCTGTGTGTACTTGAGAGGAATAACACGAAGTAATTTCTTTACCACCGTCACCTCTTCCATCGTGCTCTCGAGAGTACGGATGTTGTTGACGAGGCCCATCAGCCGTATGGCGAAATTGTCCAGGGACTCAACTTCCTACATGCACGCACAGCTTGACCGCTTCCTGCTCCGGACGTGCGCCACAACTCGGTCGAACACCTGGCCACAAATACATGTATGACTAATTCCAAGTAACACATACGTGCACTCAACTCTTGGTTGCTGATCAGCTCACTATGCATTGCCGATCCACCCGCTACGCCATGCTACACGCTTCAACTAACTTGGACTCTAGCCACTATACATGCTACACACATGAACACAACTAGCATGTAACTAACGCAAAGAAATAGCAAGATTAATCTAACAATCATCCCTAATCTTGTTGCTATTTTTCGAGCACCTCCTCGCCGGGCTTCAAAGTAGCATTGGCTCGTCGTCGGCGTCCACCAAAATGAGATGTGCCTCATTCTCCTTTCTCGACTCATTGCATTTCTTCTCCCAACAATAGTGCTCATACTCTTGGCAGTTATAGCAACGCACCTTTGCCTTGTCAAAAGTGCCCTTATTCTTGCTATTTTTCTTCATGCGTGCTTTCCACTCCTCCGTGAGGAGCAAGCGGCCACCTGTTTCAGTCTCATTCTTATCAATCTCATGCCTCTCCTCCATGGACTTGAGACGGCCGGTGAGCTCCTCAACGGACAACGTGTCCAAATCAATCAGCTGCTCGATTGCAATGGCCACATGTGTATTCTTAGGAGAAACAACACCAAGAAATTTCTTTACCACTATCACCTCTTCCATCGTGCTCCCGAGAGTACGGATATTGTTAGATTGGACCCTAGCCTCATGCCTAGATCCAACCCGATTTACTCCCCGAGCCACAGATCCAAATGGGATGAACACAACTAAGCCTATGGAGTAACAAACTTATAAGTGGTACTGGGTCTTCTCCTCTCAAAAGACTAGTCCTATGAGTAAGATCTTCCTCATACTCCCTCACACTTATAAGTTGTACTTTTTCCTTCTCACAACCGGTGTTGGACTATTTCCAATATTCTCCCCCTCACACATTAGTTGTGCACTTCTGCAACCATGAGGTCCAAGAAAATGTTAGGCGTCTGGGCTCTGATACCAATTGTTAGATCGGACTCTAGCCGCATGCTAGGTCCAACTAGGTTTACTCCCCAGGCCATAGGTCCAAATAGGCTGAACACAACTAAGTCCACGAAGTAATAGACTTATAAGTGGTATTAGGCCTTCTCTTCCCAAAAAGTAGTCCTATGGGTAAGATCTCCCTCACACTTATAAATTGTACCTTTTCTTTCTCACAACTGATGTGGGACTATTCCCATTACCAACGACTAGAAGGATACAACTTGAGGAGTCAATTACGTACCTCTGAAATTGTTATCACATCATCATTCCAACTAAACATATATGCTTCTCGTTGGTTCATTGCGGGAACCGATCAAGAAACTTGAAAGTTCTTCTCGATACCTATGCTCTTAGGATGGCGCACAAGGGGAGCAAGCTCTTCACGAAGACATCGGCTGTGACATAGCTCATCGAATGCCCGCCCTTGTGCTCGTACACCACCACCTCCCAGGGCGCGCCCTCGCGGGTGCCATCGGCGCCGCCATCCTCTAGGTTGTGGTAGCAGAGCGAGCCATCGGCACGCTTCACCAGCATCCTGAGGCCGTGCAGGAGCAGCGGCCTGGGGACGTGCCACGCGGTTGTTGCAGCGAGCGCCCATGCAATCGAACGACCACGAAGTCATTTATGACCACGCCTTGTCGCAACAAGTTGAATGACCACGAAGTTGTTTACGACCACACCTCGTAGTCAATAGTTGATAGTCAATAATTGGAAATCTTCAACTTACGACTTCCTCAAGCACTTGGGGATACACACACGACGCTGAGGGGAAATGCAAGGATTTGTACTGCTCAACTGCATGCAGCTTTTCTGAGAACTCTTATTTAAGCACAACGATTACAGATCATGGCCAACACGGCCACTCCTACATGCACGCCATGATTGCATAATTTGTGCCATCCCACGATCAGCCATGACGTACGACCACTAACTGAAACCGAAAAAGAAGCAGACACTCCCATTTGAATGAGCACACATCGAATGTCTTGACACGCATGATCCGAAGGCCATGCCCAACTACTGAACTCGCTACCGGCAACCTGATCGAACATCCTAACAATATCCCCCTTGATCTAGTTGCCCTTCACACTTACGACTCCAATCTTCTCGTGCAGACTCTAAAACTTCATCCTCCCGAGAGATTTCATCAGCAAGTCCACCAGTTGCTCATCCGACTTAACGTAGTCGATGAGGACCTTGCCATTTTTAATGCATTCCCTGATGAAATGGTAACGCGTCTTAATGTGCTTACTCCGACCATGGAACACCGGATTCCAGCACAGCTAAATTGCAGACTTGTTTTCTATAAGAAGAGTTGCCACTGTCGCTTCCAGATTGAACAGGTTGCTGAGCAACTCCCTAAGCAAAATCCCTTGGCATGCCGCCATTGAGGCAAGGACATATTCGGCCTCGCAAGATGACAAAGTGATGATCCTCTGCTTCTGTGATTGCTAGCTCACTGGGCTCCCCCCAATGAAGAAGATCATGCCGGAGGTACTCTTTCGGCCGCCGACATCCCCTGCCATGTCAGCGTCGTTGTACCCGACGAGTTTGGCTGCCATTGTACCTCTTTCATACCAGCACCCATGGTCAATTGTCTTTGCCACATAGCACAAAAGGTGCTTCACATCACTGAGGTGCTCGGTGGTCAGCGACTCCATGAACCGACTTACGTAGCTGATTGCAAACACAATGTCTGGCCTTGTGTGTACCAGATAGCATAGGCCTCCGACAATGCTGTGGTAGAACATACTGTCAACTCGAGGATTTAATCTTTCCTTGCTCAATTTCAGTCGCGACTCCTTGGTACATGGATGGAGTTGCAGCTACTCATATCGGCCTTCTCTAGTAGCTTGGCTATGTAGCTCGCTTGAGACAGAGTGATCTCACCCAAACTCTGTGTTACCTCGATTCCGAGATAATAGCTAAGAGAGCTAAGGTCACTCATCTTGAAATCAGCTTCCATTTGGGCTTTGAATCAATCGATCACCTCCAGACGGGCATCGGTCACCACCAAGTCATCAACGTACACGCCCATGAGTAGACGTGAGTTGCCGGTTCCCCGAGTGTACATGGTGTGCTCGGACGAGGTTCGCTTGAAGCCTAGGAAGGTCAGCGTGCTGTCGAGCTTGGCATTCTAGGACCTTGGCGCTTGTCGAAGCCCGTAGAGAGCCTTATACAGGCGCAGCACCTGGTGCTCACGGCCCACGCAGATGAAGCCAGGGGCTATGCCACGTACACCTCCTCCGTGAGGTTGCCGTTGAGGAAGGCAGACTTTACGTTGAAGTGATGTACCGGCCATCCCTTATGGGTAGCCACTGCCACGAGTGCTCGTACAAAGTCAAGGCGCACCATGGGTGTGAATACCTTGTCAAAGTCTACACTGGCACACTAAACATATACCTTGGCTACCAGACACACCTTGCGCTTCACAATCTCGCCACGGGTGTCCTTCTTTAGCTTGAACACCCACTTGAGAACAATTGGGCATTTTTCGGCTGGAAGGTCGATGAGGTCCCATGTCCGGTTCTCCTCGATGGAGTTCATCTCTTCTTACATCACCATCCGCATCCTTGGTCAGCCTGAGCCTCGATGACAAAGGCTGGCTCCTCCATCGTCAGCATGTGCAATTCATTGGGATCAAGCGCATGTGGAGGGGCATCGTCAATGCAGTCTTGCACCATTCAGAACCTCCAAGGAGCTCCTTCATCGTCGAGGTCGATGTCCAATGGAATGGTCGATAGCGGGGATGCAAAACTGCCCGTGGTCATACCGATGCTTGAGGTCGGAGCAATGGAATGCTCACCCATTGCTGTGGTTGAACTGGTGACGTCGATACCTTTAGGTCGTGCCACCGGTACAGAGTAAGCTACGGTGAAGTCGTTGTGTGTAGGATCGAGGAGGCCAACTAGAGGGGGGTGAATAGTCATTTCTAAAAATTTTCTCTTTTAAAATATATTTGAGCTATTTGGCTAAACACAAGTATATAATGCGGAAGCTTAACTCAAATTGGTTTAGCACAAATAAAGCCTAAATCAACTAGTTCACCTAAGAGCACCAACGATATGACTATGTCAAGGTTTGCAAATCTAGAAAGACAAGTAATCAATTTATTTCTACGAATGTAAATTGCTTCAATGTAAATTGAGCACAAGAAAACAAATCACAAATGACACGGTCTCTTTTTACCGTGGTGTTCGAAGACTTGCCGGTCTCCACTAATCCACGTTGTATAGCCCAAATGAATTGGACCAGCTCCACAAATTAAGTCTTCCACCTCAAATCCACTAGTGGTAGCTTTTCCCCGCTCTGGGTAGGTTAGCTCCAACCTTCACACACGCCGGTCCTTCTCACAAACTTCATTGAGAAGATCACTGGGCACAACGCCTCCAATGCCATCTAGAAATCGGCAAACTCCAAGAGTAATAAGTCAAGCCTCTTACTTGACTCTTACCACGTGCAATGAATGCACAAGCTCAAGTGAATACAAAATTCACCTCTAGATGCAACACATGCAACTAGAGATCTCTCTCCTTGCTCACAAAGTGCAACACATACACAAATGAGAGGAGAAGCTCACACTAGCTCAAGAGAGTGAAATGGTGAGCCAAAAACTCTATCTCAACTAGCCACAAGGGAGTATTTATAGCCCACACCTCGAAATTAGCTGTTGGAAACAAAAATTAGGATTTTCGGAACTACCGCCGTTGTAGGAGCGGTACTTCCGCTTCGCATCATAACGGCTAGAAAAATAGCCATTATTCGGTCATTTGCAGAACTACCACAATTATAAAAGTGGTACTTCTGTTTTTCGGAACTATCGCAGTTATACAGGCAGTATTTCCGTTTTTGGTTTTTCAGCAAATACGACACTCGGAAAAATGGTCATAACTTTTGACTCCGATGTCAGAATTAAGTGATCTTGGACTCTATGGAAAGCTTATTCAGAGGTCTACACAACCCATCTATTTGCATGATCTCAAACATATTAGATCAATGCAAAAATTATAAGAGATCCAAAGAGTCAATCCCATGGTCTATGTCCAAACAAATAGCAATAAACAATCTTAGACCATGCCAAGGGATAATGCATGATCTTCAACTTTTGCAAAAACACATTTACAAATTTAGATCATGCAACACGAAGTAGGTACATGGACTTCAACCTTTTGCAAAACACATTTGCAAAGCATAGTCACATATTACAAGGATTAGATGCATAAGTCTCAACTACTTGCAAAATACATTCGCAAATAATGGCATCATGCCACAGAGAGCTAGAGTAAGCGGGATTGAGCTATCAACACATGATGAGACTCAAGCTACTAGACAATACCCCTCTTAATAGTACGGTAAGCCTATATTAGCAATCTGGTCTTCCAACCAAACACCAAGACTGGTAAAAGATTAGGAATACATCCTTAGCTCTAGCTACTTATACCTTTGCCTTGAGCATCCTCTTGAAATTTGATGTACATCTTTACTTCAAGTTCGGGTCATTGTCTTCTATCGACTTGATGATCAAATCATGACCATCTCCATGATGATCAACTCATGAACATCTTCTCTTCGGAATCTTGATGTGCATCAACATATGATGCATCCTATTCTTGATGACCTTGAACTCATGAAATCATCTAAAGTTGTCATCATCATGGAACCTAACCTATTCATCTAACCCATGAAAAATGTTAGTCCCACAAATCAATTGTCATTAATTACCAAAACTCACCATTAACTAATAAATGGAGGGACTAGATTCTCAATCTTTCCCTTTTTGGTAATTGACGACAATCTCAACAAATAATGAGATAATAAATTGAATATAAAATCATTTGAATTCAAAGTGCGGTACTACCACCATCCAAGGTCCGGTAGTTCCGCTCTGCGATAGTTTCGATTTTTGACGCGGTACTTCCGTTTGATTCGAGGCTGAGAGTTGGTGCTCTCTGAAAAAGGTTCTGCTCGGGTTATTCGGAACTTCCGTGCTCCGGAAGTACCGTTTAAGGCTGTGGTACTACCGCTCTACGGTAGTTCCACCGTTGAAACTCTGGTACTTCCGTTTGCCGCAGACACAAAGTCATCCCGAGGGTGCTCTCTAGGAAAAACGTACCGCCCCATAAATTTAGATGTTCCAGGGTCCTGTAGTACCGCTCAGGAGTTGCGGTCATACCACACTGCGGTAGTTCCACCATTATAACTCCGGTACTACCGTTTTCTTCTGACAATGTATAGTTGTTTGACAATTTAAATTCAAATGCATGCGTGACTTTTGTCTCGAGCTATGTCGATCTTCTTATCAAAATTAGCATGCATCTTCAAGTCGTCAAGCAAAATCCAGGACTAAACCTTTCAAACACTTGGTAATCATATTAGTCCCATACACAGATAATTGAGTATAATGCAATATGAGTCAATGTGAGTATATATAGACTACACCAGTTTTATATACTTAAAGGATATGTTTCAAAGTAGAGATCTCAATATATGTGAAAAAAGAAATATGGATCAATACTAACGAAGGTTAGTCGCCCCGGCCTCGTCGACCATCGTGGTAGGGCAGTGGGCGGCGGCATCAAAGAGGAGGACGTTGGGGCTGGAAGGGTGGCGCACCTGGGCGGCGTGGTCACGAGCGAATGAGCGGTCGACAATCATGGAGAGCCAGCTCCTGCAAGTGACCTTGGATCGCGTGACCGACGATGGTGGTAGGCAAGTCAGGAAGTTGTAGATCATGTAGTCTGGGATGCATGCCTGGACATCGGCTTTGGGCTCGTCACTGTCGATCGGAAGCATGTGTTCATCTTAGATAGGCAGCATGGTTTCGTCCTCTTCGTAGGTGGTGGCGCCATCACCGAAGGCGGTGGAGGTGGAAACCATGGCAGCCGTTATGGTTTGCTTTTGTGTGCAAGCTGTTCGAAGGAATGTGTTTGTGTTAGAAAATGGTGAAAACGAATCTGAACATGAACCCTGCTCCAACCAGCTTAAAGTCTCAACTTCAGCTATTAGCTTTTGACACAAATGCATTGTAGTGACTGTTAGTTTTTTTGGAGTCAAAATGAAAAAAACTATTATATCGTTATGGACAATGCAAAAAAATAAAGAAAAAGCCAAAAAAACAAGAAAAACCAAAATTAAGAAGGCGACGTATTCCAAGTGGCTTCTGGTTTCTAGAGGTTTACGTCGATTGGAGCTGGTAGTCTTGGGTGGACATCCTCTAACGCTATCTACTACGATTTTTCATTGAGATCCATGCACACATGGAAAGGTGAGAGTATTTGTAGGCTATCCTTTTGGGTTTTGGCTTTTGGCTTCTCCAAAAGTCGAAACAAATGATGCAGCTTCTTGAAACAGATTTTTTCAATAGCTTTCTAAACCCAAAATCGTGTGCGCCCTTCATGTCAGTGTCTTCGCCGTCCGTTGATCTCGAAAAGCACGGAAAAAACTATCAATTGTAGTCAAAAACCATCATCCGCAATCTCAAAAAACAGGACTGTACAAGTCGTTTTACTAATGATTGTGGGATCAATTTCCAATAAACTTTTGTGTTAAAATGACAGGTTGAGTGTCTTGCTGGTTGGATTACCAATTGTTAGCCTACCCTGTTTTAGGCATGATTTGTGTTAGGAAACTGGGCCCATGGCCAGAGTCCTGATATATTTGGGCACCCCACCGTAGACTATAAATAGAGAGGCATACCCCCTCATTATGTACACCTGATGCAATTGAAAGCAATAAAGAAAGACCAGGAGTTCTCTCTACATCTCTGTGTTCAATCTATTCTTCTGTGATTCTGTGATTGATTCGTTCTTGTTCTAAACAGAGGAATCGCTCGGACTAGTCGCCAGCGACGGTTCTTCAACACGTTATCAGCACGACTTTGCTCTGGTGAATGAAGGTAATCATCGAAGCACAGATTGAATTTTCTAGATCGCTTTTGAATCCATATTTTCTTTTCGCGTTCTAGATTGAAACTCTACGGTACAAATCCGCCCCAATCTACCGCGAGCAGACTTGAAGTCGCCGGCACAATGCCGATCGGTAGATTGTGAAACAGGGTAGATATTGATAGCACTGTAGATTAGAACGATGCAAATCTGCCCCCAATCTACCGCGAGCAGATCTGAAATCGCCGGCACAATGTCGATCGGTCGATTGAAGAAAGGGGTAGATGTTGATTGCATCGTAGATTGAAAACATATGCATTGTTTTCCTATTCAGTTTCTGCACAACCATTGCATGGAAAAATTGCATGAATTAGAAACGAAACGAAAATTTTGTTTTGCACATCACTGTTCAGTTTTGCACAAGCACTGCGCAAGAACAGAAAAAAAACATGTTTTGGCCCTGCATGGCCACTGCATGCAAAAGTGCCGCTAGCTACCGGCCTGATGCCGGCCCTGCACGGGCCGCCGCCTCCCGCACGAGGCGCCGCCGGTCTCCGCACCCGCACCACCATGGCGTTTCGCCTTCCGTCCCGCGCGTGCCTCCCGAGAAGAGTCCGACCCAAAGCCGCCATGCGCGTCAACCGAGGAAAGCTAGCCTGTAGCCGACGCCTCACGTGAAGCACCGGATCGATACCGCACAACCTGGCGCCTCGGCTTCCGCGCGTCGTCCCGGCCGCTGCTTGCCACGGCTCAGCTCGCAGCTGAACCGGCCCCGCCGCACCGTCCCGCGCCAGAATGCACTCCGGATCTGGCCGCCTGTGTTGCGCTGACTTTTACCCACGGTCGCCCGCCGCCGCACCGGCCGGCAGACCACGCCGCCACACCGGCCCTGCCGCACCGTCTTCCCCTCGCCGCCGCGCCCGACGTAGGCCCTCCCGCGCGCACCTTGCCTCGGCCCGCAGCCGACTACGCCTCCACGCCCGAGCGTCTGCCCAGATTGTGCCGACCCCGTCGCCTCGAACCTCGCTCCCGGTCGCCGCTCGCCCGCATCCAAGCCGGACGCCGGCCGCCCCCACCCGCAGATGGCCACTGCCGCCCATAGCCGTTGCAGGCCGCGCCGCCCGGCCACACGTGAGCGCCACCCGCAGCCAACCCGAGCCGATCCAAACCTCGGGCGCCGCCGTGCCCGCGTACCGCCGCCCGAAGCGGTTCTTCTCGGAACCGACCGCCCGGATCCGGTGGGATCTCCCGCCGCCGCCGCTGCTAGAAAATGGGAAGGGAAACCCTAAAATTCCCCCCCCCACTCTAAGTGATGTCGACCGAATAGGCCTCATGGGCCGGGGAGGGGTGTAAAACGGGCCGGACAGGAATGCAGAAAAAAACGGGGGGGCAGTGGGCCGGCGCCGGATTTTTTTGCGGAAAACCCCTTGGTTCTATGTAAATTCCCGTTGAATCCTTACAATTTTATTCAAGTCCCAAATTCTTGCAGAAAAGGCCTCGTAGTTCCAAAAATTATGTATAAGCCCTCAAATTTACGAGCGGGTCTAAAATTTTGCAAAAAAAACCCCTCGGTAAATCAGAAAATTATGCAAATTTTTCTCTGAACTGAGAATTTGCGCAGAAACCCTCTAGAATTGCAGAATTTGCTGAAAATTCATATTTTTACATGAAAGGTCCTCGGGAATCCAATTTTTGCATTATTTTTAGCATTTGAAGCTTATTTATTTATGCCATTATTATTATCTGTATTTTCTGTATTTATTTACTGTTTTGGTTCATTGTAATTACTGAAAATTGCTTTTAATCACTGAATTAGCAGTAAAATTTATAGAAAATGCATAAAAAATTCTGAAACATTGTGAGAACTTTTTGTACCATTTATTTACCTGCAATGAATTATTCCGTGCATGTCTACCAGCAGTAGACTTATACACATTTAGATGACTAGCATCACGAACTGGAAGTTCGAGGAGCTGGCCCATCATGGCCAAAACTATCTGACGTAGGCATCCGATATCGAGATTATGCTTGGAGCCAGGAAGCTTCGCGCTGTTATGGGGATTGGCGGACTGAATGACGTTCAACCCAAACCTGAGGAGAATGATCAGGTACTTCACTTTCTCAGGCACCACCTCTGCCTCACTCTCAAGAATGAGTATATGGCGGAGAAAAGCGCGCTAGCACTCTGGACCGCACTCAAGAAGAGGTTTGCCGACTTTAAGACGGTCGGGGAATACAATTCTGCCTTGCACAGGATTTGTACCCCAATACAGAAAATTGAGAAAATCCTTCCACCCCAATGCAGTATAATCCGCACGTAATTATCGTCAAGACGGCTATGAGGAATATGCCGAATTGATTGATATGATGCAAGTTGCGAAAGCTCAGGACAAAGTTCTCCACAAGAACTAAGTCACTCAGCCATCTGGGAGCTCCACTGGCCGTGAAGCCAACGCTGGGAGCAACAAGGTGCGAAAGCCCATGATAGAGAAAGGGGAAAGGAAGGGTAAGGCCGCAGCCCAGAAAGGCGAATCAGATGCTCCACGAGAGAATAAGGCCAGCAAGCCAAAACGGGATGGCAAAGGGCAGCATGAAGCCCACTTTGCATTGGCTGAGGGGGAGAGTTCGGAGTAGCTGCCTGCACTGGTGAAGGTTGAAACCATCACGACAGCAGCACCCCCTCTCGACCTAGAAACAGCCACCGCCATGATTTCTCTTGAAGAGAATGTCACCCCTAAGAGAATAGCAGAAGAAGTCTAGTGCACAAAATGCATTTAGACTTTAATTGTCATTTATTTTGTGTGGAAGAATATGTTAGAATTTGCATGGATGGTACTTAAGAATTATTATTTTCTCGTGATGGTTGGATGATATTTGAAGAATTCATTCATTTATTCAGTTTATGATGTCATGATATGTTCTGATATTGGAGTATTTTATTTATGTGTTGATTGCCTTCTCGTACATGTTAATAAATATCCTATATTAGAACACGTGTAGCACCCTATGAAAGAAGTGTGCTTAGCTAGCAGCGACGCAACGCATATCATCTTAAGAGAGATTGAGTATTTTCAGTCATTTCGTAATAGCACTGGCAGCCTTACGACAATCGCCAGAAGCGATGCATGTATAATTGGTTCGAGAAGAGCCACAATGGGCACAACTTTGGTCATTGAAGAAGCCTTATTGTACCCAGAATCGGCTAGAACTCTCCTAAGTTTTACGAATATTTGCGCCAACGGTTTCCACGCTGAGACTAAAGAAGAGTACGGTAAGGAATACTTACTCATTATGAAGCGCGAAGAGAATGGAAAAGTGCATTAGAAAAACTTCCTTCACTAGAAACCGGGCTATATTATACCAACATTAAGGCACCCGCAGCCTGCACTGTCCCCGAAGATAGTATTTAGAAGCTCTGAACTCTTCTGTCTCTAGCATGATAGATTAGACCACCCAGGTCTTAGGATGATGAGAAACATAATCAATAATCCAAGGGCATAATATTAATGTGAAGAATTTCCCGAATCATGAAGATTTTATGTGCCCTACATGAGCAACCGGGAAACTAATAACTACACCCTCCACTCTGAAAGTGAAGGATGAAGTCTCTGCATTCCTGAAACGCATCCAGGGAGATATTTGCAGTCCCATTCAGCCAGTCTCAGGCCCGTTTAAGTATTTTATGGTGCTCATTGACGCTTCTTCGAAGTGGTCACATGTGAGTTTGATGTCCACAAGAAACCATGCCTTTGCAAAATTGATCTTGCAGATCATTCGCATCAGAAATGTGTTTCCAGATCATCATATCAAGTCCATCAGAATGGACAACGCCGGAGAATTTACTTCGAAGGCATTTGATGATTATTGCATGGCGATGGGAATCGCAGTTGAGCATTCGGTACCGCATGTCCATACCCAGAATGGTTTGGCAGAGGCTTTAATTAAAAGAATTAAATTTATTGCCCGACCCCTCTTGCATAAAAGTAATTTGCCAGCTACATGTTGGGGACACGCAGTCCTTCATACAGCGAATCTCATCAACCTTAGACCTTCGGCCTACAACGTCCATTCACCTATGCAACTAGCGCAAGGGTCACCACCTGAGAGACCATGTGGAGGTCATCCCGTGTTTATGATGAGTAATTGACATCGGTTTAGGAATGTCGAGTTTGGTTGGGGTGGTTCGGACCTTGACGTTGCGTGGTGCAACGGGCTCGATCGGATTTGGTCAAACTTGGTCGTATAGGATTAGGATGCATATTCTTAGATTCGACAAGTTTGGACTTCATCATGGGTAAGCATGATGTGGTTATGCTATTTACGCTTTCATGTATCGAGCGGTGCTATTTGACGTGTTTCTTGTCTGTGTGGCTGCAGGACGTCGAGGCGGAGTCGTGGTGAGACACGAGGGACCGGACTAGACACGGGCGGTGTCGAGGTCAGAACGGTCGGGATGTGTCGAAGACGGCGGAGACTCGAGGTGGTTGCGAAGCTTGGACGACAAGGAGCGCGGAAGCTTCCCGGAAGGTGCAGGAGGGGCGAAATGGTAATTTCGCAAGGCTGCACAAGCGGGAGCGGGCTCCGTTGGATTTAGCGGGCGTAACGTGGTGGAGACCCGTTAGCCAAGGGCTATAAATAGAAGTGAGGGGCTGCATGCCTCCTTATGGCTTTAGGAGAGAGTTAGGGTTTTAGTGAGTCAAAAGAGGCTTTGGAGGGTGATTTTGCTTTGCTCTTTAGTGGTTGAGGGCAGCAGCATATGTCTCCCTACGTTCATCTCCCCTCTGTGCATTGTCTCCTCTCTAGGGAAGCATGTAGTGGGTGGTGTTCTTGAGAGGGTTTGAGAGGGAGAGGAGAGGATTGAGTGGAGACCCTTGTAATCATTCCTCGTGTTCTAATGTCCATGCGTATCGGGACTCCTATGTAATCCTTATTTGGTTGAAATGAAAATCTGAAGTTTTTTTTCTCGTGCAGCCTCTCTGTTCTTCGTTTTCTCCTTTTGGGTGATTTTTCTCTTTTTGTAATTTCAAGTTCTTTCTTGCTGGGAAGGCCCAAAATGGGTTGCTCTATGTTGGGATGATGCCTCAAGATCATTTGATCAAGTTACCCAAGAGCAAACTTCGTTTAATCTCAGATTTCATGTTTGGGACTCCTCTGTTCTTCATTTCCTCTTTTAGGGTTTTGATTATTTTCGTGTTTTTCCCTTCATGAGAAAAGGTGAAACTTGGCATGCAGAGACTTATGGCTATTAATTAGCTATCCTCAAAGTTTCGTGGCCAAAGGATCAATGGTTAGATGGGAATTTGAGTTTTTGGGTAGCTCTCTGTATTTTTCAAGTTTTTGGTTAATCTCTGAATTTATTGTATTCTTGCTTAGTTCCCATGTTGTTTGAGGCCCTAAAGGTATTTAGAATAGTCCCTTGATGTCTCTCTCTGAAAAGATCAGAAGTTTTCCTTTCGTTTCCTTGATTTAGCCAAAAATCTGAAGTTTCAGAACTTCTGTCAGCCTGCTCTGTCTGCTGTCGTGCGGTACTACTGCTAGGCTCAGCGGTACTACCGCCCAGCGGTATTACCGCTTGCAGTCAGACCAGCTCTGAAATTATTTTTCTTGACTGTTTCTTTCTAGATCTGGTTTAGCCTTGTTGTTGTGACTTCCAGTAGTGCATATCTTCTTTCTTCATAGCTTCCATAGCTATTGGAGAAGAAGCATAAGTGTGGATTCTTGAGGGGCGATTTTGATTTTTGAGAGCGCCAGTCACCCCCCTCTGTCGCCATTTTGCTCCAACACCACCGAAAATTTCTCATCTTAGGAGGTTTGGATGCAAAGTTTATGTACCGATACCACCTCCGCAGCGTACTGCGATGGGCCCACTCCGCAAGACTGGGATATACGTTGGTTATGAGACTGCATCCATAATCAGGTATTTGGAACCCATGTCTGGAGATTTGCATACTGCCCGCTTCGCTGATTGCATTTTTGATGAGGATAATTTCCCGTCATTAGGGGGAGGAAATCAACCCGTTGATAAAAAATATCGGGAAATTACGTGCGAAGCCACAGGAATTCATGCACATGACCCGCGCACTAGTGAAACTGAAAAAGAGATCCAGAAGATCATCGACTTGCAAGCATTAGCAAACCAACTGCCCGATCACTTTAGTGATTTGAAGAGCGTGATTAAGTCGCATGTGCCTGCACGCACTGCACTGGAGAGGGTTGAAATACCAAAGAAAGCAGAAGGTATCCCTAATCTCGTCCAGAGGCCTCAGAAAAATAAAAAAGAGGACGAGAACTCCAGTTCCTCGAATCCTTAGTAACCGGGGACGCCTGGTGAAGAAGGATAAGAAGGACTTATCACAGCCGATCATTAAAGTTCCCCAGAATAAAAAGGGGAGTCAGTTAAGACCTGGCACAAGTATGACACCTTCAGAAAAGGGCATACCGGATCTGAATATCCCCATCGGCATGGATGTGTGCGCACACATCGGAGCAGAAAAACTAAAGGGACTTACCACCGTAATTGAAAGAAGCGATGTGTAAGGTAAAGCTCCAGAAGAAGCTATCGCTCCAGAAGAAGCAACTCATGAAAAAATAGCTATAAATTATGTGCACACGGGAGAGTCCCTGAATAGGACAACAGCTAATATCGATATCTACTTCGCAAAGAAAATTGCCACCATCATCGATCTTGATCCCGAGCCTGCATTGCTCGCTGAATGTAAGAAAAGATCAGATTGGGAAGATTGGAAGAAGGCAATAGCAACTGAATTGTTGTCTCTGAACAAAAGAAAAGTGTTTGGGCCCGTATGTCGCACACCTCCCCACATACACCCCGTTGGGCACAAGTGGTTATTTGTTCGAAAGAGAAATGAAAGAAATTAAGTAGTGAGATACAAAGCAAGGCTAGTAGCACAAGGTTTCACTCAACGTCCTGGGGTAGATTATGAAGAAACCTACTCCCCAGTCATGAGTGGAATCACCTTTAGATATTTGATCTCAATGGCAGTGAACTTGAACTTAGAAATGAAATTGATGGATGTTGTGACTGCATACCTTTACGGTAACTTGGATTAGGAGATTTACATGAAAGTCCCTGAAGGAATCCCTCTCCCGAACCAAGACAGAGCAAATAGAAATCTGTACAGTGTGAAACTCAGAAAGTCACTGTATGGAGTGAAACAATCTGGAAGAATGTGGTATAATCGCTTAAGCGACTTTCTCTGCAAGAAAGGTTACACAAATAATGAAGACTGTCCTTGTGTATTTATACGGCGATCCCAGAATGGATTCTGTATAATCTCTGTGTATGTAGATGATCTGAATATCATCGGGACAGCCGAAGACATAAAAGAAGCAAACTCCTACTTGGAGTCAAAATTTGAAATAAAAGATTGGGCAAGACCAAGTTTTGCTTAGGCCTGCAGCTTGAGCATGTCCCTGAAGAAGTCTTGGTACATCAGTCGACCTACACCCAGAAGGTGCTTGAAAGGTTTGGCTTTGAGAAGGCATTTCCCTCAAAAGTACCGATGATCGGTAGGTTTTTACAACAAGAAAAAGATCCTTTCCGACCTAGGGAAGAGGGGGAGGAAATCCTGGGACCGGAATTCCCATACTTAAGTGCAGTGGGAGCACTCATGTACTTAGCAAACTGCACTAGACCGGACATTACATTTGCCGTGAACCTGTTAGCAAAGTACAGTGCAGAGCCCACCAAAAGGTATTGGCAGGGCATAAAGGACATTTTCCGATATCTCCAAGGAAGCAAGGACCTTGGACTGTTTTACAGAAAGAATCAAGATCTGAACTTGATTGGCTATGCAGATGCTGGGTATCTGTCAGACCCACATACCGCAAAGTCACAAACAGGCTATGTATTTCTGTGTGGTGGAACTGCAATTTCATGGAAATCGTTTAAGCAAAGCCTGGTAGCTACTTTGACGAACTACTCAGAAGTTATAGCACTGTATGAAGCCGCACGAGAGTGCGCTTGGCTCCGCCGAATGGTTCACCACATCCAGCAGTCATGTGGGATGAATATTGTGCAAACCCCCACAATTATCTATGAAGATAATGCCGCTTGCGTTGCACAAGTGCAAACAGACTATGTGAAGAGTCATCTCACAAAGCATATCAACCCTAAGTTTTTTATGCACATGAATTGTAAAAGATGGACAAGATTAAAATACTGCATACTAAGTCATGTGAAAATCTCGCAGATTTATTCACTAAGTCACTCCCCGCATCTAGCTTTGAAAGGTGCGTACGTGGAATCGGAATGATGAGACTTAGAGAAGTGCATAATTCAGGGGGAGAATTCTCTCAAGCCCGATAATAAATCTTGATCATAAAGATTAAGTACCCAAAAGAATAAAGTCCTGAAGACAAAATGAATTGGGTGAATTGTACTCTTTTTCTCTTGACAAGTTTTCCATGAAGTTTCTCGACCAAGGTTTTTAATGAGGCAATTCGTGCATCACAGCATCACATGTATCATGTACTCTTTCTCCAAATTTTTCCCACTGGATTTTTATGGAGTTTTGACGAGGCATGAGCATGTTGGATGAGTGCCCAAGGGGGAGTGTTAGGAAACTGGGCCCATGGCCAAAGTCCTAACATATTTGAGCACCCCCACCGTAGACTATAAATAGAGAAGCATACCCCCTCATTATGTACACCTGATACAATTTAAAACAATAAAAAAAGACCAGGAGTTCTCTCTAGCTCTCTGTGTTCAATCTATTCTTCTGTGATTCTGTGATTGACTCGTTCTTGTTCTAAGCAGAGGAATCGCTCGGACTGGTCACCAGCGACGGTTCCTCAACAATTTGCAATGCGCCAGTTTTTCCCGATTTCTATAAAAATTGAATTATTTCTAGTGATTTTTTTTATGAAAATTCTTGTATTCCAAACCAGCCGTTATATGGGTTTAGTACATAAGCATATCAATCGGTAACCCACAAGTTCAGGTTGAGTGATAAGTAAAGGCCGCCATATGTAACCCACATGTATCGAGCACACACGTCCACACCACTTTCAAGGTGGATCGCCAGTCGCCTCGACCCCTCGAACATCCTGGCTTAATCCAAAGCTGCAGATACATGGCATGTAGAGGCGCTGCTGCAAAATTGGTAAGAAATCTTCGGTATCCCCCAGTGGTTTTCAGAACTTTCTGACGGACACCAGGTAAACATGCAGTGAACGAGGTCAGTCCAGATGCAGCAGAGTTAGGACCACTCCAACAAGCTTAAAAGCGTCGGCTTTTGGCTTCGGTTGCTGCCTTTGGCTGTAAATACACTTTAGCAGCTATTAACTTTTTCCAAGCCAAAAATAAAAAAGAGAGAAAAATGAAAAAACGGTTATAGCATCACGAACAATGCAAAGAAATAAAGAGAAAAAACCGAAAACCGAAAAAAAACCAAAATTAAGAAACCAACACGTTCTAAGTAGCTTTTGAAAGCCAAAGTCAGTTGGAGCAGGGCCTAAACAAAATCAACATATCGAGTACAGAGTCAGATAGCAACGATTGGCTGCATAATCCAGTCATGTGCACTGAAAAAATGCAATGCATTTCGAGAATTTTGGACACATGTGGCCCCCAAAATACCCAAAATTCCAAAAGTAGCCCCTAAAGCAAAAAAATTCAAATTTGGCCCCCTGCCCGACCGCGCGACCACCCGGCGGCGACACGTGTCCGGTCGTGCGGTCTGGTACCGCACGACCGCACTGTAGCTGGGTCGTGCGGTACCAGACCGCACGACCGCACTGTGCATTGCTCCGACCGCACGTTTTGCTCCCCGACCGCACGACTCGCCGTTCGGACCGTCCGGAGCAATGCACAGTAGAGTCGTGCGGTCTGGTACCGCACGACCCAGCTACAGTGCGGTCATGCAGTACTGGACCGCACGACCGGACACGTGGCAGCACCGGGCGAACGCGCGGTCGGGCAGGGGGCAAAAACGGAATTTTTTTCGTTCGGAGGCCACATTTGGAATTTTGGGTGTTTGGGGGGCCACATGTGTCCAAAATTCGCATTTCGACAGATGCGTGGCAAAGCATCAGGAACAAGAAGTTGCAACGCTATACAGGTACCACAGAGGTTTCCATTTCACAGCCTTGTCATGCAGTAATACAGAGTGTGTGATAACAGAATGAGCATTGCAAAGCTTCTGAAACAAATTTCCTTACTGAAAAAGTAACTTCACGTTCCACGCCATCTTTACTGTTGGGTCTCCGGCTCTTTTTTCTCCAGGTACCTGCAAAATCCAAACTAACATTAATATTTAGTATTGCATTAACTTCAGTAGTCGATATGACAGGAACAAATGCAAAGGTACTATCACTGAAAACCATGTTTGTAACAATTTTTTGGTACTGTGCTACTATGCTAAGGGAACAAGTTCACTGCAGAAGTCTCACGCCTGAGCCCTTGCCCAGCGAGATAACAGATAGAGCTGAACACTTTCGTTGGAGGCGTGACATGCCAGAAGCAAGTGGTTCCGGGGTTGTACCATCCACGCAAACCTCATAGAGAGTCCAGAATACACACACATGACTGCATCAAAACAGAGTCATTGATGATAATTCGATATGTATTCATCAAACAAAAAATTGCGACACAAAAACCTACATATTTCACCTACCTGCTGTCATAGTGCCAGATATCATTTCCGGAGGCTTGTTCATGTCAGCCAAACCCTGGAAGCAAAATAGAAAGGAGGGATTACTCAATTAGTGTGTATGGATGAGGAAACAAGGAAAGGTAAAGCAAAGTACAACTTAATAAGGGGTTATTCAATTGTATTGTTCATGAATTTCCACAAGAGATTTTGCTAGAAATCTGATAATCTTTGCAGACAAAGATAAAGAATTGAATAATGAAGATTTAAAAAAACGGGCAGGAGCACTGCCAATTAATTACAATTTATTAAACAGAGGAGTAGCAAAAATATGTACAAGAATAATGAAGAATTCAGAGGTGGTTTGTGTGAAGGATAAACAAATGTATAGGTCCATCAACATCAATGCATGTTAGGCACTAGAAAAAATATCCCTGGCGATAGATTATCGTTAAATAGCTCAGGATGATGGTTGGCCCGGGAGTTTTGTACCAATTTTGTCAAATCTACAACAGTCTGTGAGGTATGCACTCACACATTAAAAGGGTATCGCATGCTTGTGCAGTTAGCCACACTATTACATTATTAACCAGCAGAAAAGATTCCAGGATGCAACAGAGTTACAGAATTTTGCACGATCCATCTGACAAGTTCAGCTCCAAGCACTCTGAAAGGCTCCTATATTAACCCAAAGTGCTCAGCCCTGTTTCAGTGGATGAAAATCACATGATTATTGTCAAATAAATTGATTCATCGTTTCTTTCATTAACAACCAGCAGTACTCTGTCCCAAATCACCTACAAAATGTCTTCTACTTTGGAAAAGGTTGATTAATTTAGAAAGAAAAAGAACCTTCTCTTTAACACTTTCCTTTTTAGCATCCTGAAACAAATCATCTACCAAATGGTCCTCCAGCCGAATCATGTTCTAGCTACAGTTATGTCAAACCTCAGAAAGGGGCAAGACTCGAATTCTCTCGACAGAGCGCACCATGTTCGTTTAGATAAAACTACCATACCACTAGCATCAAAATCACAGTTCTCGTTGCTGCAATCGACCAACCAACATATTATGGAAAAAATCAGGTACACATCTATGGAAGGCGTACCGCGAGGACGAAGCCCCAGTTGGCGACAGGGCCCCAGAAGTGGGTAGTCTTGGGGCCAACGGGGCTGTTCCAGAACGCCTTGACCACCCTCGCCATGGCGGAACCGTCCCCCGAGGCAGCTCAAATCACCTGCTTACATCACACCATATCACATCAGTACCGAACCGACTTCAAGAACAACAGCAGGAAATCATCGGGGGTGGTAATCTGAACAGGATGGCAGGATCTAAACATAGGGTTCCGTGAGCAGATCCAGGAAAGACAAAGAGGGGGTAGAGACCTCGCGTAACTGTGTGGCTGTGTTTCGACGGCGGCAGGTCGGAGAGGGAGGCCGAGTGCCGACGACTTGACGAGCGAGGGCGAAGGCGAGGAGTACGGGGGGAGGAAGAAGATGATTTGGTGGACCTGTTGTTCACGTTTCTAGTGACTTTTGTAACGTTTTGTTTTCCAATTTTGACATCTTAACATCCATTTTTATAAAAAGAGAAATTTAATAATTTAACTTACCTTTGTTTACAAACAGCTCATTTGCCCCATAGTTCATATTAATTAATTATTTGCCTTATCTTTTAATATTCAATTGAATATTTGGTATCTTTGTATTTTCTAACTATTTTCTATTGGGAAAATTTGTTCAGTAGCACTGAAAGCTCACCTCTTTCGGAAAATACCACTCAAAAAACGGGGTACCGGATATTACCACCGAAAAATGCATTTTTCTTCGGGATTTACCATTCTGGACAAAAATACCCCTCTCCCTCCCCCTCCCTCACCTTCTCTCCTCTGCGCCGCCCCATCTCCTCCTCCGCCCGCCGCCAGCGCCTCCTCCCTCTCCGCGCGCCCCCTCCCCGCCGCCGTAGGCCTCCTCCTCCGACCGCCGCCTCCTCCGCCCGCCGCTCGCCTCCCCGCCTCCTCCCTCTCCGCGCGCAGCAAAACCGCCGCCGCCGCTCGCCTCCCCGCCTCCTCCTCCGCTCGCCTCCTCCCTCTCCGCGCGCCCCCTCCCCGCCGCCGTTGGCCTCCTCCTCGCCCCCTCCTCCGACCGCCGCCTCCCCGCCTCATCCTCCGCCTCCCTGCGCCTCCTCCTCCTCCTTTCCCCGCTCCCCCGCGTCCGGCCGAAGAGGTGGCGCTGGCGGCGGCGGTTTTGCTGCGCGCGGAGAGGGAGGAGGCGGGGAGGCGAGCGGTGGGCGGAGGAGGAGGCGGGGAGGCGGCGGTCGGAGGAGGGGGCGAGGAGGAGGCCAACGGCGGCAGGGAGGGGGCGCGCGGAGAGGGAGGAGGCGAGCGGCGGGCGGAGGAGGAGGCGGGGAGGCGAGCGGCGGCGGCGGTTTTGCTGCGCGCGGAGAGGGAGGAGGCGGGGAGGCGAGCGGCGGGCGGAGGAGGCGGCGGTCGGAGGAGGAGGCCTACGGCGGCGGGGAGGGGGCGCGCGGAGAGGGAGGAGGCGCTGGCGGCGGGCGGAGGAGGAGATGGGGCGGCGCAGAGGAGAGAAGGTGAGGGAGGGGGAGGGAGAGGGGTATTTTTGTCCAGAATGGTAAATCCCGAAGAAAAATACATTTTTCGGTGGTAATATCCGGTACCCCATTTTTTGAGTGGTATTTTCCGAAAGAGGTGAGCTTTCAGTGCTACTGAACAAATTTTCCCTTTTCTATTTTAGCAAAGATAAATTACTCTGAAAAATGACCCAACTGTCCTGCTTTGACCAGCAACATTCCGACCAACGAAGGCCGGCCGAGTAGTTGTAGTGCGAAGCCCAAATACGTAGCCCAGCGAGCGCGACAGTACAGCAGCATTGAGCTGCATGTAGGCCTTAATGTGTCTCTTGCTTTCTCAATCTTTCTCTGATCCTAGCCGTGTAGTAGATCCGGCTTTATTCGGCTAAAAAGAAGTGCGTCATTTACTAGTCTTGGTTTGATCACGAATTAATTCATGTACTACGTACGTAATAGCTAGCAGTAGCATGATTCTCTTTGAAATTTGTTACCTGCATTGCTTGGAGTGCGGCAGCTTCTGCTTGCCCTTGACGTCCTCGCCGGCGTCGTAGAGCATGCCCAATTGCCCACGTCCGACGGCAGCGGCAGCCCGCGCTTCCTCCAGGCGGCAGCTGCCAGTGTCATACATAGGGGGTGTCATAACCAATGTCACTGGTCGGAATGTTGCTGGCCATGACGCTGGCGAGGCGCTCGCACTGCCGGTCCAGCGTCCCGACCCACCGTCGCGCACCGAAGGCAAGCCCCGAGTTCACCAAGAGCTTGGGATTAAGTCACGAGCAAGAGTTTAGTCAAAGCAGAGGCAGTTTAGTTATTTTTCATAGTAATTTACCTTAGCCACAATAGAAAATGGTTTAGAAATGCAAAGAGAGCAAATGATCAACTGAAAATTAAAAGATGGAGCAAATAATCAATTAATATGAACTAAAAGTCAAATGAGCTGTTTACAAACAAAGGTGGGGCAAATCATCAAATTTCTCTTATAAAAACTAGCTGAATGCATGTGCGTTGCTACAGATTTAAAAACTTTTAGAACATATTTGTATGTATATTCTTAAACTTTTTACCACCCGTGAGTTTCAGAACATGTAGTATCACTTACTTTTCCTCTTGCCAGTTCACTGAACTTTGAACATCTCTTGTTCAGTCCCAAGTCTGACCTGAAAGGATATAAATAGTGACAATATTTAGTCAAGGTAAGAAACCACCGATTGAAACAAGCAGGCAATAGTAGTGTGCATTGAGAATTACTTTTGGCAAAGGAATATCCCATTTGCCAGCTTTTTCCTTCCTCTTTTGCTTTATTGCGTTGCTGAGAACCTAGATTTCACGAGTCTATCAATGATCAACGCAACAAAAAGTTTCGGGTATCACAAATTCACAATCAGTTGGTAGGAATAAGCATTTACCTTGGCATGTTGCATCTGATCTCGATCAAGTAGATATGGAGGAAGAGCACCCTCTTGAACATCATCATTGACCTTCTGCCGAGAAATTGACTCATCATGCATTTTCAGGCTGCAAAGAAACAATTGTTAATAAGGCCCCATAAATGCGACTGCAACCAGAAAGGAAGATTCTACACTGCAAGGAAAACTTAATTTTCATGCTCACATCTCCTACTCAAAGTATCAATACATAGACTAAAGGAGCAAGGCAACTGTGATTCTATGGACATGTTGAGCAGGAAAAACATCTACCTAGCCTATACAGGTAAATGGTAACATGACAGGGGCGAGTAGTTAAACAGCAAACATCGATAGGTTATGTGATTAGTGGTATCTACAAGTTTACACTCTCATCGTCAAAATCCTGACTCAGCCACTTATGTCAACCCACATTCTGCACACGGAATCTGTGGGACAATTGAACTACTAATAACAGGAATTCGGGGCTCACCATGAGCATGTGAGTCATGCCAGCCTCAAGGAGCTCCCCCCATGTAGCCTGCTTGGCGTTGGGCGCCGAGATCGTCTTGAGCTCGCTCTTGGGGTTGTCGAGGTCAGATTTTTATTCCCTCAACTTTGCAAGCAAACCCACCTTCACGCTCGGCTGCAAGCTCCTTGCCTCCAGGTCCATATTGCGAATCTATAAACAGACACCCAAAAAATCAAATACTACCCCTGCCTCCCAAATGAAACAAACATACATAAAAAAAAGTCTCCGAGCCAATCTACAGAACTCTCCCCAAAATCACACAGTTACAACCATAAAAACCCAAACATGTATTAAACTGATGCCTCCAACCCTTTGCCTCACAAAATCACCAGCCTCAATTCTAGTTGCTATCCACAAAGCAGAACGTGAGGCATCAGAATCATATAGCCATGTAGGTAAGGAATCCCCAAAAAAACAAAATATGATGTGATATTTACTAGTGATTCGGCTTCTTCCACGGCGGACTGGATCTCGGACAGCTTCTGTTGTTGCTTCTCTGCATGCAGAGATCTCACCGTGTTAGACGAAACCAACAAAAAAAGGGGGGCGGGGAGAAACTCTCCGATGGATCGCGAAGGCATATTGGATTAGGCAAGGGAGGCTGCAGGGTACCTCCATTGAGGGCAGAGGCGATGGTGCACTTGCGGGAGAGGGAGGTGGAGACCTCGCAGTAATGCCGCTCGTAGCCCTCGAGCACCTCACTCATGGCTGCTCCCCTCGATCCGGACTCGTCGAGCACGAGCGCGATGAAGGGGCCTGCGTCCGGCCTGGTGACGTCGCAGCAGAGCTGGAGGAACTCGGCGTATGGCACGGTGCCCACGCCGGACGCCCGGAGCCACGACCGCGCCGCCTCCATCTGCGTTGCGCGCAACACCTTCCGCGCCTCCTCCACCGTTTGCGAGAGGTGGGGAGAGAAGAGGAAGGGGATGTAACTGAAGCTAGAAGTGGAGGGGCTGTTGAATCACTTGAGAGGGGTGGGGGGAGGACAACGAGACGAACGGTGAAGATCATAGTGGTCAAATCGGCCGGCTATTGAGAGTCAAGGGAAAATGAACCTACTACCACCAACTCAAACTTTTAAGGAGTAGAGATATTTTTTTTTATTTTAGCTCTTAATATTTGTTTTTACAAAAATAGCTCTCTCCTTAAGCTCAGAAGACACAGTAGGCGACACATATCGTTAGCTGCGCTGGGGTAGCCTGGCCATGCCACAGCCACAACCACGACTTCTATCTCTCGGCATCACTATTTATCTCAATGAGCCAACCATCCAACACAAACATAAGCAACAACTCAACATCATTAACAACTATACAAGCTAACGGAAGCGTAAATACAATGATTAACTTAATTCTATTCTATTGTGCACTAGTGTATTAATTTCCTATTTTAAATTAATTACCCTAAGTCAAATTTCAGTAAGCGTTCCTAAGTTATTTATTATTATGGATAATATTTTCATTAGGTTACCAAACCTGTATTAAATTTTAGTTGATTAAACAAGTGAGTTACTAATTTAGGCCATGTTTGGTACAGCTTCATCAACAGCTTCATGAGCTGTTGTGAGCTGTTTTTTACTAAACACCCTTTTTGCAAACAGCTTCATGGGTGAAGCTCCTTTTTTTCTGCTCTCACAAAGGAATGGGGAGAGGTGAAGCTGAAAAAAGTAGCTTTTCACAACTCTCTCCTTCAGGCCCGCAGTCCTAGGAACCCACTGCCCCTCTGGTTCACCAAAATTACACGCATTTGCCACTAGTCCATCCCGTTCACCTCTCCCGTTCACCAAAATTTCACTGCTCCTAATGATTTGACTACGAAACATAAACAAGGCACTAATATTGCTTCCTAATGATTTTAATTTTTTTATTATTTTAATTTTTTAATTCATACTCATTCAAATATATTATTTTTTAATTCATATGACCATATACAAACATACAACTCCAAATGTTAGAACAAGTCAGGTAGACAGGGGCATCTTGGACAATTGCCCTCTCTCAGCCATGCATGAAGCTGTTGGTGAAGCTGTTTTGTCAAACAGTTTTCCAAAACAGATTTAGCTTCATCGGTGAAGCTGCTCGTGAAGCTGAAATAAAAAAAACAGCTTCACTAGTGAAGCTGAGCTGTGCCAAACGGGGCCTTGGTCACCACGGACCTAATGTCCACTCTGATACCAACTATAACACCCTAGTTTAACAGAAACCCAAGATGTCACCTACAACCACAATCGCTGCTAATTTAAACCAATAAACAAGTATTAATAACATCTAGATATCAAGAATCAACATTCCACATAAAATTTAACATAAATTTTAACGACATGATAGACCATAAATTGAACTTAAGATGAACCAACTAATTACTAAAAGCATCATAAATAAGTCTAAGCTAAGAAATGCATCATCTAAAATTATTACAAACCATAAGGAACTAGGAAAAATCACAAAATTTTCAGTTTATTACAATGAATGATTCTAAATTCTCCATTACCAAAGATAATGTATTGCTATGTAAAATGAAGAGCTATATAAAGTGCAAAAAATCATGTTCTACATCCACCTATACTTGTCGCCTTCAACGTTCATCTAAAAACAAATAAGTAAGGGTAAGTCCATAACTCAGCAAATACAAAGCAGAATAATAAATTAGGCATATACTTATTAACAATTCATGTTCAATTATTATTAACTCACTTTCTTATATTCAATCTCATCAGTTTCCATTCACATGTAACATTATCTCAAATCACTTTTCACGAATGCAATACAATGCTCATGCTTATGTCTTAACTTATCTTCTGCTTATACCAGTATAGCGGAGTGTAACAGTCAGTGTTCACTCTTACCCACACTCTTTAGTGTGGAGACCAATTGTCTATCCTTTTTTCATACGGGGACATCATTGCTCATATCTTATATATGGGGATCTCATCTCACTCCCGCGGTCATGAATTACCACCACAAATGCTCAGCATGCAATGCAATAAATATTATCTTTCATCATTAGCAATTAATATACTCAACATTCTTTCGTTGTCATCAACATTATCATTAATTTATCATAAATATGTGAGTAATATAGAAATAAGAATAAGCATATAAATCATCGGGACAAGTATTCAATCTATTAAAGCACAATTTCAACACTCGAGGTACTATTCTACCATGTACTTTTCTTTTTCTTAATTACGACGACCGAAAAGGTTTGAAGGTGACGATACCGCCGAAGCTACTCCTCCTACAGTGAATATTCACTCTCAAAACCAACCATGGTACTACAAGATAACTCTTAATCAATAATGCTCCTACACGCTTCCCAAAACCACTATTTTCCCTCTTTACCAGACAGTCCCTCTTGCTATCCCGGTACTAAAAAATATCATAACTTTTTAATTCCCACGTTGTAAAATAGCCAACCATACTAGTTTTAGAATCTTTACAAAATTCTCTATGTTTACTTAGTTGGCCAAATATTCAGATTAAATAGTGTAAATACCTGTATTTAATCCAGAAGACAAATTTGTCATCTTCTGGATAACAAACTTAATAATTACATATCTTTTAATCTACATATGCAAATATATTAATCTATGGTATTTTCAGGAACTATAGAAAATTATCTACTACTTTCTAGTTATTCCTAAAATTTAATTCTGGTTTTACATTAGTCAAATTAATGCTTTTCCATGACTGCGTCCAGCATCGACCCAGTACTGGACAGTAGCCTCCCAAAATTCATAACTTCTAATATACTTATATAAAAATTATGTTCTTAGACTTTCTAAAAATCTTTAGAAATTATCTACAATATTTATATTGATCAAATTCCTAGATTAGTTTCATTTGTTATTTTTAATCTACTAATTACTACACGCTGCCAAAACACGACAAATCTACCGAACATATCTCACAACTTACTCATCCGATTACTATGAATAAAAATTCCACTCAAAGATATCGAGATTCTCTGCAACTCTCCAAAAAATAAAATTTCTAAATTATGCCTCTACACTATCCATAAAAATAATACAATAGTGTAGCAGCTCGAATAGATATACTATTTTATTTTCCCCTCAATGTGAGACATGCTAAACACCCCTCTAATATTGACTCTAATCGCTACTAAAAGAATTAGCATATTAGAGGAAAAGTCTCAGATCGTTACCCCTGACGCGACATCTTAGATCACGAACTCCTCACTCCTTCCTTTCTCCCTCTTTGCTCTGCTGATTCGACCGTGTGGCCGAGGCAGGGCGACCCTCTACGCGTGCCTGCGTTCGACCGAGCGGCGTGGCCTTCGGCGAACGCAGCACTGGGTCAAAGGCCCGATCAGCTTGCATGCGTCGCTGAGCGACATGTCCTGCGACGGGTGGCTCATGCGGGGAACACGACTTCCCTGTTCCCTTCTCCGTGTTCCCTCCGTGTTCTCATCGACGTGGCAAACATCCAGAGCATCAGGGAACATCCAGAGCATCTTAGCGGTGCTCTGGATGTTTGCCACGTCGACGGGAACACGGAGGGAACACGGAGAAGGGAACAGGAAAGCCATTTTCGGCACAGGCAAGCAGCGACGGAGCACTTGGGTTGGTACATGGCGGCACCGGAAAGGGAGTGGAGCACGCGGAGAAAACCAGTGCACCGCCGAGGCTCGCACACGGAGTCGACACGCTTGCGTGGACACGCGGCGACCGAAGACGCTCCTGACGGCGAACAGGTTCGGCGTTCGAAGGCAACGGTGGCGAGGCGCGCGGGGTTGACGTGCTAACAGACGGAGATGGTGGTGCCCAGAGAGTAAATACGGGGGGAAAACAGGTAGGGTTTCCCGCAACCCCTTTTTTTATCACGGTGTTAGCACGACTCGGGCTCTACCCTCCCGCACAACTCGTTAGGAAACCAACTCCCCTCTAAGGGCCTGTTTGGCAGAGCTCCACCAACTCCAGATCCACCAAAAACAGCTCCACTCCACGAATTTTTACCCAAACGCTCCAGCTCCACGAAATCTGGATCCACCAAAATATTGAATCTAGCTCCAGATTCATGAAATCCATGGAGCACCTCAAGGGGTGCTCCACGAAACCTTGTTTCGTACCTACTCGTGGAGTTGAGTGATACCCACCTTTTTGCCACTGGTTACACACCCCATCCCATACCACCATAAAACCCATGGGCAAAACAGGCCATTCCCACCAAAAACTCAGTTTCGTGGATCTGGAGCTGCTGTGCAAGCCAAACAGTTTTGTCTAGCTCTATGGTGGGATCCCAGATTCACGGTGGAGCCGTTTTTGGTGGATCTGCTGCTCCAGATTCATTTTTTCAGTGGTGGAGCTCTGCCAAACAGGCCCTAAACTCTGTAACTATTTTTCACGTGTCCTTTTCTTATTATTTACGTATAGATTTTTAAGAGAGATAATTTTTAGGATATTATAGTTATTCTTTAGATTTTTTAGCATGGTGATGGTGAGCTCATGGAACGGGAGGGAGAAGCATATGACGATGGGACTATTGGACGAGACGTTAGGGTCAATCTCCTTGCGTATGTGCTCCAGTGTGTCGGCGTAGCTCTCCCCCGCCTGCCTCGCTCGCAGCCCAACCTCGCCTCCAACTTCTCCGACGACCCAATATCTCATCTGAACATCGCAGGGATCATCATCATCACCTCCATCACCCTCCTCCGCATTTCTCGAGTTTATAGCCACGGACCAATGACTCGACTCGGAGTCCCACCACGCCACATTGAATCGAATAGGACTCGAAATCGAACCCTTGAGTCCTTCACTTCCGGTTCGAAATTCTCAGTGTCTTGTCCGAACATCACGGGGATCAGCATCATCACCTCCATCGCCCTCCTCCCCGTTTCTCGAGTTTATTGCCGTGGACCAATGACTCGACTCAAATTCCCACCACGCCACGTTGAACCGAATAGGATTCGGATTCGGACCCTTGAGTCCTTCACTTTTGGTTCAAAAATTCTCAACATCTCATGCAAACATCGCAGGGATCAGCGTCATCACCTCCATTGCCCTCCTCCCCGTTTCTCAAGTGTAACACCCCGCCCATACTCTGGGCCCGGAATGCTACCACCATTGTACATTCTTACCTTTCCTTCAATTACTAGAAAATCAACACTAATATATTTAGGTAGCAGCGAATAGATACATCATCGTTTTTCTTTTAACTCTTACTCTAGCAGGCTAGTAGAGACTAAAATAAACTGACAAAAGGTGGTACAGAGAGTGCTGTTAGTTTGTGAAGATTATTCATGTGCTACTCCCGCCCCGAACATAGCGTCCTCAACGATCACCTAGAAATAAAACAACAAAATAAGGGTGAGTCAAAGGACTCAGCAAGTACATAATATGACGATAAATACTATCAAAACATGAAAACAATTTAATCCAACCATAACATACTCTGCATACATAGCCATGCTCGTATCATCATTCTCAAGGTTACACATTGATCGTACATACTCCACATGCATTTTCGTGTTCCACGTTGCCAAATCATCAATGCAATGCAACCCTGCTCTACATGCACATTTGCTCATCACATTGCAAATACCGTTATTGCCAAGTGAACACCCGTCGATGTTCACCCATAATCTTGGGCCCGCCCATATCGGCACGGGGATCTCTCCACTCCCGTGGAGGCCTACCGAAGTAGGCCTTACTCAAGAGCACTCCGGATTAGTCCACTAACTTTACTCATAGCTAGGGACTTTCTCACCACCCTCACTCTTGAGTGCACATAATGCAAATGCATATGCCCATTGTCATCCATAAATAAGCATCATATCAAGGAATCATCGCATTTCCACATAAACATTATCACATCTTGTAAATATTGCGCAATCATAAACTCTACGGTCTACCGCTCTACCATGCACTTGCCTGTTAACCAAGCGGAGCGGAACGACGTGCGGATGGCGTCGACTCGGAACCTCCATTTGGACAAACAATTAATCTGACTTAACACATCATAACGAAACCAGAGATTAAATAGGCGATGACGATACTACACGCATATCCCGATTCTGGCGTAAAAATGCACAGGTTTCAAGGACCTGTCACGCAGGCACCAAAATCCCATTTATTTTTTTATATTTTTTTCCCTCTTTTCTTCCCTTTTCTTTTCTTCTCTTTCTTCTTTTTCTTTCCCTTTCTTCTTTTTTTTCCTTACCCGGCCGTCCCCTTCTTCTTTTTCCTTCCCCACCCGTCCCTCTCTCTCTCCTCACTTCCATCCGACCGAACCGGCCTCATCCCCGCCTCTCTCTCTCTCACACACACACAAGCTCTCCTCCAGGCATTTTGGGGGCGCGCACGGGGCGACACACGGCCGAGCTTGGGCTCACCGGCCCCGAGCTCACCGCCGCTGACGACTTCTTCGCCACCCCCGCCCTCCCCTCCATTCTCACTCCCTCTCCCTCTCTCTCGCATGCGGTTGCGCCCGAGCTCACCACCGTCGTCCGTCACCCCCGTGAATCACGGGGAGCCCGTGCTAGCATGACCACTCCTGCATGGCCTCCTTCGGTGTGTGGATGCTGACCGACCAGTTCACCACCGAACTGCCACCGCGACTCCTCCCCTCCGGCCGGCCTGGGCCAGATTCGGCCGCGCCTTGTCGGCAGCTACCTCCCTTACACGCGCACGGCGGCGAGGCGTTGAGCACCGTCGCTCGGTCAGTGTGCCCTACGGGGTGAGCTCACGGCCACGGCTTGCAGCCGGCCGGCCACCCCCTTCTGCAGGACGGTTTTCCCCTGCTCTCTGTGCTTCCTATTCTACCCTTTTTGTATGCTAATGCACTGCGCAATGGGGCTGTGGAGGGGATGGAGGACGAACTCACGGGTTGGCTTGGTGTTGATGCGACGGTCATCGAAGCCCTCTGACGAATGCGACGAAGCCCTCCCTCTCGGCCTTCTGAGCTCCTTGGGACCTCCTCTCCACCTTGCCCTTCTCCTTCTTGCCTTCCCTCTCTCTCTGCCTTCTCTCTTTCTCTCTTTCCCTCGGCTGGGGGAGTGAAATGGTGTTGCTCGGCTTTTGTGGCTGTGACAAAAAAAAAGTGCAGTAGGTAAAGTGGTTGTGTGTTGTCTTGTCTACTTAAGAGGCATGGCCATCACTCCTCCTGTGAAATGCCGCTTTTGCCCTTCCCCTTTAGCCTTGGTTGGTTATGGCACTATGTGCTTTTTAGTCCAATGGCAGCCCTATACTATTTGGTGCTCTTCTACTGCGGTAGGTAAATCGGTAACAGGTAAGAATAGAATTTCCTGCCGAATGACGAAAACCCACAACGCGAGACGGTGCCAACCGGCTCTGGATGGTCTAGGAACCTCTGAGAGCGCTACTTTTAGTCGCTTTCTAGACGGTGCCGACCATCTCTGGGTGGTCTGAGAACCTCTGTGAGCGTTACTTATTCGGCATTCTAAAAGCCGATCATCTGACGGCAAAAATCGTCCTTTCCTTTCTTAATTCTCTCTTTTGCGATTCAGTGGTTTTACATCAAGTTTATAGCCGTGGAACAATGACTCGACTCGGAGTCCCACCACGCCACGTTGAACCGAATAGGACTCAGATTCGGACCCTTGAACATTGCCGGGATCAGCGTCATCACCTCCATCACCCCTTCTCCCCGTTTCTTGAGTTTATAGCTACGGACCAACCACTCGACTCAGAGTCCCACCACGCCACGTCAGAACCAACCCAAATTATCCAATGGCGCTAAGGTGAGTGGAATTCTGTCCTATTCTCTGTGGAATATAATGATAAAAAAATATAAATATCTAATAACAAGAACATGGCCAAGTAGCAACATGGAGACATTACTTCAAATAAAAGGTACTACTAGTAACATAGAAACTGTGATCACCACATTGACTGAACAAGCGTTGCAATACAAGTTCCCATGCATCTTACCAAAATTGTCGAATGCTCTCATAGATATCTACCTTCCCTTGGGAACAAGATGGCATTTCAATTTGCAGTCGGGAAATCCTCGCATCGACAGATACTAGCAACACGTAATCAAGGCAAAGTCACAACCTTCCCCACAGGAAAGCATTGAAACATTGAATTCCTTGAAACATTATTCCATCGTATTCATCAGCAAGTATTTGCAATTGTAAAATTTTTGCCTTCTAGCCCAAAATTTGAAAGTTTTTTACATATGAACTCCTAGAGAAAAGATTTGCAAAAATGGACCATTCGCACGGCGCCAAAGGATATGGCGCTCAGGGTACATAGCACACCGCCATATGCTTTGGCGTCGTGCGTGGACACGTAGGAGCCACGGTGGCATAGCACGGCGCCAAAGCCCATAGCGCCGTGCTATGTAACTACGGCGCTAACGGCTGTGGCGCCGTGCTCTAGGACTTAAGCCCGAGCACGTACCCCCGGCCCCCCACCCCCTCACTCCTCTCTTCAGCCCGAGCGAACAGAGACAGCAGCCCGCCGCTGCCCCTCTCTTCCCCCTCCAAATCCACTCCAATCCGTTGCTTTTTCTCGCGATTTTGCTTCCAAACCGAACAAGCAAGGTAAGGTCCCTCCCCTCCCTTGATTTTTTCCAATAGATATGGATTATTTGAGGTACATTTCGTGGGGCAAGATTTGAAACCCTAGATGAAATTAGTTGGATTTGGCTCAATTTTAGGTTGGATTTGCAATAGATATGCCTAATGTAAGAGTAGTCATGGGTGTAGATTCGTTTTTAGGGTTTGTTTGTTGTGCTTGTTGTGCGTAATGACTGAGGTATGTTTGCTTGTTGTGCTATAGATGGATAAGCTTGTGACTTTGTACCATGGTGGAACTGTGAAGAGAAATGACAATGGGGGTGTTGATTTGGAGGGCATGGAAGAGACCACGTTGCTATTTAGTTTACGTCCGTCGTATGGTGAGGTCATTTGTCGCTTGAAAGAGAGGTTGGGATAGACAGATGAGCATGGTGATGTCGTTATACAAGGATTGATTGATGTTGGGTCGTCAAAGGGGCCGTGTATAAAGAGATTGGTTTCGATTGACAGCGACGGTGAATGGAATAACTATGTGGCCATCGTTTTGGACTCGGAGGTCAGAGCACCTGACTTGTTTGTGCGGATGGTGGTGAGAGATCCATCACCTCCTAGGGCTGCATTCGATCTCAATGACTCACCATTGGTTGGGTCACCGGCTCATGAAGAGGTCGAGGTGCAAGTTGTATCCTCGGCTCAAGTATGTGAGGTTACATTGATTCAGATAGAAGCTGACTCTGAGGATGTCAATGACCGGTCTATTGGTGGATTCGACGAGGAGACAGTGTTTGAGGAACCCATAGTTTGTGTAGCATCTAACAAGGTGGATGTACAGCTTGCGGGAGACGAGGCTGCTTATGAGGATACGAGGGCTTGGACTCAGATGACAGACCGGTCCAAGGTTTGACGTCTAGCGAAATTGAGCTGTTGAGAAGAATGTTTCCTGGCCGTGATCCACTAGTGTCCGATTACAATGACCTAAGCAACGCACATAGAGCTGTCGCAGATGGAGGGCAAACGTAGAGGGACGTACCTAGGTCTGGGGCTAGTATCATAATTCACAAGGGTTATGTCTTTAAGGATATGTCGGCATTGAAGATGTGGTTGAAAGAGTACTCGATCGTGCACAACCGTCCATACCGGGTTAAGAACTCATACGCCAAACATCGGTACACCATCAAATGTGAGAGCACAGGGTGTGCATGGAAAGTCTGTGCCAGGAAGGTGAAGGGTACAGAAAAGTTTAAGATTACAACTATGGATGGACCGCACAGTTGTGGGTCTTCTGAGCCCGGCCAGAAACATCGTCAATTGACTTCTCAGTTCATTGCAACCCGCTTGTACCCCATGATAAAGCACATGCCGACGATGCACGTGGCAGCGGTGATAGAGCCTGTTAAGCTAAAGTGGCCCTACACAATCAAATATGGGAAAGCATGGAGGGCGCAACAACGTGCTTTGAAGTTGATTTATGGTGATTGGGAGGAGGCGTATGAGCGTTTGCCAGCCATGTTCAACGCAATGAAAGCGGTGAATGCAGGAATGCAGTATGAGTACGTGCCTAAGCCCGATGTATGGGTTAATGGGAGACAGATTTTCTTTTGAGCATTCTGGTGCTTTGGTTAGTGTGTCGAGGCTTTCAAACATTGTAGGCTTGTTCTGTCAATTGATGGGATGTTCCTGTTGGGAAAGTATGAGGGGACATTGTTGATTTCTATTGGCTATGATGCAGACAACTCGCTTGTGCCGTTGGCTTTTGCTTTGGTGGAGAAGGAGGATAAATCTAACTGGGCTTGGTTTCTACGGCTTGTACGGATCCATGTGGTTGGCCCGGGGAGGGAGGTATGTGTTGTTGTCTGACAGGCACGCTGGGATCTTGAGCGCCGTTAAGGAAGTGATACCAGGATATTTACCTGTGCATCATCGTTGGTGCACAAGGCACCTTACAGAGAACTTGTTCAAAAAAGATGAGGTGAAGGACAACTTTGCACTTTTCGAGGAGGTATGTCGCCAGAGGGAGGTCAAGCTATTCGATGAGAAGTTGGAGGAGTTGAAAATGAAAACTAATGCTGAGGGCCGTGATTGGATAAGGGGTTTGATGAGAGATGTGCAGAAACGGTCAAGGGCTTATGACCCATTGGGAAGGAGGTATAGGTTCATGACTAGCAACATAGCAAAATGCTTCAACGGGCTACTTAAGGGATCAGTGGATTGCCAGTTGCCGCAATTGCGGTCTTCACTTTTTACAAGTGTGTTGCATGGTTTGTTAACCGGCACTGGGAAGCCTCAGACATGTTAAAGGCACATGCACATTGGCCACCTCGTCCTCACGGCTTCCTTAGCAAAGCGAACATGCAGGCCAATGAACAGGAGTACCACTGTTTTGACCATGTGACGGGCACGTATGAGGTTATTGAGGGTGGAGGGACAACCGAGAATGGAGAGCTCCGAGAGACCCGAAAGCATAAGGTCGTGATTACATCCTTCACATGCACATGCGGTGTTCCCGACAAGTTCCATTTTCCATGCTCCCACATGGTGACCGCATGTAGGGCCCGGAATGTCGATGTTGACACCAAAATCCCGACACTATTCAGCATGGATGCGTTGGTGAGGACCTGGGCCCCACGGTTCGAGCCATATCGTGATGAAAGCGAATGGCCACTTTACTTGGGTCCTAGATACATAGCGGACGAGGGGTTATGTTGGCACAAGAGGGGCAACAGGAAGCGATCAAGGTACAAGATGGACATGGATCGGATACCTGGTCGCACCAAGAGGGGTAGGGCAAATCCCTTCGTTGAGGACCCACAGGAGACACACTGTGGTACTTGTGGTCTAATGGGTCACAATTCACGGACGTGTCAACGTCGTTCCAATCAGGTTAGCGGCGTAAGGTCTAGAGAGCATAATTTTTAGATATTTTGTTATTCTTATCATTAACGTATTTTTGAATACACAAGATGGCGAGGTACCGGCTGCTGGACGAGTTCTACGACAGGGAGCACCGCGGCAAGCTCACGGAGGACGGCTAGGTACGTGTTATCGAAATGTATTTTTCTCGTGTTGTGTTTTCATCACGCGGTTAACTTTTAAAGCATTTTCTAGGAGATTCCCATACTTCGTCCTCGAACCTATGATGGATTCCACTTGGTGGTCTACAACAACCGCTACACCCCACTGTATCTGCCCACGACGAGATTGAGACTTATTGAAAGTTATGTGTATGTATGTGTTTTATATGTGAATGTATGTGTATGTGTGTATGTTTTGAGACTTATTGAGACTTATTGAGAGTTATGTGTATGTATGTGTTTTATATGTGAATGTATGTGTTTTGTATATGCAGAAAAAACAACAAAGTGTTGTTTTTCTGCAGGTTTACGTAGAACAGCGCCAAAGGGCCTGGCGCCGAGGTACTCAACTACGGCGCCAGGCCCTTTGGCGCCGTAGTTGAGTACCTCGGCCCCAGGCCCTTTGGCGCCGTGCTATTTACATACGGCGCCAAAGTGTTTGGCACCGTGATAGCTGAATTTGCATTAAAACTGCAAGTTCGGCCAGTTCTTTCATTCCATTCGCGCAAACAATAATAATTGATATTCCACCAAATGAATAAGCACGACACATAGCATTACGACCTAATACATATATATACACACACACACACACACATAGTCCACATAAATAGTTCATAAATTCTCAGAAAATACATACGTCCACATACATCAAACATTAAACATACATAGTAACAACCTATTGAGTGCATCGAGGCCACTTCTCCTTCCTCTGAGCATCAGGGTACTCCTCAAGGGCTGCCTTGGCACGTCGTGCTCTCTCTAGCTTCTTCTCCCTTTCACCCTTGCGCCTTGCCGCAGCCCTCCTATGCTCCTCCTCGCGGTGTTCCCTCGTGGCCTCCTCCTGCTTCTCCTCCCTTTCCCACCTCTCCTTTCTTTCTTCATCCCACTTCTTAGCGTCGTTAAGGTAGTTCTTGTCATCCTCAGCGATCTCAGTGTCGATCCACTGCTCAAAATCACAAAGCAGTGGAGGCTCCTGCAAATGTACGCATTTGTTAAACCAACAGAATTAATACCAAGTCGATGAATCGATAATACAACATACCATCTTGCCAAGGACGAAGGCGGCACGTGGCAGATCGAACGCGCAGTTGGCACACATCCAGTACCTCTGCCTATATGTCTTCGGGTCGTCCGACCTCTCGACCTTGCAAGGATCGCAGCAAAAACACATCGGCACGGCAACACCGGGTGGAGGTGGCAAACGGGTGAAGCTCATGACAACCTAAAATGCAAAATGAATAAGAACTAAAATTCTTCAACAGCTCTAACCCTAAGTTAGCCATATACATCATAGTTACCCAAATTAAACCCTAAAAACGAATCTACACCCATGACTACTCTTACATTAAGCATATCTATTGCAAATCCAATCTAAAATCGAGCCAAATCCAACTAATTTCATCTAGAGTTTCAAATCTTACCCCATGAAATGTACCTCAAATAATCCATATCTATTGGAAAAAATCAAGGGAGGGGAGGGACCTTACCTTGCTTGTTCAGTTTGGAAGCAAAATCGCGAGAAAAAGCAACGGATTGGAGTGGATTTAGAGGGGGAAGAGAGAGGTGACGACGGGTTGCTATCTCTGTTCGCTCGAGCTAAAGAGAGGAGTGAGGGGGTGGGGGCCGTGCTTGGGCTTAAGTCCCAAAGCACGGCACCACGGATGTTAGCGCCGTAGTTACATAGCACAACGCCATAGCTTTTGGCGCCATGCTATGCCACCGTGGCTCCTATGTATCCACGCACGGCGCCAAAGCATATGGCGGCGTGCTACGTACCCTGAGCGCCATATCCTTTGGCGCCGTGCGAAGGGTCCATTTTTGCAAAATTTTTCTCTAGGGGTCCATATGTAAAAAAACTTTCTAATTTTGGGCTAAAAAGCAAAAAATTTACTTTGCAATTTTCCAACACTGAGAACAAGTACAGCATCAAGAACAACATAGTCGCCGATGCATTTACACTTCTTTGTGCTTAAGAAAGCTGGTTTAACTTAGAAAATAAAACAAAAGGGTGAATGAATAATAGTCATTCTATACAATGTACATACAACATGGTGCGACTCAGTTTCACAGCGCAAGATTTGCCTGTTATTTTTGACCAACAGTAGAGTTAGACAAGACGTGGCTGCCAGCCCTGCTCATAGTTTTTGATTTGCGAGGCTGAAGCCGCTTACTACTTGAGCTTGCATTGGATCCCTCCAATCTTTTCTGGTACTCTTTCTGAAGTTCCTCGACACGATTGGACACCTGTAAGATGCAAGTGTACCTCGGTTATCAGTATCTATCAGGTTCTGAAAATTTCTACCAGTTTTCCAATCATCATAACTTGCACATCGAATAATAATACATGCTGAAATGTCATCCGTCCAAATGAAAAGCATGACGTTTGCTAGTGTCTTATCCCCCGATAAAACATGTCTGAATGTAAACATATGTGATACGGCAGCAACCAAATAGTAAAATATTAAGGAGTTCACAAAACAAGACTAATCATACAAAGGAGACAGATCCCAAAGAAGAAAACTGACAAATGAAAAATAATTCAATAAATAGTACAGCACAGCTATTAATTTTGCCATAATAAGAAAAAGGAAAGGAAAACATATAGTGGTATACACAAGAACAAGTTTATCCCACAGGAAGAACTCACAAAAGATGGACATACTATCACATTTGCTTCACAAAACAGTTGCTCACCTTAAACGAGAATGCAAGTGGCAATAATGTATCTGGATCAGTTGCCTCCTCTGGGAAATTTCTCAAGGCATGTAAAAGTTTCTCAAAAGGCAATTTGACCTGACAGAAAGATAACTTCAGCAATTCTTTAAAATATGTCTTCAAGCAAAATCAGCAAATGACACCAAGAAACTCACCAAGTCATCATGGCAGAATCTCAAGAGAGCCAATCCAACTTTGAATACAACCTTAATACCCTTTAAGTAGTAATGAGCTGACGGTCAGCAACAGCAAGTAAACCAGATACAATCGGGGGAAAACTGATTCTATATGTTTCCTATATTGGCACTGCACGCCATCAGAAAACTAACTTCTAGGGTGCATTCAGCCATTCAAAGGAACCAAAGCTCAACAGAACTCCAGTATTGATAATAATTACCTATACCTGTTCTCCTCCAAAAAAAAAAAAGAACAAAACACTATACCTGTATGACCTTGCAGTTACTGCATGTTATAATAGCTTCCACTAGAACAAATAATGGTTATATAGGTCCAAGAGGAAGCAAGAGGTCATTATATAACTGTGCATATTGCCATAGACTACTATTTAAATTTATTTTTAAAAAGCAGTCTTGGAAGGAGTAATGCTGATGTAAAACTTGTAATCATACCATAAATGAAGCAACCATGCTTGAAAAATCAGTCAATCAAAGTTCGCAATTCATAAGCTCAGATAAACAAACAGAAAACAAAAACATATAGTGGTAAGATTCTAACCTCATAAAGGAAGACATCCCAAACTCTAAGAGTTAGATGAAATGGGAATGAATACAAGAACACCGTGATAAACCATTGACTCGCATACATGCTTGGATTTATCATTTCTTCAATAAAATGTTGTCCCAACTTTGGCATGTGCTCTATAAGTAATTTCTCAAACTGAAACTGATATTGCTGCACAAGCGGCAAACCAGCCTGTTTCAAGAGTATAAACAGTAATATTTGTTAAATAGCAGCTTAGAATATGCAGGTTTCTTCAATAAAATGTTTCCTAACTTTTGCACGTGAGCTATCCCTAATTGCTCAAACTCGAGACAGGTATTGCTGAACAGCTGGCAAAATATGCAGCCAGGAGAATAAACAGTAAAATATGTTCAGTAGTTTAACATATAGAATGAGAGGATAAAGTATATTAGACGATGATGATAAGCATGAAGCAAGCACTATCAATCACACATATTGCCATTATTGGATTAAATATCTGAAACAAAAAATTCAATCCCATTCATCACTCTGAAGCTCAAGTTTTAAAAACTCATTTGAGCTATTTGCTCACAGGGAAAAAATATTTTGCCAAAGAAATTCAATTACCTGATACAAGCCCTCCATTGGTGCATGGACAGCTCCCTTCAGCAAAGCAACTAATAACCAAAATGCATCCTCCTCACTCATATATAGAAGCAGCAACCCGGCTAAAAATCCCATTCCCTGCATAATGATTGTGCAAAAGAAACAACATGTTACTCCAGAGAATATGTTCAACCCCATATAATAGGTAGGCAGGCTGAACACAAACCTGCACATATCCAACGTCCCTATCATAAACAGAGTATGCTTTTAAAACGTTATACAAGGATCTTTGACCTGGGCCATGTCTCTGTTGGAAGAAAATATGTGATGGAAATGTACGTGATATGTCACGAATTATTTCCAATTCTGATGCTGATGTCTCATATATGACCAGAGTCTGTCCACAGAAAACATAAAAAATGTAAATAAGATTACCAAACAAAGAAAAGTAACTTTATACAGTATTATCATCACTAAGAGCAATTATCAAAACAACAGAAAAGCAAGTTATAATAGGGAACGTGCAGTGAAAATTAGGCCAAGTAAATCTTCCAGATGTGCCATCCTTGAAACTAACCACAAATTCAACTTAAGTTTGGAATAAGTACGACAGAAGCAAGTGCACTTAAATTATGAGCTTGAATATGATCCAAGGTGAATAACTTTGTTATAAATAATCTGCAGGGGTTAGCTATCTTATTTTCCGCACGATATAGATAGGTACTAAGTTATATGACAAATAGAAGTTAGAACATATATAAGCTATAGTCAAGACATTCTGTGATATTTCCCATCAGATCTAGTTTAAGAATCAAATATTTTTGTTGTCACCATGAAAATCTTCCCGCTAGGCAAATGAAATGACAAACGATTCAAACAAAATGACGACTATGAGTACCTCATAAACCCCAGGGTTCATTAGCAAGAGGTCCCTGCTGCCTGAAATCAACTGCCAAACAAGACCTCTAAGACAATCAGGAATTCCTTTCCTTATTCTTCTTTTAACTACATGAGGATTCCTTCTAACATAATGCTTCCAGTCACTACCACCAACGCCTATCATCTTCCTCCATTTTCTTATCCTCCTTTCCTCCCTACGATAACTCGAAAAAAAATTGCCTGTGAGGTAGGTTGTTTAGAGAAAAAAAAGTAACTGATTTACATAAGTAAACTAGTCTGATACGTGACAAGATTAATAATATCATATTGGTGTGACATAAACAAGATAGTAAATAACAAGTATGCTTTATCATCCAAGCAGTCAAATATATGAGAACCATCCTTAAATCAGTTACTGCATGTATGATGTATCAGCTAATAGAAATTGTGATGGTTTGGTTATACCACAACAGATTGGAACAAACTAACTTGTTCACAGGAACAGCATAAGGTAATTAATCAAGAAGACTTAGTGCCTCCAACTTATCATATAGTCAAACATATGGGGACTATAACAGGAGACTCCTGTATGGCATGTCATACCTTTCACATTCATGTGTGGATCTGCTTTTCGAAATTCCCTCAGGAGAGTTACTTTGTTCTGTCTTTATAAAACCAAATCTGTCCACAGACCAAGGAGGAGTTGGTCCAGGTTCAATGTCATCGACCGCTTTCTTCTTATCCATTTTAGCATGTACTTGAGGATGCCTTTGCTATGTAGTAAGAAAGATACACTGCCATTTATTTTCAAATAACTGTCCATTACTGTAAGGCTCCCAACAAAGGAATTGGACATGGAAATTTGAATATGCATATAACATGAACCATACAAAAACAACACAAATAAAATTAGATCGAATAAAGCATGCTTGCATAGTTGCATGTGGCAAATACTTACGGTATCAGGCTACCACAATGTTGTTCAGTCCAAAGAAGAATAAACATCAAGTAATTGTATAATGAACAGTCATGTCCACAAGCTCGTATAGCTAGAGCAAAATGGAATTCCATTACCACAGATCAAACGTTCAGCTAAACAAAGCATGTATGTAGGTTACTAAGTCATCCTATTAATCACTGTGAACAAAAATCAAACTACCACAAACAACAATTTAACTACAAGCAAGACCTCTCCAGACTCTGCATACTGTAGAATCTAATTGATCTGATCCTAAGATTCGGAATTCAGATGGTCCAATAATCGCAAGCTCGCAATTTGGAAATATTTTTCTTCTCCAATGTTTCTCCTCCTTGCTCCCATCATTAATTGTCACAATGCTGGTAATTAACGATCTCCAGACCACAACCAGATATCCCAATCCAAGAAATCCATAACCACACAAAATTCCCCAAATTCAAGGAGGGGCTAGTCACTATTAAACACCAGACGCCACCTAGAACCTTCCAACTTGACGCAACCGGCACCAGATTCGAACCCAATAAAGCTTAATAACCAAGAATCGTAGACAAACCTGGAGGAGGAAGGGGCTCCTTCTCGCGGCGCGTCGGAAACCGGAAGAAGAAGAAGAAGAAGCTGCGGAGGAGGATACCGGAGCGGTTCTTTTCTTCCCCACGCCCGTTTGTATCGGATTGTAGTCGTAATTCTTGCCAAAAAACAAAATCTCGTTTCTGTGATTTGGTACGAGGGCTTGATACGTTCTTGGATTTTGTTTACTGGGCTTCGCTTCCTCGCTGCTGGTAGCGAGAACGCAAGAACGAGCTACCAACCTGACCGCGCGGCGTTCTTCTGAGGCAACCGGTCGTGGGGAAGGGGGGGGGGGGGGGGGGTAGGGAGGGAGGATGAAGGAAAGGGAATCTCATTCTCTCCTTTGGGAAATTTCTTTATTTGTTTTCTTTCATTACTTTGAGATGTGCAATTTTCGTTGTTGCAGTTTCGAGTGCGATTGAAGAATGGAGGAGGTAGCGGTGGGTTATTTTGGAACATGATTTTGTATTTTAGTTTATAATTTATAATTTTTGGTTATTTGTGAGAGATAGTACGTAAAAATAAATAGACGTATGTGATTTTAACTGATATAATTAAATTTAATATAATATATACTATAATTAATCTATAAATTCCATCTTAAAAAATCATACCATTTAAAACATATCTACTGTAACGTAGAGTGATAAGCAAAATTTGCGATAATGAATAATTGATAATTTTGTTTAACGTTATTATGCGAGTTGTGTAGTGTATGTGCGGATTGATGTTGATCAAGTTTGGACAAACTTGTGCCGAGAAAACGTTCTTTGGTATTTACATGTGTAGGTTGGACGTAGAGACGGTCATGGTCGGTGACGAGGAGAACCGGGACTAGGAGGGGGAAATTTGAGGTCCAAGCGGTCAAGGATGTCACGAGGTGGTCGGGCTCACGTTAGAGCACATGGAGATCAAAGGTGAATGATGCGTAAAGAAGCTACGGGAGATGTGGTCCTGGAGGTTTCGACACGTGATGAGTTAAAAAGTCGGAAGTGTGAAAAACCCGTGTTAGGAAGGGTTTCGGGTCCCTTAAAAATTAGTGGGACAAAAGGCTAGTTGAAGTAAAAAGGCCAGGGCCTAGTTGAATAAGTTGTATTAGGGTTTTGAGTAGGAGAAAAATAAAGGTATAAAAGGATGGGCGGATCTCAAGATCGATCTATTTGTAGTAGCCACATAGGGGTTCTGGGGACTGTGGGTAGATGCGAGAGGTTGTTAGTGTGTACTTTAAAGGAAAAAAGTAGGGGAACACAGTATAACTGGTCCTTACCGGCTATCGATAACTGGTGGTGTCCCGACGGCAGTCAGGATAATCCTAGAGTAGTTTGCGCAACCCCAGTAACGCATACCCAGGTTGAGGAAGTGCTTAGACTTGAAGAACTTGCACAGATCCCGGCAACAGCATAGGGGCAGTGTCTCCCCCTCGGGCAGGTGTGGCGGCGAACGATCGGTAGGAACGTTCAGGATGGGGTTGTTGCTGTGGGTGACATCATTGCGGGGAGCTGATCTTATAGCATGCTTGGCTTGTTTGGCCCGGGCCGCAGCAGCCCTTACTTTTTTGTCGTGAATGGCAGCATACCTTGCTAGTTTGCGGGTCTCCTCCCATTGCTTCATCATCTTGTTCTATTATTTTTTTCTGCCTCTTGTCTATCCTGGTGTGGTGAAGCAAGCTCCAGTGTAGTGTTGGGTTTACTTGTATAGTGTTCTCTCCCAAATCTCTTCCACCTCCTTTTATAGAGCCCCGTGTGGTCTTCTCGCTGCATGAAGCTGCCCCATGTGGTCTTCTCGCTGCATAAAACTACCCTGTCTGGTGTAGTCACTATGCAAACTGACCCATGTGGTTTTGTCACTACGCAAAGCTACCCAGTGTGATCTTATTGGTATGCAAAGCTGGCCAGTCAGTCTTCACAGTACGCAAAGCTGCATCCTTCAGTCTTGTCGCTGTACAAAGCTAGCCCATATGGTTTTGTCACCACGCAAATCTGTCCCGTCTAGTGTATGACGACACTGCACACCTCAGGGTCCAAGGAGAAACTGCAGGTAAGCCGGTGCATCACATCTGCAATTCGAGCATTCTCGCCGTCCGGGTGTACCAGAGTAGCTTGCGCAAAATCGCTAAGTCAACACTGTTTGGACCTTCACGAACGGTACCAACACTGTAATGCACTTTCAATGTAGTGGGTATCGGCATTATTGATGTCTGCCTGCATATATTTTCAATGTTGCAACTAGTCAAATCGCATCGCATATTACGGAAATACTGATGTACTGTAATTTACATTTCAACGATCGTTCGCCTATCATAACCAACTACACTACCCTCATAGCATTAACTCCCTATCGGTAGACCGCACACTGACACCGCTCTTGTCTCGCTGATCGAGCTCTCTCCTACTGCAAATAATTCCTCGTGGGTTTCGATAATTTACATGACATATCGATTTAAATGCCAATATACTAGTTATAACTGTACACATGATTTTTCAATGTACTAACGACATTACATTCACTCGTAATTAATCATAAATGTTACATATTATTGTTTTATACAAAGCAAATTATTAAATTCTTACAAAAATATTGACTGAATTTTGAATAGCTACAAATTTCTATGGAGGCTTAATTTCTACACAACACTGACTAAATTTTCTACAACTACAATTTTGTATGAATGCTAATTTTCTAAGGATGTTAATTTTCTGCAACTATATTCACTAAATTTTTTACAACTATAGGTTACTATGACTGCTAATTTTCTATAACTATATTGACTAATTTTTCTATACCAAAGTTGTACTATTCTTTTCTACATTTATAATTTTCTACGGATACTAACACTAAATAAACTATCTACTTCATATACAAATATGAACTACAACATACAAAAATATTTACCTCATAGAAGTCATGAAACCTCTCCTTCCTCTCCTCTCGTCTCCTCCTCCCTCTTCTTTTCTCTCCTCTCCTCTCCTCTCTCCTCTCCTTTTCTCTCCTCTTCTCTTCTCTTCTTTCCCCTCTATTCACCGTGCGGCCTCTCCTCTTCTCTTCTTTCTTTCCCCTCTGTTCACCGCGTGATCGAACGAGTGCTCGGCTACGCAGTCCATTTACATGCACCTCCGGTCGCCCAACCCTTCAACAACTGGAATTGCAGTCGCCTAATCGATGGGCGATAGGTTCCAGTCACCCAATGGTTCAATGATTGGAACCCATTTCTGTAAAAAAAATATTCTCGCGAGTATATTCCTATTATTTTGAATAAAATATGGATTATTTGTAAAAAAAAATTCAATGGATGCTTGCTTGGCTTTCACGGGCAAAGAGAAGAGAGAGAAAGAGAGGGTGTGGAGTGCCAACTCGGCAAAACCAATGACATGGTGCCTAAGGTTGCAAAACTACATTTGAAACCGGGTTTGGGGTTAAGTGGTCTGGTATTGGAACATTAGAGGATTGATTAGACCAAATCAAAGTTCAGGGTGTTGAGCAAACAAGCATGATGCTTTGGGAGAGTAAAATAGACTTTTTCTTAAATACAGACACGTATCATAATATCTAGCCACTTTAGGCTATGTTCATATTGGCTTCTAAAATATATCTTTCTATAGTAAATATTTTTTCTATAGTACCTAGCTTTCAAATAGAGTGTCTTTTCCAGATGAGGTCTACTAGTTGATTGTAGTATACATTGCAGAGACTTTATTTATATTAGTCAAAATCACAGGCGAGTTTTTCTCTCTTATAGCTCGCTACAAGCTGTTCTATTCATAAGTTAAAGTCAAAAGCCATCAGCAATAACTAATATGAACAGACCCTTAGTTACTAGTTTATATTATTTAAAAGAATTGATGTAACGAAAGTATAGGCCAAAAATGAAATGAGAAATTCTAAGCCAAAATAGGCTAGACCTTGCACACAACTGCACAAATGGGCCATCAATTCTACACGAAGCTGGTCATGCCCAACAGAAAAAAAACAATGCTACATGAGGATCTGAGAAATTCAAATTTCCATAACCAGAGGCGAAGGAGAGGTGTCGGTGCTGCCCCTTTCTCGATGCACGGTCTCATTGCTTTGATGATGGCTGTGCCGATCATCGACGTGCTCCGGGGTGCCATCCACCACTCCGAGATGCCAAGTGAGGCCATGTTTCGCTGGCTTGAACGGAACAAAGGCAGTTGATGCAAGGTTAGCTTTAGGGGGCAGCCAAGAAGTCCTCGATGAAGTCGAGATGCAGGAGGACTTTGAAGGTGAAACCTTTTTTCCAACAGTCGGGCTCTGTCGATGTCACCTAAGGGCCTACTGATGCAACACGAAGGGAGCTGTTAGTAAAAGTTATCCACATTACCTTCGGGATGGAGCTAGGGTTCATTGTCCACGCCCACAAGTCCAGTGTAAACACATCTTCTTGGTGGAGCGATTTGTCTTCGACGCGGTCTAATGCGCACTTGTTGCTGATCATAAGGCTGGCCACCTCCTCACTACAAGCGTGTAGGGGGAGACCCTCCAGGCATAGACGGACATGAAACCTAAGGGCCACCTCGAAGGCATGCCGGAGCGGCCTCCATGGCTAGATGTGCAACTCCAAGTCATGGAAAGAGAACTTCTAAAGGCCAGCCACCTCATCACAATGGTGCTTGTGCTGGAAGTTGACGAGGTAGTTCTCGGGGTAGTGATGATGCACCAAGAAATCAGAGGACTAAAGGTTGATCCTCCTCCTAATTGCATCAGCGATGGTACGAAGCTCTACATCGGGTATTGTCTTGCCAAGCTAAAGAATTGCCGAGTAGTCTCCGTAACCGCCGAAGGTTTTGCTGCAGCTCCCTGGAGGAGGGGATGATGCACGCGTCCTCCGCGGGGTGGGTTGCCAGGTTGCGCCAAATTGTGACTAGCCATGGTAGGTGAAGCTTGTGGGGGCGACCGGCTAGGGGGGTTGCGGTTGAAGGGAGGTTGTGGAAGGGCGAGGTGGACTGGAAGGCAGTTGTGGGAGGCCCGAAGAGGGTGCTACTCAATGACAATCCCTCACCTTGTGGCCCGAGCGAAGAAAATGGAAGCACTTGGCATGGTCGCGGCAGGAGAGGGCCCTGTGGTCGCGAGCCAACCAGTTGAAGCACCTTCCTCTCGTGTGCGCTAGGAAGAACTGAAAGCTACGGTTTGGAGCTTTGGGAGGGGAGCTCTTGGAGGGGAAGGAGGTTTTGGGCGAGGGTAAAAGATGCCTCTGGTCATGACACCACCAGAATTTGGGCTTCACGAGCTCCTATTGAGGCACCGGGGGGTGGTTGCATAGTGAAGATGATGGAACCTTGGTCAGAGAGGTAGGCTTTCCTCGGGAAAGGGGGTGCTGCTGGGGAGCAGGGGGAGCAATGGGTTGAACTGCCAAGGTGTCAGCTTTTTGAGCTTGGAGGAAATGTGGTGAGGCGACGACCATGGACTTAACGTGACCAAAGGAAGGAAGGAGTGCTAAATCTCTACCCTGGAGGGGATTTTGGAGGATATAGAGAGGCTTGCCTTGAATGCATCATTGAAGCAGAGTAGGCACGAGTGAGGCTCGGCCATCTGGTGGTTGGACATCAATGCAGCCGGTTGGGGTAGGAAGGGGCAGCTCCTCTTGGGGGTGGAGGAAATTGACGAGGCGCGTGCGGGGCGGAGGGCACCACTGGGCCAGGCTTGATGACGATGCGGCCAAGGCAGAGGAGGGGGTGGGGTGGAGGTGGGGCTAGGGCTGCCCACAGCACCAAGGGCAACGGCCCCATGTATTGGGGGAGTCAGAGGCGGGGATTTCGGATCTGGGGAGATATGGGACGGGGAATGGACGCCACGGTCGGAATGGCCGACGGTCGGCGGCAGCTAGCAGGTCACGAGAGGGCGAGAGGAGTATGTCATGTTACTGGTATTTTGAGATTTACTACTATTTCATGGTAAGGCAAAGCCAGGGTTTAAGAAACCTGACGAATATGTCGAGATCAGTTTTCCAAACGGTTGATTTAGGGCTTAAAACTCCATCTGAATCTCCAATTTGAATTTTTTAACACAAAAAAGAAAAACCACATTAAAACTTGCACATCACAAAAGTCGCTAATATGGGTCATGTATAGGGATGACAATTGTACCTGTTTATCTGTATACCCGTGGATAAATACCCTAATAGAGCTGGTCTGGGATATTTTCTTTACCCATGGGTATGGAAATGGGGGAACATTCTACCTGTCAGGTAAATGGGCATGGGTATGGGTAAGCTCTACCCGTACCCACCCCGCCCGTTTACCCACGATATATATTGACAGGTGGCGCAGCCATAGCAATATCTCTAATTGCTATTGATTGTTATAAACTTTTGCATATCTCTAATTGCTATTGATTATTATAAACTTTTTGATAGCTATTATATTTCCTAGCAACAACTGTTGCTTATATGTACCTATCATTAGTTCAACCCTCAGATGGTGACTCTCAATTCACGGGGTAAACGGGCATACCCATGGGCGATGGGTACCCGCGGGCGAGAGGTATGGGCGAGGTTTTTCACCCGTCGTCCTTCATGGGTATGCCTGTAGGCGTAAATCGGGGTCACGGGTACTGGTATGAGCGAGCACTACCCGTACCCACTGCGCCCGATTGTCATCCCTAGTCATGTACGCATCAAGTAAGGGAATAAAAGAGTGTATGTGCACAAATCAAGCCAAGGGAATGCACAAAGTGCACAGGAAACCACCGTTGTGTGACGATATCTAGCGGGGACTCCCAAAATTTCTTGCATTGCATAGCAACAATCCAGTTTTTTTAGCAAGAAGAGCTGCTTCAAACGGTTTCGACTTCTGTCTTTCAGAAGCTAGAAACTACTTGAAACGTATTGGCTTCTTAACTTCGGGTTTTTTGTATTTTGGCTTTTTTGCTTTTTCATTTTTTCCCTCTATTTCTTTGCATTGTCCGTGACGATATAATTTTTTATTTTTATTTTCTTTTAACTGAATGACTTAGAAAAAGTTAACAACTGTTACAACGCATTTTTAGCCAGAAGCTATGACTTAAAAGCCAATTGGAGCATCCCCAAGGGGCTACTAGTTGCTAGAAACTAAAAGCAGAAGCCAAAGGCTTTTAAACAGCTTAGAGCAGGGCGCAGTGGTGGTGATGGTAAATCGTCCCTTTCTATCTCCCTAAAAACCTCTAACAAAAAATAATCTCCTCAGTAAACAAACTAACTATATCTAACAAAAACTATCTCTGAAACGAACAAATTAATTTCTAACAAATTTTATTCTTTTCAGAGCATCTCTAGTGCTCCACCGTAAATAGTCGTTCTATCTACGAGAGAGATGCCACGTTAGCAAGCATAATAGCTTTAGATAGGACTATGGTAGTTTCTGTTAAGAAATATGGGCCTGGGCTTGAAGCCTTGGCCCATGGTGGGCACCTCACCACTAGGCTATAAATAGGAAGTACTGTTGGCTGTTTTGTATACGGAATCAGAAAGAAAGCAATAAAGAAAGACCAGGAGTTCTCTCTATCTCTCTGTGTATTCAGTCTACTATTTCTGTCTTTTGTGATTGATTTGGTTTTGCATAAGCAGAGGAATCGAACGGACTGGTCGCCAGCGACGGTTCCTCAACACGTTATCAGCATGAATCGCTCCGATGAATTGAAATGTAATCATCGAAGCATTAGTAGATTGAATTGTCTATATCTAGATCACTCTAAATTCGTAGATTTTTTTTCTAGATTATTTTTTTACGGTGCAAATCTGCCCTAATCTACCGTGAGCAGACTTAAAGTCGCTGGCATAATGTCAATCGGTAGATTACATAAAAGGATAGATGTTGATTGCATTGTAGATTGAAAAAAGAAAAAAAGAAGAAATCCATGCACGGCCGGCCCCGTATGGCCGCCAGCCGCCGACCATCCTCCTCATGCGTCGTCGCTGGCTCCGCCCGAATCGCCGCTGCCAGCTCCGCCCAAAGCACCGCCGCCAGCTCTGCCCGAAGCGCCACCAGCTCCGCCTGAAGCGCCGCCGCTGGATCCACCTGAAGCGTCACCGGCTCTGCCACCTGAAGCTCCACCAGCTCCACCCAAAGCACTGCCGCCGGAACCGCCCGAAGCGCTGGCTGGCCCCGGCCGCTCGCTCGGCTCGCAGCCGCTCGCGCTGGCAGGCCCCCGCCACTCGTGTCGGCCGGCCCCCGCCGCCCGCTACCTCAAAGTCGCCCACTGCCACGCCGGCAGGCCCCGCCGTCGCCTCGAGCCCGCTCGAGCCGCCGCTCGGGTCGGCTTGCCGCTGCCACTATAGCAAGGGTAGGGGAAACCCTACCCTGGCCTTTTGAGCCGACCGATGAATGGGCCGAGCGGGCCGTAAGCAAATGGGCCAGGAGACGGCCCGACTGGGGCGGGGGGCCGGCAAAATTGCAAAAGGCCCCCTAGATCTCTGAAATTTGCGGAAAGGCCCTCAGTTTTTGCAGATGGGTCTCGAATTTTGTAGACAGGCCCTCAGAAAATCAAAAAATTACGCAAAAATTTTCTCTGAATTGAAAGTTTGCGTATAGGCCTTCAAAAATTACAGAATTCACTGAAAATTCATATTTCGGCATAAAAGGGCCTTGGGAATTCAAATTTTGAATTATTTTTAGCATTTGAAGCATGTTTATTTCTGTCGTTATTATTTTCTATGTGTTTTTGTATTTATTTACTGTTTTGATTAATCGTAATTATCTAAATTGCCTTTAATCACCGAAATTAACAGTAAAATTTATAGAAAATGCATAGAAAATTCTGGAACATTACAAGAATCTTTAGTACCATTATCACATTTATTTACCTGAAGTACATTTTATTCCATGCATATTTACCGGCAGTAAATTTACTTATTCCTTTCATGCACATATAGATGACTAGCATCACGAATCGGGAGTTCGAGGAGCTAACCCAGCATGGCCAAAACTACTTGACTTGGGCTTCCGATGTCGAGATAGTACTTGGCGCCAAGAAGCTCCGTGCTGCTATTGGGATTGGCGCACTACAGGATACCCAACCCACCACTAAGGAAAATGATGAGGCACTTCACTTCCTCAGGCACCATCTCTGTCTCACTCTCAAGAATGAGTACATGGGAGAGAAGAGCGTGCGCATTATAGACTGCACTTAAGAAGCGGTTCGAGAGGCTAAAGTACACCATTCTTCCTTGGGCAGAGCAAGAATGGATCCGACTAAAATTTTCCGACTTCAAAACGGTCGGGGAGTACAATTCTGCTCTGCACAAAATTTGTACCAATCTTCAACTTTGTGGCAAGTAGATCACAGATGAGCAGAAGATTGAGAAAACCCTATCCACCTTCCACCCCATCGCAGTGCAATCCGCATGCAATTATTGTTAAGATGGCTATAAGGAGTATACCGAATTGATTTGATATGATGCAGGTTATAGAGCCTCAGGACGAAGTTCTCCACAAGAACTACATCACACAGCCACCTGGGAGCTCTGCTGGCCGTGAAGCCAACGCCGAGAGCTACAAGGTGCGAAAGCCCATGTTGAAGAGAAGGGAGAGGAAGGGTAAGGCCGCAGCCTAGAAAGGCAAGTTAGATGCTCCACGTGAGAACAAGGCAAGCAAGCCAAAGTAGGACAGCAAGTCCTATGGTCAGCTAGACCAATCATGCTATAAGTGTGGCAAGTGGGGGGCACTGGTCACGAATTTGTAAAGAGCCGCAGCATATAATCGAGGCCTTCCAAGCCTAGAAGAAGAAGGATGGCAAAGGGCAACATGAAACCCACTTTGCATCTGTTGAGGGGGAGAGTTCTGAGCAGCTACCTACGTTGATGGAGTTTGAAACCATTTCGGCAGCAGCATCTCCTTTTGACCTAGCAGCTGCTACCACCATGATTTCTCTTGAAGAGCATATCACCCCTGAGAAAATAGCAGACGAAGTCTCTGATTTCTCAGCAGATTCAGTCTAATGCACAGAATGCATTTAGACTCTAATTGTCATTTATTTTGTGTGGAAGGATAAGTTAGAACTTGCCTGGATGGTACTTAAGCAAATTTTATTTTCTCATGATGGTTGGATGATATTCGAGTAATTCATTCATTTATTTAGTTTATAATGACATGATATGTTCTGATATTGAAGTATTTTATTTATGTGTTAATTGCCTTCTAATGCATATTAATAAAATACATTATATTAGAACACGTGTGGCGCTCTATGGAGAAAGTGTGCTTAGCCGACAACGGCACAATGAATACCATCTTAAGAGAGACAAAGTATTTTCAGTCGATTAGTAAGAATGCTGGTAGCCTTACAATAATTGCCGGTAGCGATGCTTGTTGTAAGGCTACAATTAGGAAGAGCCACAATTATACTCCCAATGGGCACAACTTTGGCTATTCAAGAAGCCTTGTTGTACCCAAAATTGACTAGAACTCTCCTAAGTTTTAAGGATATTCGAGCCAACGGTTTCCACATTGAGACTGAAGAAGAGTACGGTAAAGAATACATGCTCATTACGAAGCGTGAAGCAAATGGAAAAACGGTATTAGAAAAACTTCCTTGATTAGAAACTGGGCTATACTACACCAACATCAAGGCACCTGCAACCTATACTGCCCTGAAGACAGTATTTAGAAGCTCTAAACTTTTCTGTCTCTGGCATGACAAATTAGGTCACCCAGATCTTAGAATGGTGAGAAATATAATCAACAATTCCCAAGGGTATAATATTAATGTAAAGAATTTCCTGAATCACGAAGATTTTGTTTGCCCTGCATATGCCACCGAGAAATTAATTACTAGACCTTCTACTCTGAAAGTGAAGGACGAAATCTCTGCATTCCTAGAACGCATCCAAGGAGACATTTGCAGTCCCATTCAGCCACTTTTAGGGCCATTTAAACATTTCATGGTGCTCATCGATGCTTCCTCGAAATGGTCGTACGTATGTTTATTGTCTACGAGAAATCATGCTTTCGCAAGGTTGATCTTGTAGATAATTTGCATTAGAAGTATTTTCCCTGATCATCACATAAAGTCCATCAGAATGGGTAACGCCGGAGAATTTACTTCAAAGGCATTTGATGATTATTCCATGGTAATGGGAATTACAGTTGAGCATTCTGTACCACATGTCCACACCTAAAATGGACTAGCAGAGGCATTAATTAAGAGAATTAAATTTATTATCCGACCACTTTTGTGGAACTTTAATTTGCCAGCTACATGTTGTGGACATGCAGTCCTGCATGCAGCAAATCTCATCAACTTTAAACCATCGGCCTACAACATCTATTCACCTATACAACTAGTGCAAGGGTCAGCACCGAAAATTTCTCATCTCCGGAGGTTTGGATGCAAAGTTTATGTACCTATACCCCCTCCACAGCGTACTGCAATAGGCCATCTCTGAAAGACTGGGATATACATTGGTTATGAGACAACATCTATAATCAGGTATTTAGAACCCATGACAGCAGATTTGCATACTACCCGTTTCGCTGATTGCATATTTGATGAGGATAATTTCCCAACATTAGGGGGAGGAAATCAACCCCTTAATGAAAAATGTCGAGAAATTACATGGCAAGCCACGAGAATCCATGCACATGACCCGCGCACTAGTGAAGCAAATAGAGAAGTCCAAAAAATCATTGATTTGCAAGCATTAACAAATCAACTACCTGACCACTTTAGTGATTTGAAGAGCGTGACCAAGTCGCATGTGCCTGCACGCAATGCACCGGAGAGGGTTGAAATACTAAAGAATGTTGAAGGTATCCCTAATCCCGTCCAGAGACCTTAGAATAAAAGGATGAGAACTCCGGTCCCTCGTATCCTAGGTAACCGGGGATGCCTGGTGAAGAAGAATAAGAAGGACTTGACACAGCCAATCACTGAAGTTCCCTAGAACCAGAAGGGGAGCCAGTTGAGACCTGGCATTAGTATGATACCTTTAGAAATGGGCATACCGGATCTGAACATCCCCATGGAAGGAGAAATCAGCATAGATGTGTGCGTATACATCGGAGCCGAAAAACAAAAAGGGACTTACCACCGCAACTAGAAGAAGCGATGAGCAAGGAGAAGCACCAGAAGAAGCAACTCATGATGAAATAACTATAAATTATGTGCACACGGGAGAGTCCATGAATAGGACAACTGCCAATGTTGATATCTACTTTGCAAAGAAAATTACCACAATCATCGATCTTGATCCAGAGCCTGAATCGCTCACTGAATGTAAGAAAAGATCATATTAGGAAGATTGGAAGAAGGCAATAGAAACGAATTATTATCTCTGAACAAAAGAGAGGTGTTAGGCCTGTAAGCCGCACACTTCCCCATGTACACCCTGTAGGGCATAAGTGGGTATTTGTTCAAAAGACAAATGAAAGAAATGAAGTTGTAAGATATAAAGCAAGGCTAGTTGCACAAGGTTTCACTCAATGTCCAGGAGTTGATTATGAAGAAACCTACTCCCTGGTCATGAGTGGAATCACCTTTAGATATTTGATCTCAATGGAATTAAACCTGAATTTAGAAATAAAATTGATGGATGTGGTAACTGCATACCTGTATGGAAACTTGTATTCAGAATTTTATATGAAAGTACCTGAAGGTATCCCTATCCCAAACCAAGACAGCAAATAGGAATCTGTATAGTGTGAAACTTAGGAAATCACTGTACGGACTCAAGCAACCAGACAGGATGTGGTATAATTGCTTAAGCGATTTTCTATGCAAGAAAGGTTACATGAACAATAAAGATTGTCCTTGTGTATTTATATGACGATCGCAGAATGGATTTTGTATAATATCAGTATATGTAGATGATCTGAGTATCATCGGGACAATGGAAGACATAAAAGAAGCAAGTTCTTACCTGGAGTTAGAATTTGAAATGAAAGATTTGGGTAAAACCAAATGCTACTTAGGTCTGCAGCTCGAGCATGTCCGTGATGGAATATTAGTACATCAGTCAGCCTATGCCCAGAAGGTGTTAGAAAGGTTCGGCTTTGAGAAGGCGTACCCATCGAAAGTATCGATGAACGGGAGGTCTTTACAACAAGAAAAAACCCATACTGACCTAGGGAAGAGCAGGAGGAAGTCCTGGGACCGGAATTCCCATATTTAAGTGTAGTAAGAGCACTTATGTACTTAGCAAACTGCACTAGACCGAACATTGCATTTGCCGTAAACCTATTAGCAAGGTACAGTGTAGAACCTACCAAAAGGCATTGGTAGGAAATAAAGGACATCTTCCAATACCTTCAAGGAAACAAGGACCTTGGATTATTCTACAAAAAGAATCAAGATTTGAACTTAACTAGCTATGCAGATGTTGGGTACCTGTCGGACCCGCATACGCAAAGTCTCAAATAGGCTATGTATTGCTGTGTGGTGGAACTGCAATTTCATGAAAATCATCTAAGCAAAGTCTTGTAATGACTTCGGCAAACCACTCAGAAATCATAGCACTGTACGAAGCCGCACGAGAATGTGCTTGGCTCCGACGAATGATTCACCACATCCAGCAGTCATGTAGGATGAATATTATGCAAGCTCCCACAATTATCTATGAAGATAATGCAGCTTGTGTTGCACAAGTGCAGACGGGCTACGTGAAGAGTCAGCTCACAAAGCATATCAACCCCAATTAAGGTACTGCATACTAAGTCATGTGAGAATCTTGCAGATTTATTCACTAAGTCACTTCCAGCATTTAGTTTTGAAAGATGCGTACGAGGAATTGGAATGATGAGACTTAGAGAAGTGCACAATTCAGGGGGAGGATTGTCTCAAGCTCGTTATTAAAACTTGATCATGAAGATCAAGTACCCAAAGAATAAATCTTGAAGATTAAATGAAACTGGATGGATTGTACTCTTTTTCCCTTGATGAGTTTTCCTGAAGTTTCTCGACCAAGGTTTTTAATAAGGCAATCGTGCAACACAGCATAATATGTATCATGTACTCTTTCTCGAAAATTTTCCCACTGGATTTTTATGGAGTTTTGACAAGGCATAAACGTGTCGGATGAGTGCCCAAGGGGGAGTGTTAAGAAACCTGGGCCTAGGCTTGAAGCCTTAGCCCCTTAGCCCATGATGGGCACCTCACCATTAGACTATAAATAGGAAGTACTATTGGCTATTTTGTATACGGAATCAGAAAGAAAGCAATAAAAAAGATAAGGAGTTCTCTCTATCTCTCTGTGTTTTCAATCTACTATTTATGTCTTCTGTGATTAATCTGGTTTTGCATAAGTAGAGAAATTGATCGAACTGGTCGCCATCGATGGTTCCTCAATAGTTTCAACTAATTAGGGTGGGTTCAACCTAGAGCAACACATCTCTGAGTTCATTGGAAAGAGGTGTTGTAGCTTCGCCTAAGTTTTTGTGGACCAATCATAATGCTGTTATGCATTAGAGTAGGGTAGCTTTGTCAGATTTTGTGGGCCTATTCTAAAACATCGGTGTAGAAGATTTTGAGTACTTCAACTGATATGTTACACGGACACATACACAAACAGATACACGTTCTCCCTCTCATGAAGCTTTCCTGTTCCCTCCCAAAAATTTCCTTTCGTGTATCCCTAGTGGCCTTTCCATCCTCTCAATTTTTCCAATCACCACCACTCGGTCCCGATAGGCCCTATTTGCCAATGAGGGACTGGCGCAAGGATGGCCATGTAGGCATGGCAGCGGGCCTACGGTGCAACACAAGTTGAGCACGATAGTGGAGGCATAACAAGAGCCACAGTGGAGTATGACAACTGATGGCGAAGCTGAGGACATGATGTAGGTAAAACTACATCGATATAAATGTGATATTCATATAGTAAAGATAATCCACAATTAGTACTCCAACTAGTAAGATATCCACAATTAGACCAATCAGACCGTCAGAGTTCAAACTTATGCAAATTCATAAAAGAAATCCATTACGGTTTAGAAATTTCAAAGAAATCAGCCACATAAAAACATGTGTGACTCTATGTTTGACTCCATAGGTTTAAAAAGTTCACATGAGATGAGCTTAACCAAGCTATGAGAGGATTAAGCAAGAGACAAATCAGACGACGACTCACGAAGACGAAAACTTGCCTTCCCAGCACATGACACGTCGGACAGACCCGGTGATCCATGAATTTTTTGTACGAATAATCCATTTTTTATTCGAAATTACAGAAATATACTCGCAGAATTTTTTTTACAAAAATAGGCTCCAGTCGCCCCCATTAGGCGACTGGAGCCTTTCGCCCAACCAGGGGCCGACACAATCCCTCTTGCTCTACCCTAGAGCGACTGCATCCAGTCGCCCAACGGCAGGGCGACTTTCATGCAGTCGCCCAATGGGGCGGCGACTGGATGCAGTCCCCGTGAATGTTTTAGATTTTGTCAATTTTGTAGTTTTAAACTGGTAAAAAATCTGCTGAAGTTGTAATAAAAGTTTATGTTCATTGTATGTTGTAGGTGCGTAAATAATTTTACAAAAAAATTTTTACGAACAATTGACCATAAAACGATTGATACATACGATGGTAAGTGATATTTTGATGTTACTGAGACTCTTCGTGCGGTTGTCATCATTGAAGTTCACTATTCATTTGGAGCGTGCATCGAGTAGGTAACGAGGAGTAAAAGTAAGCACGACATAGTACTAAAAAGTTCACATGGTAAATAAAGAACATGAGCAGTACATGAAACAATGGTGTACAATCAGGCGCCACCCTGGTCTGTCCCGTCCCCACGCCCGTCCCACTGTGCAACCCACGCCTGCATCTTCACCGTCCAGTCCGTGCCGCGTTTCACTCCCTTTCTACAGTGCCTACTTGTAGGACCACTTTGTTAGTAATTTCCAATGGAATCATTAGTATGTACAATTTTATAAGATGTGGGCACTCACGCGTGCATAGGTGGCGGCAGTGCAGATCCAACAAGTACCGGGATAGCCTGACGGAGACCAAACTGCTGCATCACTCGCTGCGGCGAGTAGTCCTCCACGAAGATGTCGTAGACGAGCTTCCCGCGCGTCCGCCAGAAAGCCCGGTCGCGCCAACACAGGCTCGACAATCCATCGGGAGCACGGTCCTCCAGTGCCGCCTGTGAGTACGGCTCCCAGCGTACGTCGTCGGCCGTGAGGCGGTCGATCTGCTCAACAAAGGGCAGATACGCCCACGTGACCTGGACATGTGCGAACTGCACCTGGAAGGATGAATAGGTGTTACGTACAACCATCGTTAGTACAAAGGAAATAACTAATTGACATATAACTTACCCGTCGACGGCACCAAATAGAACCCATCGTCGGGCGGTCGACGTCTCCCCCCAGATACATCTCGGGCCTGTACGGACCCATGTCGTCCAGCAAATGTCGTCCGAGGCTGAAGCGCTCGAACGACCACAGCTGCAGTAGGAGGGGACAACCCGCGAGGATCGAGTTTGCCTTGAACCTCCCGCATGCACGCATAGTCCACGGTAGGTCGCGGCAAGCACGGCTGATCCCCACCTGACCTGGGGGGCCTCGCCGTCTGCGATCGCCCTAGCATAAGCGATGAGGCGCGCGTCGGCTGTATTGCCGTGGCTGCTGGTGAAGAGCACTCAGCCAAACAGCCACAACAAGTACGCCTCCAAGTGGTGCGAGACCTGGTGATCGTCCACCTCTGGGTCCATCCGCTCCACCTGAATGCAAACAACATTTTATTAGTACGTAATAACGCAAATAAGAGCTTTGATGACATGATCTATTGTAAAGACCATGTACCCGGTACTGTGCGAGCCACCTCAGCGACGGCCCGTGGGTCTGATTCGCCGGGAAGATGTAGTGCTCACCCACGACACCTGATGGAAGGACCCCTCGAATCTGCCGAGCAGGTCAATGCGCCAGTCGACCGGGGCCTCCGGTAGGCAGCGCCTCCCGCGATCAGAAGGCCAAGAAGTAGGGACACATCTTGCAGGATCGGTGTCATCTCCCCGAATGGAAGGTGGAAAGTGTGTGTCTCAGGCTGCCAACGGTCCACCAAAGCCGTCAGCAGGGAGCGGTCGAACGGGAAGCGTCGTGATCGCTCCACGCCCTCGTCCCCACTCGCGGCCAAGGCGGGTATATCCTCCTCCGTGGCCTGCACCATCCGGGCAAGAGGGAGTAGCCTGGCATCCCGCAGCCTGCAAACAAAGTGACGGTCAGCACAGAACGTTCTTACGACAGCACTAAAACGCTGGCGTAGTGCAAACCTAGCTGTCCAACGAGGGTCGAGTCTCCAGGCCACGCGAGGTGTGCGTGTCCGGACCACTCCCAGCTCAGCCGGCTCGTCCGCGCTCCCCGGTGGCGGCACACGACGGGAAGCGCGATGCACACGGTCCACGTGCTCGTCCAACAGGGGATACTGCCAGTCACGCGCCATACCTGCATACAGATGTCATACGCATGTTGTTAATTTTGTAAAATTACATGTTTAATAAATTTAGTATAACAAATATTTAACTTTTTGTAGCTAGATCTACACCTACGGTTGCTTTCTATACAAAAATTTCTATAGTAATATTTCTACCACTAACATTTCCTACAAAATTATGTTAACTAAATTTTCTATATTAAAAATTGTATAGTACAAATTTTCTATACAAAAAAATTTCTATACAAAATTTCTATACAAAAATTCCTATACTAAAAATTTCTACACTAAAATTCCTATACTAAAAATTTCTATACTAATATTCCTATACTAAAAATTTCTATACTAATATTCTATACTAAAAATTTTTATACTAAAAATTTCTATACTAAAATTCCTATACTAAAAATTTCTATACTAAAAATTTATATACTAATATTCTATACTAAAAATTTCTACACTAAAATTCCTATACTAAAAATTTCTATACTAAAATTTCTATACTAATATTCCTATACTAAAAATTTCTATACTAAAATTTCTATACTAAAAATTTCATACTAAATTTTCTATATTTACCATTTTTACTGCCACTAACATTGCATACAAATATACTACAAATGTAATATATTAAAAAAATTCGAAAAAAACCTGAATCTGAAGATCTCGCGCTCTCCCCTTCTCCCCCTCCTTCTCTTCTTCCCCTCCTTCCTCCTCTTCTCTCCTTTCTCTCCTTTCTCTTCTTTCTCTTGCATTGCCGATCGATGGAGGATGCAAATGAGTAGCGGCACGCTTGGCCGCGGCCCCTGTCGCCTGCACGTTGGGCGACTGGAAAGCTGTCGCCCAACCGTGCGGCGACTGCATGCCAGTCGCCCAACGACCGGGCGACAGCAATAACTCGCCCAACCGTTACCAAACTGCTGTCGTGTCGCCTCTCGTTTGGGCGAAATGCTCCAGTCGCCCAATGAAGGGGTGACTGGAGCCTATTTTTGTAAAAAAAATTCACGATATATTTCTGTAATTTTAAATAAAAAATGAATTATTCGTAAAAAAATTCGATGATCCAGTCGTACAAGGATCCATTCCACCCAGATTATTGGCCCTGCGGGCCACCCCCAACCAACGGCCCAGATCTCCCTCCCCCAACCGCAGGCCACGATCTCAGCCGTTCGTAACCGGTCGTACTATATGGATATCTTCTCTTCTCGCCTCACGCATCTTCCTTCCCCGATCCCAACTCTTGTTCCGATCCTTCCTCCCACTTAAGATCCGAAGCCGGACAGCGGTTTTCGCTTCAGATTCTTGGATTGGCTTCTTAACAACCTACTCGTTCTAGTAGCGATTGTACCTTCTCCTCCTTGATTTTTTCCCTTGTGAAACCATGCGCTCATCTTGGGCGGTTTGTTAGTAGTTCGTTCTTGGTTGTGAGTCTTGGAGAGCAGAGCTTTTGCAGAAAGGAGTAGATTTGGGGGAGTTTCTGTAGTGAGTGTCTTGGATTCTATGAAGGCTTGCTGATTCGCTTCCCAATTTTGGTGTTTTGGTGTCTTTGAAAGAGTGGGGATAAGTTTTGGTAGAAGAAACCACCCATTCTGGTTGGATTCCTTGTGAGCAACTCGTAATTTTTCGTTGCTTCTCCCTTCCTTTTCCTTGATTACAGATAAGAAGCAACCGTTCTACGGCCATTTGTGAGCAATTTTTGTCCTCCTCGATCTAGCCCTCTTGCTTGCTCCGAAAGGCGGCGCCATTGTGCACTAATTTTGGCGGAAAAGTTGTTTCTTGGATCTAGTTCTAGCCAAAGATAGGATTTTTCTCTGAGATCTTTCTGTTGCCTTCGTCTATCTTGTTAGATCCCACAGGTTTTGCCGCGATTTTTACGCGGATTAAACAGAACCAAGAATTCTTTGCTTTCTTTCCCCTAATGGCCGAGGCTCTGAGCCGCTTCTCCAACTGGATATGGCCGGGAAGTAGGACCCGGAGAGCCCGCGAGCTACCGGCGGGCAGCACGGCCCTGACCAACGCTTTCTTCCCGGACTCCCCCTCCGGGTTCCGGGAGCCGGACGCCGTCAGGCTCCCGAGCTCCGGCGGGGGCGCCACTCGCCGCGCGCGGCCGCGGAAGGGCAAGAACCGGCGGCGCGGCCGTGAGGAGGCCAGGATCGACAGGGAGCACGACATGGTCATCGTGCCGTCCGACTGCGGCGGGTGCCTGTCGGACTCGGACTCCGACTCCGACGACTCCGACTGGTCCATCGGCTGGCTCGAGCCGCAGGCGCCGGAGCTGCAGAGCGATGGGGACTCCGAGGGCAGCTTCGCGGTCCTCGTGCCGTGTTACCGCCACGGCCGCGTTGAGCAGCCCTGGCGACCCGACGGCCGTCTTTCCGGTGAGCTGACTATACATTCTCCAGTATATGCTTCTCTTGTGTTTAAGCAAGGAATTGAGCTGCATAATTGAAACTGTTACCATACATAGTTCAGCTTGTACCTGTTGAAATGATGCTCCAAATTGGTAAGTTTCAGGCTTTTCAGTTATGTGTTGATGCTTGGCAATAAATTTAGTTTGGATACACCTATGACATCATAATGAGTTAAGTAATTGTCTGCTGAAATTGAAGTATTGGGTGAAGCATTTTCATTACTAAGGGAATTAAAAGAAAGGAATGTCTATACAACATTCGACTATTTTTAAGGACATAAACAGTCAGATTGATCTGGGGCGTTAGATCTCCATCCAACGGATCCACCCATACAAACCCCCCTCCAAAAAAATGACCCCCTCCAAAAACAATGATTTAGGGCGTTGGATCTCCATCTAACGGCTCAAAATCTGACTATTTTTATCCTCAAAAACAGTCAAATGTTGTATAGACACCCCCACAAGGGTTGTAGTCTTGTAGATTACTTGTAATCATGGGTGTCTGGTGGACCATCATTGACTTGATAATTGCCATAGTTGTCTCCTGTTGAAAGCCATAGACACAACATCCGGTTTGATGAAATGATTGTTTAGGCATTATCCTATAGCAGGGGATAACTGTTGTCTCTATGTGCTTGTTTTTGTCATCGTTTGGTTGCGTTGCCATGATTGATCCTACATGTGAATGTTGGTGCCATTTGCCTGAAATTATTGCACATCACGCTTGTGGCGTCTCCCACTGTTTCTGTGCACGCGCCACACAGGTTACCAATCAGTCATGCCGGTGTTTGGATGCTGTTGATGAACCAGTTGTAGAGTTTGATGGGTCAGTTTGTGCTGTTGCTTTAAAATATTTTTCGGTTTGTGAATTTCATTATCAGAATCCTCTAGTGCATAGAAGGGTGTGCCTTTTCTTCAGTTTTTCAGTTCTAGAGTCCTGAACACTCTGGAGCATTGGTGAGAGTACATTTGCATGGGCTCTAGCATTATCTTTTCTTGGAGATATGGCTGTTCATAAATTCTCCGTTCGTACTTTGCTCTGGATAGCTTCTACCTTATTTGCATATTATGAAGGTCTCTGGTTGGTCCTACCATACATCTTAGTTATGGCTCATTAGTGCCTGCTAAGGTAGGAAGGTCATGCACCTATAACGTGAGAGCTGCAAATGAACATCACATACTTGAGTAATAAATGTTTCTGGTATATGTTCTCACTTCATTCTTCATTCAGTTATATATGTCCATATTGGACAATCAAACATCTGTGATGTTAAGAGTCTACGACAGCGAAGAGGTTCCCCCCCTTTCCATTTTTTGGAATATGTTAACTAATAGGTATCCAAGGTTATCTCAGGGGCTTGTCGCTTCAACCAAAAATTTCATTAAGCATGTATTATAGCTCAGTTACACTTGATTGCTTTTATTCATTTGGCTGTTATCTTTTTTCCACGATGTTTACCTAGTTGATAAATGTTGGCTGCCTGCTCGAAATAAATCAATGGAGAAAATCTTTTGCCTGATTCATCCACTGTACCGTTAATATTCTGTTACTAAATTTGTTCATATAAATGAATGTAGTACACAACGATTGAGCTTGCCGTTCCTAATACAGTTATGTTCTTTGATATTCTCTGCTTTGTTGTTCAATACTGCGCATGATGCTAAACACAATTACTGCTTATATTATTGTTGTAATGTTTCTTTCTTGTTTCTATTCTGCAGATGGCAAGAATTTTGTAGAGCTATGGCTTTCTTCCCTTCAGAATTGATGTCTTAGTTCTTTGCTGGATTTGATGTATATAGTATTATTCCGTTCGATCTATCGTTTCCCCACCTGTAAAATATATGATGAAGGAAGAGATGAAACCCAAAAAAGAAAAAAAAACGAAAAAAGGGATAAAACAAGAGGAGCAGTGGGATTTTTAAAGCAGCAACGAGCGGATCTGTTCTTCCTGAGGTTTCAAGGCTGTGGTACTCTTGCATAGTAAGAAGAGTCATGAACAACATGAGATGAATGTGGCAGAAAAGCTAATTGCCATGTGCTGATTGATAACAATTGGACCAATGAATTGCTAGAGCACTCTTTTATTCCACTTGCTTCTAAACTTTGGAGTTACATGTATTAATGTCATGGCAGTTAAGGTCATTTGTGTGACTGCGATTCTTCTGTAAAAATTTATTCATAAACATCGGAAGTGAGCTCTTATGAAGTCTGCATTTCCTCTATATAAACTTTTGCGTGTTTATAAAAGCCAGAGTAAAATCCATTGCCTATTTGTTTATCTAAACTGCTGTCACTCTGCTGGTGTGTGAATGGTTTTCCCTGAATATGTACTTCAGACTCTTCAAGTTCGTTGTGATTTTCCTTGCTAATATGATTCCCAGCGGCTCTTCCGCTGGAGGTTAAAAAAAATAAAAACTTGGTTGCAATTTCAATAACAGTGATAGGTGGACCTTCGTCCTCCATTTCAACTGTTTGTTCTTGTTCATATTCGTTACCCTTGAGAATTGTTTAGTGATGTTTGCTCTCTCGGTCTCTCTCTCTCTCTCTCTCTCTCTCTCTCTCTCTCTCTCTCTGCCCCATGCTTCTGTGTAAATTTGCTCAGTCAGTGTGGATGGATTTACTAGATATCGATTTCGCTTGAGGAATCAGTCAGTCCATGTGTTGATTGGATGCTGTTGCTGCATCAGCGTGGCCAACACCAAACCAATTTCAGCAAAATTGCGCACTGTACCGAAGTATTTGATTTCAGCTTCGTTTTCTGCGAGTTGCTACTTGTTTATCGTCAGATTCCTTTGATCTGTCTCAACTCTCAACTTGCTCCTGCTAATTTGGGCAGCACATGGGAAAGAAGCGACTAGTAAACCTGAACACACGCACATAGATTTTTTTTAAAAAAATAATCCATTTTTATTAATATTACACAAATATATCATTGCTTAAAAAAAACAGAAATAATCCTCTATCACCATTTGAATTAGCGTCTGTCCTATGTGGAGTCCTACGTGGCAGCATGCAGGGCTCTATCATCATCAATTCGACTAGCAATAGAATCCTGTGGTAGTGTTGTCACTTCAGTCGAAAAAGGAGGCGGCATGGTGCTGTCTATTCTAACTGAAAAGCCTATGGACTCGTTTGTCATGATGCATCTTATTACCATTACTCCTTCATCGTGCTGCTGCTAAGAAGGGGGCTATCTCATGCTCGTAGAAGAAATTGTATAATATGACAACTTTACAAAAAAAACAAAAACAAAAAGTGAATAGTGTATCACTGTGAATATCGTAGCATGTGGCGAGCACATAGCTATATATTACAAAGACCCACTAACTCAAACGGACCTACGCAGGGCTCCTCCTAGGCGCTACCCCACGAGTGGCCCCATTCCTGCTCCGGCGCTATGCGTGACTTGACGGGTAGGTCTATTGGTCAGGTGCGTACCGTGACTTGATTGGGCGAGCTGGCTCGGTCCTAGCGTGTTGGAGAGCTGTGAACTGCTTAGGACATGCATTGCCTTGTCCTCCGGGGGTTGAGCTGACCAGTCGTCTGCTAGGTCATCGTCTTAGTCCACCCTGTGGCTTGTCGTGTCATCTGCAGCTTGCATGTCGTGGATGAACATGTACTCCACATAGTTCTCGAGATGGTGGCTTGCAAGGAAGATAGGATACAATTAAATATGTTTCCAAAGTCAGGCGAAGGTAACGAGATTGCTTTATGCGGCAAGAAAAATATATTAGAATTAATGCGACCATAAGTAGTGGAATATAATTAATTGTGTGTTGCTAACTAAGTGATGGCAGGTGGAGTCCAGCTGAGCGAGGTAGGTGTCTGTTGTGCTAGCAAAGTGCCTCGGTGGATCCTCCACAACACACACCGCCCGAGTCCTAGTGCGCGTATTGTACCACTTAATGTAGTAATTATACGTTGAGTGGTCGTAAGGGGTGCGCTCCACACGAATGTCCTTCAATGCAAGTGCCTACTACTGGACGTATGGCTCCATGTGCTGGGCCCAGCCTGTACATCCTGTGACTCTTCCTCATGTGCCTACAGATACCCAAAAATTGATGAACATTAGTACTTACAAACTTAACACGTGCTATCGAGTAGAAAGTGGCGGAATATGCAACTCACTCATGACTGTGCAGCTGTATGTGGTTGCCCACAAGCACTAGAAATGCTTGCCGAAGTCCAAATTGCCTCATCACCCGCTGCATGGTGTACATCTCAATGAAGACATTGTACACCAGGTAATATCGTGTGAACCAAAAGGTGGCGTCTTGGGTGCACTAGACGGACAGGCCCCATGGTGCACGAGAGACAATGATCTCAGCAATGTACGGCCTCCAGATGACATGGCCGTTCGTTAGCTGGTCAAACATGGCGACGTACTCAGGATATGATGCGTGCAAGGTGATCGGAGTAAAAATGGGCTGCAAAAATAGAAATTGCAAGGTACATTAGCAAGTAAGCTCAGTTCGAATGTATTAGATGAATCATATTGGAAGTAGGAAACTAACCCTGGGCGACACCACAAGGTCTCCATGGTAGAATGGTCCACATAACCAATAAAAAATTGCCCAATTCGACTCATTCTTCACTCATTCGTGGAACCTCTTCTCCATAATATATTTTGAAAACTACTTGTTCAGACATATCTATCAATAATTCAATAACTAATGTCATGTTAATGGCAGCTACTCATTCGTTGAAATAAAACATGAAACCAAATAACAAACCCGCTTCTCAAAAAAAAACTTGCAAATGAGAGGATTTGTCCAATTGCGACACCCTAGACAAAGACAACTGTTCATACATGTCATGTAAAAAATCAAAATCACACTGCATGCTTCACCTCCGCAGCGCATGGATCTAATAATGGATTCTATACATTGTATTTTTTTTAATAAATCTATCTACCAGATCTAAGATTGCAAAACTAATTGATGCATTATAACTAAAAATTCTGTAAGTCTATACAAATTACTCTAAAGGACTACATATCTATAACTACACTATTTATAACTCCTCAGTATAACTACATATCTCTATTTACACATCTGCTGACTACCCAATACAACTACATATCTAATGTTTTTATTTGCTAACATACCGCGATTTCAAAATGAAATATACAAAGAAACAAAGAACTCAGCTCTAGGATATAGAGATCAACTCCTTCTCCCACCCCCTTCTCCTCTCCTCTCCCCTTTTTCCTTTTCCTCTGCTCTGGTCTTCTCTCCTCTGGTTTTTTTTATCGAATTAAAATGAATTTCGGCCTTTTTTTTGCCCCTTTTATAGGCTGGTTGCTGTCGCAATTTCAAGTAGCGACAGAGGGTGTGGTGATTGAAGTTGTGGGGGTTTAATTCCCCATTTCAATTGACGATTAATCTCTTTGTCGCCAATTAAAATGGTAACAGAACCCGTGGCACCGATATAGCACTCTATCATCCATTAGTTTGACGCTCTGTCCTAAATTGAAATAGCGACAGAGCCTCTGTCGTTATTTGAAATAGCGACAGAGAATTTTTTTTGTATTTTTTAAGTGATGATATATTATGTAATATTGATAAAAATAGATTATCTTTAAAAAATCCCCCCCCCCCCCACTGACCTTAAGCCATCTTACAAATCGTTCTTCTAGAGTTTTATGCATTTGTAAAAACATCATGATCACGCTTTTCTCTAGTGACCTGGCACGCCGGTTTCCCCTATTTTTGTTGCTCCTGAGCGTTGCCGTTTGATCGGATAGTACGCATTAATGCAAGATAGACGCGCGAAATAGGACAACATAATTTTAAATGCATAAATTTAATCTAAATTTGAATATATTTTTTTAAAATTTCAATTTTAGAGTATATACCTATCTATAACAATTCAAATAGAACACATACCTTTGAAAAATATACTCGAATTCAAAGATTTTTAATATTGTTTTATCATATTCTTTGCTGCTTTTTATATATATCAGCAAATATTTACAAATAAATTATCATAAAAAAGACAACTCTAGTTTGAATTTTGATTCAAATTTATTTGAACTAGTTAGTAAATTAGTTAAACTTGATATCTAAAAAATTTCACATGTAATACATAGAGAAAATATCTATTTTAAATCACGGTGTTAGAGCAACATGTTGTCCCTGGTTACCATGTGTGTGTAGACACACCAGCAACATTTAATAGGAATTTGCTAAGAGTACTTAATTAAGACCATCCGTTATCTGCGGGGCCTGAAATGCAAATTGCTGATGGATTGGACGCGGTTGGAGCCCACACGCATGCAAACTGAAGAGAAGGCATTGGGACTACAGATGCTTGGACCATAATACCATATGCATATACATATCCAGTACTCATACGTACGACGAAGGCAGAAGAATTCTGTTCATGCGAGCAATCAACGTGCAGCAACTCGCTGCCTCCGCCGGAGTTAATAGAGCTCGAGCAGACTCAGCTCAGAGTTCAGACGGTAGAGGTCGCACAGATTAGTTTTGTCTTACAGCAACAAGACCTTTTTTTAACAAATATTTAAACAAGACAAAGGTCAGGACCAAGTACACAATACACACCACTGGAGGACGTGCGGGGAACTGTTCCAGTCCTAACATTTGTACGTTGGTTATCTTATTACATACTCTCTCCTTATTTTTAAGCATCCACGCATTTTTTTCGAAAGTCAAATTTTGTAAATTTCGATCAACAATTTGTCAAACAGTTTAAAGGGGTTTAGTGGCGCATACATCAGTTTGTTTTTTAAATGAAGTGATAATTTCTTTCTTTTCTAGAACATGGACAAAATAATTTGTTTGTGGTATCTATTTAATATTAAAGCAAAAGAAGCCACCATAGTGGTGGCCAATGGGCCGTGCCGGACCGGCACAGCACGGGCCCGATGGAGTCACGGCTCGTTTAGGCCTGCCAAATAAACGAGCCATGTCGTGCTGGTCCACAGGCCGTGGACCGAGCCTAGGCACGACCCACGACCGTGCCGTGCCGGCACGGGCATGGTTGGCCTGTTAAGCCGGGAAAAAAAAGAGAAAATTTAGAAAATTTTTAAAAAATATAGAAAATTATAGACATTATTAATCATCAAGGTAATTATTTTTAATAACATAATGAGTTTTATTAACTTGTTAAATTACATGGGATGGCAGCCTCGTTAAAAACTTTACCAAGTAAAAACTTAACTTGAGAAAACCTTGGTAAAGAAAAAAATGGTACAACCTATAAAGCTCACTAGTGACTACATCTGAAGAAAATATTGAAAATCCTATTCATTGCTATCTAGATATAAATTCTCAAAAGATTCTTCTAAGTCTTTATTCTCTGTAGTATGTTAGAATCTTGATTCAACTTGTTCCCAGTCTTTAACGGTCAAAAGGATTTCGACCATCTTGTTTGAGAGACTTATTCGTTGCTCCTCGATTACTCTTCCAGATAGACTGAAGGCTGACTCCGAGGAGACCATAGAGATAGGAACAGTCAACACATCCCGCGCTAGTATGGATAGCACTAGATATGTTACTTTCTAGGTTTGCTACCATGAGAGGATGTTCAACTCTTGCTCAAATCTAACACTATCACTGTTGAGATAGCATGATAGGTCTTCAGTGCTTTGTCACCTTCCTCCTCCTGACTGATGTGTACCTGCACGAGAATCTCTAGAGGAAGAATAAAAAATCTTGCCCCATTACATAGTCCCCCTAGAGGTGCTAGGAGCTACCGAGGGTCTTTGCAAACGTACAGACCTAAACTTATTTTCATATTTCTCGTATACCTCATATAATTTATTATTAACTACTCTATAGTATGTACAATAATCTAAACTGGTAGCATCACTTAAAAGTTAAAAATACATTTTTATACATCCTTGGAGTTTGGCACTAGGATCCAAAATAAAGCCGAATGCATATAAAATAGGAATTTCCCTCCAATATTTTAAAAACATAGTTTTCATGGCAACTACAGCATCTCATAGTACAAGATCATTTTTAAAAGCCTTTAGGTGGAGTGGCTATTTCAAGAATATTATGAACAAGTAGAGGAGAGGTTGGATAGTATACTCCAGAAAGAAAAAGTGTAGTTTTATGAAAAAGTTCTAAAAAAGAAAATATTTTTTCACCAACAACTCAATCGTCCTCGGTATGTTCAGGGTCTCTAACTTGGGTTCTACTGGAGGAGCTACGAGATTGATGACCTTGGGTGTGAAGAAAAACAAATAAGGTGCTCTTATATAGCAATATATGTTTAAGTATAAAGTAAGTAGAGTTCCATCTAACAGGCATGTCTAAGCCAAATTTTCTAGGACGGATAGTCATTGCTACGCGAAAGCTCTTATATGCGGTTATTCGTTGGTTAGAACAATTAATATATGAAATTGCATCCCTAAAAGAATCAATACAAGTATTTAATCTTTTTAAACTAGATTTAACAATAAGATTAATAATATGACAAGCACAATATTGATGTAGTAAGAAAGATTGTGCATAAGTATTAAATAAAGGAGTAAGAATTTTCATAATCTTAGTGTTTGTAGCTGCACTATCTAAAGTTATGTAAAAGATCTTATACGTGAAGCCAAAATCTTCTACAACTTTTATAATACATTCTACAATATTTTCAGCAGTATACAAAATATTAATTAATTTAAATCCTATAATTCTTTTTTCCATTACCCAGTCATCATTAACATAATGAGCAACAACACTAATATAATCCTCTCTAGCCTTAACATTCCATATGTCTGATGTCAAAGCAATAGACAAAGTACAGGTATGAAACATTTCTTTCAATTTTTCATGATAATTGTTATAATATTTAATTAAATCTCTAGTTATTGTTTGCCTAGATACAACACTAAATCGAGGGTTATGAGTAGTCCTAATATATTTTTGAAAAGCATCAGAATCACCAAAATTTAAAGGTGAATCTTGAGAAGAAATTAATCTACAAAGATATTCCCGAGCTAGCTCTGGGTTGTACTCCCAAGTACGTATCAAACCATTGGGGTTATATTGTACCTGCGTTTGGCGTATTTATTTTCTTGCCTTCTTTTGTAGTTTGCAGCATGCCGCTGTAGGTGACCCGTCCTACCTGAAGATTTTGCAGATATTTTATTACCATAAATTTTACAAACAGCATACCTCACCGAATTCCCATTATCGTTGGTTTTGAACTTCTTATAGAAATCATTCCAGACTCCTGATGTAGTAGCTCTTGTTCTTTTTACACCCATGCTATGGGTTGTAGATGCACTTGTTGAACCAGCGGAAGATGGATCGATTGGACCCTACACCACCGGGGCCGTTTCTTCTTCTGGCTTTCCAGTTTGTTGTGGATGTGGACCTTCCGCGGATAGATATCCTCCTTGAAAGGATTGCATATCCTTCGTCGAGAGGCCGAATTCGGAGAGTTGAAAATCGTAGTTCTCCATTGAATCAACTGCAAATTGAAATAGTAAAGAACAATTAACTTATTATTGAATCAACAACTAATAGCAAAAAAAATTAAAATAAGATAGCAGTATTACCTATTTTGCAGCTTTCAGAAAATTCCTTGAAGATTTTTGCAATTTTTGAATTTCGCACGAATTTTTCACTAATTTTGTCAAATTTGCGCAAACACCAAGGTTGTTATGGCGTCGAGATATCGGCGATACCTCATCGCCATATCGTCGTGGCGGCCATCAGCTCCATGCCGTCTGGACGGCATGGAGGTGCGCCATATCCCGTCCGCCATGGGGGCGATATAGCGGTGTGGCGTCGCCGTGGCGGCGTTGTGACGATAAGACCACGAAAGAGTGCAATGTGTTGATTTGTCCTACAAGAAGTTATTGACCTATTGGGAAGTGAAGAGCCGAGTTGGCAGCGGTGGAGATGAGGACAATATCGTGCTACTCACCTTTGTCGTTTGACGAGGACAATGTCGTGTTGCTCACTAGAGCTGTTGAAGAGAAAGGCCAGAGTCAAAAGAGCTATGACGATGAGTGGTTAGTGTCAGCGTTGTTGAAGAAATCTATGACCACAGAAACTCGATGATGGGGGAAGCTCTTGTAGAGAGGAGATAAATCTTTGCATTGAAGACGAGCTACGAACGATATAGGGCCACCGGGTAGCTAGGAGCATGCCATCTCTGGTGAGCGTCACAACGTCACCACCGTGGTGAGAAGATTCTCTATATCGTTAAACAATGACTAAAGTAGATATGGCAGCATCGGTGAAGATGAGATGTCACCACAGTTAGTGAGGAAGTCATAAACATCATACATGTGTATATGCATGTATGTATCCGTACGAATAGAAGCACAACCATACAGAAGCAAAGGAGCAAAGAGCTCAGAGTAGAGATGATGCAGCCGTAGGGAATAGGCTTAGAGCCACTGGAGAGAGTGTTACGGGTGTCCCCAACAGGGATCGGTGATGGTTGCACGTGTATGGTGTATGATGTTACAACAATCAGTAATTAGCAATAATTAGAGAGAAGTAAAAGATAACTATGTGGTAGAATATTGTATTGAAAGGGATAGCAGTTGAGAGGGATCGGTCAAGAATTAGGGCTGTTGGAGGTTAAAATAAAAGGTTATGGTGGTGAGAAGAGATAGAAGACATACGGTTCGATGGGGGCAGTCAACGTGTGAGGGAAGATAAGTTTAAAGTAGGTTCCATATGGTGCATCGGTATATACACAAGCAAGGTACTTTAATACCATATAAACTAATAAGATAATTTGTCACACACATTATCAATGTATTGTTTGAGATTAAATAGATGTGCATGTGCATGTATACATTTTAGAAAAGAGTAACGTTTCTAATAACCCTAATAACTTATTATGCTCAATGATTTTCTTCCATCAAAGCTCATACTTCAAATACATTTCTTAAAATTGTATTTTCCTTCAATGTCCTATTGCCATTTTCAATTTTTAAGATGTCTTAAAAATCTAATTAGCCTATAAGATCCGCAAATATATTCTTAATCATCTAAGTTATATTATTTGATACTATAAATTTTAAAATAAATTTAATTGCGCAAATACACGGGCCACCCACTAGTTGTTAATCTGATATCGACGTATGGGTGCGTCGTACATGCGACATCCAGCATTCCAGCTCATATATATCTCAGCTTATTGGACACGACCGGGGCTACTAGCTCAATCACACATCGTACGGGCAATACAGAAGCAAAAAAGATTACCCGAATAATCCTCCAATAATTTGGGAGAACTGGGAATAGAGTAGGCGCTACGCAGGACATGTCGCCATTCTCATTCGTCCATGACTCCTACAATTGAACAAGCTAGCTAGCTGGCAAGCAACAGATGATAGTACAACACAATCAGATATATGTGTTGCATACTTTCATGCGCACGCTTCAAATTAAACTTTCGACGATAATTCCCTATAATTACAAATATAAGTTGCGTTAGGCCTATAACTTTTATAGGAATATAGGCGGTCTATAGTTTCGAGCCACATTTATCTTATCTCTTCCTATTATATCCTTGTTGTTTCCACGCATATTTAAGAGAAGTTGGTAATATTTCAGACTAAATAAGAGACACCAAGATCATTTTATTTTAACCCTTAAAGCTAGATTAACTTACATTTACAATCGGAGAGAGTATTATGCGCGCATTAGGCCATGACAAGCAGTGATATTTAACTCTTCAAGCAAATCTTACTTCTCACATGCATAAGAAAGGGGAAAACAGGCGTAGTGTATCTAACATGAGCTGCAGGTAGATCTAATTTTGCAACATGGAGTGAAGATCCTCATTCAATTAATAGACACTATATATCTCCATTCTAATCAACCCTTTCACAACAAAAACATCAACAAAACCAGGCAAGAAAATAGGGCCTCCATTTAGCCCTAAAAAGAACAAGCTACCGATTGAAGGAGACAATGGAACGTCGTCGTCGTCGTCGTCATCATTGAGGAAAAGGAGAAATCAATCGAAATGGAACGAAAACCTGAACGACACATGATTATATACGTAACCTCCCGTACGTGATTCACCGCCCACCGATCAACTACACGCTCCACACTCTACCACACCACAATAATGATGTGTATATGGTAATTCTTCATACATCGATAGCTACTCGCTTTGTGATCGATTAATCTATCGATCACGGAGCACGGACAGACGGAGGCGCGGATTCATGCACCAGCGCCGTCGTGGTGCGGTAGGTCGTCGTAGATGGCGGAGAGCGCCCTGAGGAGCTCGACCCTTGCCCGGAGCTGGACGATGTAGTCGGCGGTGCGGAGGAGCAGGCTCCCCGCCGGCACCTCCTCCCCGCCGGGCACCAGCCGCCGGAGCTCCCGCACCTTCCGCCTCAGCGCCACGCCGGCGGCAGGCGACCGCCGCCTCCGGCAGGAGCGCGACGACGAGGACGGCGGCTTTCTCCTGCTGCTGTCCCGGCGCCGGCTCTCCATGGCCAACAAGGCTGAGCAAGCTAGCTAACTCGTTCCTTTGGTTACGTGGCGAGGAGAGGGGCGGAATAAATAGAGGGAGAGGTGGTGGACGTGGGGTCAAGTCGCGTCGCGGGCGGCCGCGGCAGGGTTGTGTACGTGAAGCAGGGCGCTTTTGCTCGGTGGACACGGAGAAAAAGCGAGAAAAGCGTCGGGACGAAGCGCGCGGTCGAGTAGACGATCGATCGAGTGGTGGTTCGGCCGTCGCGTGGGTCCCGGGCGTGGACGCCACGTCTCGTCTAAATTGTCTTCCACACGTGTCTGACAGCTGTGTACTTCATTATTTTGTAGTACTGTTCTTTTTTGGATATAAGTATGGGAAGTAAAATAAAATGACATGATCATCCATCTGTAATTCTTATCACGTAAGGTTTTTAATGATGTGTATGAGAGAAAACAAGGAGAGAGAAAAAAGCTGTCTGGGATGTAACAGATAGCCCATGTAACATCCCATTTACAGGATTTATTTGTGCATGTTTGAATTTTGAATTGAAATTCAAATCAAAAGGTTCAAACTCAAATTGCAAGTGAAATTCAAACTTCCAAGAAAAATTTTCAGAATGCAAACTGTCCTTGGTGTTGGCACAGGCCAACCCTACCGTTTCTCTCTTGGTCCCAGCCCATTCGACCCCCAGCTCGGCCAAGAATGGCCTGTGACACCTGATGCGCGTTGGACGTGCACCGCACATGCCAGCACCTCGCCGCGTGTGCCACGCTCACTCAATCCCTACGTCACTCCTGCACCATGACCGTTCCAAGATTCTCGACCTTCCTCTGTGTTGCGCCAGTGGTGAACCACCCCGCTCGTGCTACCTCACTGCGCCACCCCCCACGCCCAATGCGCCACCGCCTTCTTCCCTTTTCCTTGTCGCATCGCTGCACTGCTGAGCCACCTCGCCCTGTCTCCTCATCGCGCCACATTGAGTCGCATGCCATGATGACACCCTGACTCGACGCTGCACTAATCCTCCCATGCGCACCTACCCGTTTCCTTGCCAACTCACTGCCATGGACGCCGCAGGCCATCATGGCACCAACAGTTACCACGCCTCCTCCACCGCTATAAAGCCCAAGCATCCTCTCCTCCAATCCTCATACACCTCCTACTGCAATCAATTGACCCGAGAGCCCCTTGAGCCCCTTTTCTTCTCCGCCTTGGGCCAAAGCACCACCACCAATGCCGTCGGAGTACCCCCCTACACCCCCGTCCAATTCCTTGTAGCAGGAGCATCGTGTGGACCTCTTGAGTACGACCCTAGCCACCCCGACCCCTTCCTCCTTCTCCAGCGAGCTCTTTGTAGCGACCATTTGACCGTCACCTTGGGCCTCCATCATTAGCACGTACCAAGCCTCCCCGAGCCCTACCACTACTTTGGGTAAACTCCTAGCCACCCGTAGATGCTTCTATTGCGTGGATCAGCCGCTAGTGCCTTGAGTGCCCTTGGTGACATGCTCGGCATTGCGTCGCTGTGCGAGCTGGCCGCCGGTGGCTCAACGGTTCAAATTGGCTCGCGTCAACTCACTTAGAGGTGCGTGCCACGGCAAGGAGTCCATTTTGGGTCTTGCTACCATCCACCAAAGTCCCCATCGCCGGCGATGAGCCGTGCCTCACTCGTTGATGAAGATAGGAACTGTAGCAAAGTCATTTAGTTAACACACGATTTAGTTTAAATTAATGACCTTGTTAGCCAAGGTTAAGTACCACTTACTAGTGGGCCATCCACGCCTAATTGCATTCCTATCCGTATGACCAGTGCTCCCCATAGCCACTTAAATTAATATAAAGCCACTTTTAAAAGTTAGGGCCACTTACAGTGGGCTCAAGTTACTGTTGACATAGACCCCATTGTTAGTCCCTCAACTATTTCCCTTTAAGAAAATAATTCCTTTTAAATTAAAATACCTAGGCCCAACATGTCAGTCTTTGTAACTCCTTTTCAATAGAAATTTAATTCAGAATTTAAATAAAAAATTTGGGCCCCACATGTCATAGGAGTAACCTCTCTCCTCTTTTATTTTCTCGAATTAAATTCTGTTTCAAACTTCAAATGACTCGTTCTCACTCATTTTAGCTTCAAATTTAATGAAATATATTTATAAATTTTTATAAATTGAAGATCTTTTTAATGGCACTATTTTTGTTCAATTTGGAGTTTATTTGAATTTTTGTTTGTATTTATTTATTTGCTCTCTCATGTGCAAGCTTTGCAATGCGACCATTCAAGTAGAATACGAAGACACTGAGGAGTCACAGTTCGAGCAAGTGCAAGAATTTCAAGACCACCCTGCCTACGAACCAGGTGAGTCATCACTTTGATCATTTTGCTTATACATTTGAATGCAAAGTATTTTTAATTTAAACTAATAAAATGCATTCTTTAATTTTGCTACACAATTTATGTTCACAATAGCTCATAGTTAAGTCTGTATTGTATGATTGAATAATCCACTCCTTGTCTTTGGACTCATCACCTTGTCACCCTAGGGATCATAATTAATCTACTAGCAATAAGTCTCTACTTAAAGCGACATGTTTAGTCTAGCTTAGATACTTAGGGACATTAATTTAAACATCATTTCATACATGAAAATTTGGTTTGGCCAGTTGCTATGGGAAGTGACTGATATGTTGAACATCATTATTTTATACTCCCAAAAGTTCCAACTTGCTTAGAAATCTGGGCAGATGATAAGAGGTATTGGTGCAATGGATGCACGAGAGTGTCGGATTGTGATAGAATCATCAAGATAAATTAAGGAACTAAATCTTGTGATGACCTCCTAATGTAAAATAGTACAACTACAAGTCTATAATGGGTACGACCTAGCTAATTAATTTGCATCGACCCAATGTGGGATGCGCCATAGGTGTGAACATGTAGAAGGAAATGCCTTTTATGTGACAGCGCAAGAGGGGGCTTCTAGGGGTTATCGCACCCCACAGTGATGAAAACCTTAGCAGACATAGCCTCACTGGGGCGATACATTGTAAAAGTCTTGTCGTAAGCTTCTTGATCTGCATGTGTAATGAAATATGTGGAATATAACAAGTTGGTTGACTCTTATGAGTAAAATGCATAGCCACTACAGAGTGTGAACTGTTCGAACAACCGTGCCCATGGTCATGGATGAGCATAGAAACTTACTTGAGTTAGTGTCTATTTCTAAAAGAACTATGTAGGTGGGATGAAAAGTGGTAGACAGTAAAAGCCCTTAATTGTGTTGTCCTGGGTGTCGTCCCAGTGATGATAATAAGTAGATGAAATGCTGGAAACCTAGCATATGGTACAGGTGGCATGTAGCAATGGATGGAATCTGTACTACTACTACTACTAATATTGCAATCGTTCACACAACTTAGAAAATCTTTTTTAGTCAAAATGTTGTCATAGGGATTTGTAATTATTTGTAGTTCTGAAATAGCAGCTTTAACAAATAAAAGAACCCGAGCCCTTCTTGTTAAACCTTGCAAGAATAAATATTGCATTATGTGTGTTGGCAAAAAATCCTTAGAACCTATGGGTCAAGGGCAGTATGCATACTACGATGATTAAGGAGCTGACGGTGATGAAGAATTGAAGATGTTGGAACTTAGCTTAGTATCTAGTAGATGAGGTCTCCCCTAGTCTAGCTAAGGTGGTGTTTGTGTACACTTATATTCCCAGGTCCTTGGATAATATAGGTCATACACAAACCTTCTTGAGTTGTTTGCTTGTGGCAGGATGTGCCTTCCCCTTCGCTTCCGCTACGTTTCTGCATGTTATGTAATATTTAGCCTAGTCGGCTTTACTATATACTTGACTCGTTGCGGTCTATTGAACTCTCAGGTGTAATATTATCGTATGGTATGATTTACGATATGTATGAAATGATTTAGCAATGTATCTATGAGCACTATCTACTGATCTAGAGAATAGTGCAGTGGTAATCACAATAGATTCTAGATTGTCCAAATCCAAAGTCGACAGTCCATAAGGCCTTTATAGATCGCTTTTTTTTGTTGCTGTATATGTGTCATCTGTAAAAAAATATGGGATTAACTTAGAGACAACTCATATGAGTTGTCTTTAGTTTTGTCTATAGATAACATGAATACAACATATTACAGCCATCTATACTATTATATATCATGTCCTAATCATTGTTCTTAAGCGCTTAGCGAATGTAATTAATTTGCTACATTTGAATTGGAAGGATCATTGGCTCTCCATTGCATTGCACTGCTAGCCAGATCGATAGAGCACCATTGCAAACCAAGCCGTTTTGTTCATTTTGATCAAGCTAGTGTCTCGACGTATAGCCAATTGGTCAAATGGATAATAGCTGCTAGCAGGCTAGCGGCAGCCGGCAAAGATCTTCTATATACGGTACGATCTTGTAAGCTTTTCTGCGTGACTCCCACTCGATGCCAGCCATCTATACTCTATTATGTGTGAGTCACTGTGATTGATCTTCGATTGCCAGCACCATCGCAAATGCACAGTAACATCAAAAGTGTTAACATTGGCTCCGCCACCTCAAAGGTCAGCCTGACCCACTATTCAAGTAATTAATAAAATTAACCAGAGAATGACACGAAAGCGGCAATAGATGTTGTAATGGAGATAGAATGGCTGGATGAATAATATATAGGATATATTACTTGAGTCTTTGGCGGATTTAGAATAAAAATAATGCAGGGGTCTCATGCTTCATGTATATATTTAGCAACGCATCCATCAATAATGTAATAGATAGTAATATATTCTAAATTTTATAACATCAACTAACTTTATAACAAAACTCAATAGTAAAAAAAACTACTTGTCAGACAATATACCAAAAGTAAGAAATCTACTATTAGTGAATGTTCTAGGATGAATCGGGGAACAAAAGATGATTAGCTATTGAAACACACTGAATTGGATATTGAAATACATTTTTAAAAACTCCCTAATTCAATTGTTGCAAAAATTAAAATAGGTCATTCTAATATTAAAGCCCTAACCTACAAATATTTTAAAGATTATAGAATTGAAATTCTAACATCTAAATCACAAAATTTGGTACCTATTTTAGTTGGCTGATTGTTACTTTGTTATCTATAAAGATCATTAAACTTTGAAGCAATAAGCCAGTCAACCAGGACGAGACGATGAGTGGTCAGTGGATGACCTCACATATTATCGTGACTGTCGGCCATATTGCATACGTTGATACATACAACGACATTTACTCCATTTGAATGCGCACCCGGTGAGATTAACATAGCGAGAAATTTAATCATACCATCCGAGTTCAACGCATGTAGGCGTAGGTGAGAAACGGCTAGTGCGCTCCTGGACAACGACAGCTTCGGCGCTGGGCCTGTCACTACTACAGACGAAAGGACCAACTTGTCAAGGGTCGCGTGCATGGCGTGGGGAATAGGAGAAGGTAGGTAAGGCGTTGTCTGCACCTAACATTGCCTATTTAGTTGGCTTGGGGCTGGTGCTGGCTTGGATGCTTAGGCTTTGGGTTGGCATTTGCTTGGGGCCGGATCGGCTAGTAGACCAGGATCGATCAGTTCAAGTAGCCCTTGTTATTTTGTTCTCTTTTCACTATCGGTTGATATTCTGTGCCGTGCCAACTTCAACTTACACGTATTTTTTAGAGTGTCTTGCTTTATCAATGTCCTGTAGTTCGACATATGGGGGCGCTAGTTTTTAGCATGTGGGGGCACACACTGTGTAAACTTGAACTCTAAATAACAAAAATTAAAATCATGCGGGAGCCTGTACCCCCCTCATTTGAGAATGTGCATATGCCCCTGAGTCTCGGAGTGTATATATATAGAATATAAGGTAACTTAGAGATCAAGTCAATCTACTAAAGATATGGAAGGCTGCTAGAGGTGTAAAAGGAACCATATCAGATAAAAACCTTAATTGATTCTATTATATCTCTAAAAAACTTGTCATACAAGACTTGTACTATAACATCCTCCAGGTAAATGAAGATAACATCGATGTAGCGAGAAGTCAATGTCGAGGATGTCATAGTCGAGGAAGGTCACCGTAGTCAAGGTAGCACAGGTTGGCAACCAGTGTAGAGGGAGATGCAGGAGCAACAGTAGTGGCAGGACTCAACGGCAATGGTGGTGCGCAGGTCGTAGAGATAGAGGGCTGTGCAGCATGGTTGTTGCTGGAGTAGATAGGTGGTGCATGCATGAAACCAAAAGAGAGATGGAGAGGAACATTGGAGGCAAATATATGTTGGCCATTGAGAATGGCTGAAGGCGGTGGCAAAGAGGATTGATGCGGAGAAGAAAGGGGAGAAGCTGATAGTGCAGCTATCAAAGAAGCCGACGGTGGGGAGTCGAACATGAATCATGCACTGGTATCAATGAACAAGTAGATGAAAAGCCAATGGCGTAGCGATCGGAGAAGTCGACTGTAGGAGTTAGACATGAATCGCACACTAGTATCAGCAAAGAAGTAGAGGAGCAACTGCGTGGAAGAAGATCGGTGGCGGACACCAACGGAGTGCGTGGCGGTCGGTCGCCAAAGAGAGGCGAGAAATGGAGGATGCTAGCAGAGCGCACGGCTGCCGAGGGTCATGAAAGAACACCGCTTAGCGACAAAGAAACCAACGAGGTGAGGGAGAGAGGGAAGGGCACGTATAACATATATACATATGCATGCATGCGGCCTTGAGTGAAAGAGGAGGTGCTCGATGATGGGGGACGCCAGCAGAGTGTACGACGCCTAGGGGACATGGGGAGAGACGAGAAAGAAACGACGGGTGGTCGTGGCAAGGGTGCTCACGGACAACATTGGTAGGCATGACTGGCAAAGAGGAAGCAAATCCTATCTATTGATTGGAGGACATAATCATTCTATTGATCGGAGAAAAATATCTTGCGCAGCCTCAAGAGATTAGATCATAGAGATTGAATCATCTCTCATAGGAGTAGCGCGTAGCAGAATTTTGGTGGTGGCTATGAACAAAACCAGATGCAAACCCCGTTCTGATACCATGAAAGGGAGATAGAGTAGCCTGAATAATCGGATGTATTGCTTGAGTCTCGGATGGTATATACATATAGTACAAGGTGACTTAAAGATCAAATCAATCTACTAGAGATATGAAAGGTTATTATAGATATGGAATGAGCCATCTTGAATATAAATCCCAATTAATTCTATTCTATCTCTAATAATCTTGTAATATAAGACATGTACTCTAACAGATGTGAGTGATAGTAGCGGCTGTGGTAAGGCCTAGATGGAAAAAGATTAAGAATGAAAGTCGTATTAAGCAACCGGGAAAAAGATACATATTAGCATTAGTCACAAAGTGTGTGTGTGTGTATATATATATATAGTCTTTTTTCTACTTCTGTATTTTTCAACAATGGAAATTATTCATGTATATTATGCAATCATGTACGGAGATCTCTAGCAAGCTAATATAATGCAACAAACCACTAGTTGACACTAAATATTTTTAAATACATGGTTTTCCTCTAAACGAGAAGAGTGCATATCAAAAGTAGGCGGGCATATAACCTTTTCCATTCGCAGGCTTTTGAATTTTTGATATGACAAATGGTCCAAGGATGGAGGGAAGAGAATAACGCCCGGGAAAGCAACAGTCAGCCCATACGCAGCCCGCATGCCAGATCTTGGCATAGCATGCATGTAGCCTCACATGCACATGGATTGCGACATCAAATAAAAGCCTCCATCGTGTCAAAGAAGAAATTTGCTCGAGTCACCCATTTGTTGTCATCCGTTATACACGGGCAGTCAACCACAAAGGTAGCTGCAAAGTGCTCATTTTGGTTTTAATCTCTATAGAAAGTAAATTAATGTTCCACAATATTTTCATAATACTAAAATATTTTACAACATAAGGATATAGCAGCCACAACTCTATCTCCGAAATTCGGTGCTCCATTAATCACATTTAAAATTTGTATCATATAACAATAGTCATGCCAAATAAAAAAGTAATTATGATAGAGAACGTATACATAAAACACACCATATCATCATGAGCTGTAGAGAATAGGACCATCCACCCAGCTCTACCATTACCACCATTACTCAAACAAATTAGAACAAAGAAACAAGGTCCAAACCATAAGCGCCGCAACGGCTAGGCTATGCAACATGAGCGCCCTTATTGGTAGTCATGCTTCCACGAAGCTACCATCACGATAGCTGTAATCCTCTAACTAGACAAGTTGTACCTTTGTACCAAATCATCATGTACTACAAAAGTTAAAGGCGTGATGAGCCAAAACGATACGTGGTGGGGCTACAAAAATAAGTTATGGGTTAGCTAGCATGCATGGCACGGCGGTTAGCCTCTTGTGATATTTTCTCCTCTGGTTGTAGCTCATTAGGTGCTAGATAAGAGGCCGGGGGGACCATGCATTTTTCGGTGCGTGCGTGCGACGTGTCTGCGGGGCATATGGATACGAGGGAAGGATGAGACGATCGAGAGACGAGGACGGCGTTCTTGTGAGCCAGATGGAGATGGGATGGAACGTAAAGACTGGAGATGGGTGGTGTGGGGGTTGGCGTTTTAATTTGCCACAACTGTTGTGGATCGAAACGGGACGGGGCACATGCACGCACATGATCGACTCAACCTCCCCATGCATGGCTACCTCTCATAAGGCCTGTCTCCTCACTGGCACCTCGCTTTATAGAGAGATCGGTCGCGCAATGCTATCTCTAGAACTTCGTACGAGCTGCTGCTAGTTGTGACAATTCATGGCATATTACTGTAAACGAATATGGGGCTGTGTCTAGTTATCATTTGAATATTTTTTTTTGCAAAAACCAATTGGATTTTATATCATTGGATTAAGATCCAATGACCCACCATCCGCTTCCCATTCCTATACAACACACCACCTAAACCCTATCTCACACCTCCCCTACCCCTGCGGCCACCTATCGCCTCACCGGTGTCGATAAGGTTTGCCCTCCAGCCACCACCACCCCCACTACTGCCCCCAACTCCTCCTCATCTACCGTTGTGCATCACTGTCGCCGGCACCACCCTCCTTCCTAGTCTCCGGCGGCTACTGTTGTTGAATCTGTGGCAACATGTCGCCTCTTAATCTCTCTCTTTCTTGTAACCACTGCCGCCTACTACCCTCTTCCGAGCTCACGGAAGAGGCGGCGCCATCGTCACTGTCGCCACCCACACCACCTATCCTCTGCCGCCCCGACCACCCTCTAAAGACTAGCGCTAGTGAACCTTAAGTCCTAACCCAGTGAATCCGATATCTAATTTGGCAAACCTTATTCTAACTCTCCACCACCACTGCGAGAGAAAATGATCTCGCCAGCCGGAGCACGAGTCTCTAACCAAATCACAAGATTAGAAAATCGAATGATTTATACAAAAATATCATTCGATAGATGCATAGCAATTCTGAAGAAATATTTGCATTCTCACTCACCCTTAATTCTTGAAACGAATCACCAGCCTTTGTTTAAGTGTAGTTGAACATCGTTTTTTAAGGCAAGGAAGTCCTAGCAAGATCTAGGGGATTAATGCTCTATATTGTATTGTATTGTATTGTATTGTATTGTATTGTATTGTATTGTATTGTATTGTATTGTATTGTATTGTATTGTATTGTATTGTATTGTATTGTATTGTATTGTATTGTATTGTATTGATAGAACAAAAATGGCTTATAGGGGTGGATAACGAGCTGGCTCAGCTCGTCAAGCTAACGAGCTAAAAGAGAAGCTCGGCTCGGCTCGTTGAAAAGCTCAAGCTCGGCTTGTTAGGCGAAATATGCAAATTGCATCAATCCTATGGCTCGTTAGGCTTGGCTCGTTAGACTCGTTATGTTTTAGATTTGTTTTTTGAATGATAACTTCTATGATTCTCTAGAGTGATAGTGAAACCTATACAGTAGTAATCCTATGACTAAAATTACATCAAAAAGGAAAGAACATCTAATGTAGTAGATTCATAACAAAGTAAGAAAAACTTGTTAAGAAAACTTTGATTAGTTCTAGTATGAACAAATATGGCATCTGATGGTTCCTTTGCATAGGTGAAATTAACAAAGAAAAGAGTAACGTGTACTTTAATAATACCTCTCGGTGACTAAAGAGGTGTGAAAATTGGCAGGCATATATACTACTACTGCTGATGTATTGAGTCGTTCACGTCGTGATGGGCCGAAGACGCTGTCGAGCTAGGCCGACCAAGCCTACCGAGCCTAGCGATCAGCTTGCGAGCTGGCTCGGCTCGGCTCGTTAACGGACAGAGCTGAAACTCTGGCTCGGCTCAGCTCGTTTGTGCCACGAGCCGAGTCGAGCCTTCAACGAGCCGAGCCAGCTCACGAGCCCCGAGCTTTTTTGCCACCTCCAGTGGCTTACACAGTACCCAATTGTACAATTTGGACCTTCACAAAAAATGAAATTACACAGAGGTCTGAAGAGTGTGAATCGCCCATACACGCATCGAAGGACGAACGAGAAGTATATATGGTCCACACGTTGGGTGTTCCACGCTGGAAAAACCCGGATACAAACGGTAGCGGCATTCTCGCTGTTGATCAACGGCGTCTAGACGTAGAAGAGGGCCTCTTTGGCTCCAAGTAGTAGAGCAACTAGAGGTTGAGATCACTTTATGAAGCACAGTAACCGTGTCTTTGTATGAATCCCAGCCATCGAATCATAAACGAAATGGGCCAGATCAGATGGTACAGTACCCGAGCAGTAGTGTTTTCGCTATAATACTGCTACTGTAGTTTCGTTACAATATCGGGTTGATCTCAGCCTTTGTTTCTTGATTCGATGGCTTTGAAGCGATCACGGCATTGTAGCACCATGACTTTGCTTCACCAAGTCGGATGATTCGTTGGCTTCTTCGGCGATCAATGACACCGACATTGAAGTTCGATCCCCTGGTGAACTACCAGGTTGTAATTAACGCCCTTTACTATTGGGTGGTGATGTAGACATCTACATGGGATATTGAGCAGATTTTAGGGATGCCCTTGAGCAGTCGGGGCGGAAAATCCTTGACAGAGGTGCCATGGCAGCTACTTGCCGAAGCAACAATAATGGTGACAAGCACCAACAACCGCATGGATGTGGAACAAGGAAGGAGGGATTGTACACAGAATTGATCTATTTATAAGAAGTGAGGTGAATCCCCCTGCATAATTCCGACGAGTACGCCGGATAGGAGGGGAGAGGGGCCGGTGGCAGACATGAAATGTGAAACCTTGGGTGGAGTCTGGGGGTGGTGTCACTACTATAAAATAAGTTATACTACACGTCTCACCACAGAAGGTTTATGTGGAGTCGTCGGTGTTTTGATTATTACAGACGGTTCATGGCTAAAACTGTCTCTGAAACTATCACAGACGTTTAGGTTTAAAAGCCGTTTGTGATATACGCATTATCATAGACGGTTTTTAATTAGAACCGTCTATGAAACTATCACAGACGGTTTTTATTTACAACTGTCTGTGTTTTGTTCTTTGTCATATGAACTACAGAAGCTACTGAGACGAGAGAAAAAATCAAGGCAAATTTATTACAAAAGTCACAAAAAATAGATTCTCAGACCTTAGTGTTATGGGCTTCATATACTTCTTCTTCAACTTTTAGAGTTAGAGGATCAGCCGCTGAGTTCTCGAATGCCGTGAAGATTGTCCTTGCTCTCTCCACTTCCTCCTCTAGCCTAGCCAAATCATTAGCATAGTCCATAATCTCAAAGAGGATGACATGATAAGTTTCCTCAGAATCGGCCGCTTCTGCTTGATCGGCAATGTTATCCATGTGTTTCTCCACTGCTGCAAGAGCTTCTTCCGCTTTGTGTACATTGCAGAGAAGAACGAGGCTGAGGACAGTTTCCCTTTCCTGAGCAGCAACGAGATACCTCCGTCGACGGTGGATGATGAGGTCCAGCTGACGGATGGAAGCGAGTCGAGGAAGGAGAGTAGGGCGTGAGTGGAGGAGCTGCTCCAGACGTAAATTGTTGGTTGCCTGTGTAAGGTTGCGGCCGGATAACTCATGATGGATAGATAAGAGGAAGGAGATCAAAAGAATATTAGATGCCATTATTGAGAAATCTGGTGAAGAAGATGAGGGAGAGGATAGTTTAGAAAAGCTAGATTAGAGTGCGCATATTTAAGCGTTATCACAGATGGTTTGCATACCAAACTATCTTTGATATTAATATCATAGACGGTTCGTATAACAAACCGTCTCTGATAATAACACATCATCGATCCGTGGCATTTCACCCAGAATTTTGATCTCACCCGTCCATTCTCTCCGCATCGAATGGCAGACACCGGTTCCTCTATAGGACCCGGATTTTTCAATCCAGAATCCACTGTGTTTTACTGCACTATTTCCTGGATCAGTAGATAGTACACACAGGCTGAGGAACTCGAACACGGCCAGCTGCGCTGAGCGCTCGCACTGCTAACCAGCCGAGCACAGGTGTTTCTCAGCTTACCAGGGGGAAGAAACGTAGAAGAGCCGAGCTGCAGGCATCCAAAACAGAGGAAGTCGGGGGCGGCGTACGGGCGGCGGTATTGCCGGCGAGGGGCAGCTAGAGAGTGTCGGCGGTGGGAAAAACGGGATGCCAGCGCCGAGTGAAAGCCGAAGGAGGTGCCGGTGGGGGCCGAGGAACGCGGGAGGTGGGCTGGCGACGTGCGGCGGCGGCCTGAGGGAAGGCTCGACGCCGGTGATGTACATGCACAGTGGAGCTCGGCGGAGGGTGGGGACGGCTTCACCGGGTTCCTAGGAGGCTCTGGGGAGAGGAAATCGGACTGGTGTGGCCTCAATCGATGGTGTGCTCGTCGGCCGGATTTGGAGAAGATGAGGTCGCCGGCGAGCAAGAGGGCACGAGGGTTCAATTGGCTAGGGTTGGAGCAAGAGCGAAAGATGGCGATGTGATTGGGAGCTTCAGCGGCCCTTATAGGCGTCCGGGCGGGGCTAGCAATAGGCGACCACCGTGGTCTTGTCGGGGGTAGGCGGCGGTGGCAGGCAGCGGTGGCAAGCGACGGTGACAAGGCGACTGTGACCGGGCAGCTGCGGTAGGATCTCGGGGCGATTCAGGCGTGACCTCACATTGCAGCCTTGGCAGTTTTGCGCCACGCACGCCGAGCGGCAGAAGGCTTGTGCCGCGTGGCCGAGTGAGGCGATGGAGTAGGGGAGAAAAACGGTGGGCAGGGTGCCGAGCTGTGGGCGACGGGGGTAACGCCGGGGGCGCTGGTGGTTTTTGCTAGCGCGCCGGCTGGTGATGGGACAGCTGGGTATAGGCGATGGTGGCCGGCGAGTCGAAGCAGGCAGCGGTGTCGGGGGTTCGGCCGAAGCAGGAGGAAGGAGGAAGGGAGCGGGCCGAACTCCTACGCTGCCGAAGCAGAGAGAAGAGGGGGAATGGAGTTGGGCCGAGCCGATTCGGCCGGCCTGACTTCATTTCCCCATTTTTTATATATTTAGTTTATATGTGTGTGTGTGTGTGTGTGTATATATATATATAATTTCATATTTTGTTAATTTTGCTGGCTTACTTAATTTTCATATTTTTATTTCCTATATTGCTAAACTCTTCCTTGCACAATTTGTATACACACACACACACATATGTATGTATTTTATTCATTTACTTTTATTGCTATTTATGCTATTATTTTCAAAAATGAGATTTTATATTTTAGTTCAAATTTCTCCCTCTTTATGCTGGATCATCTTTTCAGATTCTTATTTAAAATTTTAGGTTTCTATTATTTGCATATATTCGTTATGGCCTTACTAATGATTGTTTTTGTCTTTCATGAATTTCTTCAATTTTTGGAACCTCAACCAAACTTTATAAAAAAACACCATAAAATCCAAATTCCAATAGAATATATTGCAAAATAATTCAAGAACTTCACATTTTCAAATTTAAATTGTCAGGATGTTATATCCTCCCACCGCTCAGCTCTTATTAATTACCCCCTCTACCTTTACACCGGTAGTCACACGTGAGTTTATCCACTAGCTAGCTAGCTTCCTGCATCCTCCTCTCGACGACGCCGACTACCACCATAAGCTAACGCCTCCATTGTGACACCACGGTCGACTGCACAACACACTTTTGTCGTAAGTGTCATAAGAGTGTTTTGTGCACTCTCACCGTCGTGCCACAAAGGTGACACTACACCACCTCTACAGCGCATCCAGCTTGTTCCTCGACGACGCCAACTATCACTATGAGCTAGCGCCTCCGTTGTGACACCACGGTTGACTGCATGACACAATCTTGTTCTAAGTGTCGTAAGAGTGACTTATGCAGTCTCACCGTCGTGACACAAAGGTGACGCTACCGTCGCCTCTCCAGCTTCTACTGTCTGCTAGGATATCTGCTTCTTATATATTCTTGTCGTGTTAAAGAGTTGGGTTCATTATCTTGTTATGCTGTAATGGTGGATTCTAGTATTAATGAAAATGGAATGTGTTATTGTGTTTGCCACTGTATTTACTTATTTTTAAATGGCATAGGTAACATTATTTCTTGAGGCTAGCCAAAAAACGAAAAAAATTAGTTATATAATGAACTATCACAGACAGTTTGTGATATAAACCGTCTATGAAGGACTATCACAAATAGTTCTATATACCAACCGTTTGTGATACTCGCCAATCATAGACGGTTGGTAACTAGAACCGTCTGTGATGTGTGAGTATCACAGACGATTTTTGTTTCAAGCCGTCTGTAATAGTTTTATTCACAGACGGTTCTAATTACAAATTGTCTGTGTTGTCATTATCACAGACGGCTAACAAACCGTCTGTGATAATCTCTGATTATCACTGACGTATAAATACAGACGGTTCAGAAAACCGTCTGTGATGACAATTTCGAATTATCTGTGATGATTCTTTTTGTAGTAGTGTGTGGTGTTCAGTATAGTTGGTACATCTTATTACACCGATTGACGGGTAAAATTATTGAAAGCCTAAAAATAAATGTACAAACTTATTGATCGAGTAGTTGAATGCCCGCATCTTTTTACTATAGATAAGAACATACCATATTACCGTAGCATGCTGAGATGGTATCTTCGAGATCGGTCTGTCTGGTCCACACCTTCAACTTTGCCTCTACGCGAGCAGCGGATGCATAAACCATTATCACCAATTGGTTCTTTTTAGTAGCATATAAAGATTTTTTTTTATTTTCCCATGGGAAATCTTCCCGTCGTGAGTACATGTTACTCTAAAGCTAGCTAGTGAAGATTGATGAGACGGACTTGCATTCTTCCAATGCGTGGTGACGGAGCTAAATATGTTATACATGGAGCAGGCCAGTTGTAACGTATCACTGCTATCTTCCCGGTATCGCAAATCCAAATCTCTAGGAAAAACATGGCAAACACGAAAGTTAACGCATGGCATCACGTTCCCCCGCCAAAACCGCTATCGTATCACCTTTGAAACAACCCACACTCTTAATTAATTCTAACCGATGAGTTAAAGAATTAAACAAAATTAATTTTAACACCTGATGACTAAATTACAGTATAAGAACATTGAAAAAATAAATACATCTCACAAGTTGCATTCGTGAATAATACACTTCAACTCACAAACTTTACAATTCTATATTTCTATACACTTTACGTACATACAAAAGATTACACATACGTGTCTATACATATAAATAAATGCAACTCAATACAATTACAATGGACGAGCTTCTTCAAGACCATTAGCATTGGCATGATCTATAGTAGCCCGAAATCAAGTACCTGAAAGAAGACATGACCACAGAAAATAAGAAATAATGAAATAACACAGCCAGGTAAAACCAACATTGCCAACACTTCTTGGGAAAAATAATATCTGGCAATTAGCTCATCGAGATACCAGACCGTCTAAAGCCAGTCGATACCTCTCACAATCGTAGGATTTCATTGTTCGGCGTAAAAACAGACCTAAGTCAATTCCGAGAACATTTTCACCGCCAACAATTCCAATAAAAATATTCTACTAGAGTACCCAGTGCACATCGACAGTTGTTCATTGTCCAACGCACATGGTGCACAAGCAAAGGGATTTGCATTTGCACCTAAACCGATTTGAATGGCCTTTGTGCACCCTTTAGCCGACTTGCAAAAGTCTCACTCACAGAACTATGGGAACTACCCAAGTCAACCAAAATCAGTGCCTTATGTCCTTGCACAATGCCCTACAATCTGACTGTGCGTAGAGCCTCTCCTCCACAAAATGCCTCTTTGGAAATCACCATCAAATCACTCCCGACCACTCCTGCCCCATCTTCAGATTGTGTGGATAAACTCTCCCTATCCTGCAGTAGCTCCAAGAGTTCTTCTACCACATGTAATTGGATGGTCGAGCAGCACTTGTGCTCCTGACTCCAATGCTCTCCGCATGTGTCGCATAGATCGTGGGCACGACGGTAGGTCCGCAGGGCCGCCAGCCGGTCTGCACCTGGTGCAGGTCTCATAGTAGCTTCCGCTCCTCATTAGTCTTCGGTGCGAACCCCCACCACAGGTATCTCCATGCCAGGCGGCAGTGGCAAGGGCAGCACCACACGCGGCACAACCCGGGCACCAGCAGAGGGCTCTAGTCGAGTACATCCCTCCTTACTGCTTCCAGAACCTCCTCCTGCAAACAAGCCAAGGAGATGGCAGTATCTAAATCGGGAGCGTGATGCAACACGACCACGGAGCACACATCACTCCAAAGATCATCAATGAATTGAGTAACAAAAAACATAGGATCCCAAGAATGATGAGCCAGCAATTGATGCATAATCTCATTGAACTTTTTAGCATACTCTGTGACCGAGTTAGTGTGGCGAAGGCGGTTTAATTGCCTAACTTGCTGCTAAAACCCTTCCCTACCAAAGCGAATGCAAACTACAGCGGCAAAGGACTCCCAATTATAATGCTACAAATGTGCGTTGGATGACTGCAACCATAGCATCACACTGCCCGTGAAATACATGGTGGCTAAACTAACTCTCAACTCTGGAGGGGTAGCACAAACCCTAAAGTAATTCTCACATTTCAACTGCCATGATCTTGGACCTTCACCATCAAAAGTTGGAAAATTTATTTTGGGTGGGTGCTGGTGATGCCATGGGGCTCTAACATGAAACTCAGAGTGCTTGAAACGATAATGTGAAGAGCTTTGCAGTGGGTGCTTACCATTGTCCAAAGGCAGCAAGGGAGAGACCTCCCCATTTGCCATCCTCCGGTGTTGTGGTTCTTCTCAGTGACCATTAGGCCCTCGATCACCCCCTCCCACGGCAGCCCACGGCGCTTCCTCACGTCGCGGCCAAATCGGGAAGACAGGAGTGGTCGACATTGCTTTTGGCTTGGAAGGATTTTGGGCAAGTCCACTGGATAGCCCGTTAGCACCGGGTTGCACGTGATCTGTTGGATCTGATCACGTAGCTCACCCATCTCGAAGCGCAACTCCTCCATCGCCTTCTCCACTTCTAGCTTCCAATATTGCAACTCGAGCACGGCAAGCTTGATTTCCTCCACAGATCAGAAAATTGCACCCCCCCCCCCCCCCCTCGCGGCTGCAACTCCTTGATCGACTCCCCATGAGCGGCGATCGCCTCGCTCTATGCCTTGATGGCCTTGATTAGTTCAGTGATTCGGTCCATCTCCTTCGCTCGAGTTTGAGTTCTCGTGAGGTATCACGGCAAATCCAGGGCTTTAAGCGCGGCTCTGATACCAGATGTTACGTGCCTCTTCCAAATCTCAGGATATCTATTACAGAATGCATCAGTTCACAGGAAATTACGGACTATAGACAGAAGGGGATTAGGGAAAAAGGAGGAACACAAGGAAGGGAAGGTTTAGGAGCCTTTGGCTAATACAGGATCAATACCCCTCATCCTTCCCACCACCGCACTTAAATGTTAGACTCTTCCTTCACGGAATGACCTATTGACCCATTCGCCACCCAAAGAGCTGGACCGAGCCCTTTACACAACCCAGTCCTCGCTCGGCCATTTTCTGCTAGGCCTCCACGTCTGTTTGCTGCTTGGGCCGTCAGCTACCCAAATTGTCAGATGAAGAATAGCACCCAACACATAACAGTCGAGTGCATGAACATGTCGCTTTCGGAAATAGCCTTGGAAAGCACCATGGCTGTTGCCGATCAATCTATCAACTTTGATGTCACCGCGCTGGGAGTCACCTCCTCCCGGGGCAACGGGTAGACCTTTAAATTCGGAGCTCTGATACTACTTGTTATAAAACGCATGATAAAAATAGATTATCAAAAGAACAGGAGGCAATGATTTAACGTGGAAAACCTTTGCGGAAAAAATCACGGACGCACGAAGACAGAATTCAGTATACGAGGAGGGATTACAAACATGGGGAACTTTGGCTTGCTTCAACCTTGTGATATATATATATGTGTGTGTGTGTGTGTGTGTGTGTGTTAGAGAACAAGAGTCCTAAGAGATTACGAAACCGAGACGATGTCGGCATATGCATCCACTTGGATACATATATAAATTCGTATCACACTACTACAGAAATCCACATTACAGACGGTTCAGAAACGTCATCACAGACGGTTTTCTGAACCGTCTGAAATTATGGGTCAGTGATAATCCAAGTTATCACAGACGGTTTTCGAACCGTCTGTGATTATGCGATATCACAGACGGTTTTTTAATAAAAAACCGTCTGTGATATCGGATAATCACAGACGGTTTTTAATAAAAAAACCGTCTGTGATACCGCATAATCACAGACGGTTTTTTATTAAAAACCGTCTGTGATACCGCATAATCACAGACGGTTTTTAATAAAAAACCGTCTGTGATACTCCTCCACCCCAGCAGAATCTATTTCTGTTTATAGCTAGCCTCAGGAAATGCTAGCCATGCCCTCTGAAACAAGCAGATAATCACAGACAAAAAACATACAATTCACACATCTCATTTCCTTTCAGATACATTTCACAGACATAAAACATCACATTGACATCGCACTTCATTTCACAAACATAAAGCATGCATCCATTTCGCAAATCGATTAATTGAATTGAAATGAAATGTCCATTAACACATCTCATTTACAAAAGATGTGCACTGCATTTGCACTTAGTGATAAGATCAATAAGAAATCATGGTGCGCAGTAGAACCGTCCTCCTGGCGTTATGACTTGAGTCAGCAAAAAGTACGCCAACTCTCCTCGAATCCCTCCAAGAACAGGCTGTTTCAATGCAGTTGACGGGATGGACGCAACCTGTCGATAGGAATATCAATGTGCGTATATATGTAACGTGTTAAGTATGAAGTAATTATGAGAAGAGTGACAAACCTTGCGATTGGTGAGCCTCGAGGAATCGAGGAGTAGTTCCATATGTTGGCAAACGTAGTATCCACATGTGTTGCCCGGCTCCTGCTGGTGACACTGCAAAAAATGGAATGTGTTAGTTCAAGAGGCATTAGTACCAACTGTTGCATAGGATTAATTAATGTGAAATAGCGAATACCTTAAAATCTCGAACATGTGTCAGCAAGCCTTTGGCCCCGCGCTTCGAGTCACCTCCCTTTTCAATGTAGGTGGCAAACGCCCTACGTAATTCGAAAAAGTTAACCTTAATCATTCGGAAGGAAAGAAAGTACAATGTAGATATGTATGGGGAATATGTGCTTACCAATCGATTACTTGGCTGAGAACTGTGAAGTCCATTTTATTCTTACTTAGGGAATCAAGGTAAAATACCTTGTTCCATTTTGGTACAATTACTACTAAAATCCAATGAAAGTTTTGAAGGAAGGGCATAAGTACATAATCCTTCTTGACGCAACCCAGCAGTCCTGCTGCAATGTACCTCTCGACGAGGGGTGTATCCTGGTCAATGGTTTGCTTGGCGACCAATTGTGGGTCGAAGAAACCAACTGATAAGTTGGATGATCTAGCTTTAATCAGCATGTGTCTATATATATACACACGAAAGCAAAAAATTAGATATGGCATTTATCGGTATGACATTAACGGAGACTGTGATTGTACACACTTACAGCGTCCAGCATCGAAGGATTGAGACGTCAAGAGCGTTGAACGTGAACAGATCGAATAAATCCTCAAAGGCGACCACGAACATACACTCTTGAAGATTGTGGTGTAAATCATCCGGCGTGAATTTGACAGTGATACTTGAGGTCCGTTCTCCCTCTAGCTTATTGGACTGCTGCATATACCACATGTGCAATTGCGTGCAACTATATGGTAGCTTTTCGAGGTATTTTTCCTCGAGCAACGGCTGACCAAGCACGAATTTGCGGGCCAAAGGTAGGTACGAAATATCATCATTGGTCTTCTTTGCTTTGCCCTTGCTGCTTCGGCTATAGGCCGACTTAACGGCAGTCGCCAGCAGCGGTGCAAGTTGCTCTTGCGAGAATAGGACCCGTGGAGATAGCACTGGTGCAGTATCCGGTGGTGGAACCGACTGGTCTTGTAATGGAGATGGCACCAGTGCAAGTTGCTCTGGCGAGAGTATGACCAGTGGAGATAGCACCGGTGCAGTATCCGGTGGTGGAACCGACTGGTGTTGTAATGGAGATGGAACCAGTGCATGTTGCTCTGGTGCTGCCACCGGTGAAGAAGACTCCAGGGAGATGTCGCTTTTGGGCCACTGGATGAATGTTCCGATGGCCTGTCCTAGAGTCATGATCTCGTCGTTGGGGGGCTTCGGTAGCGGGACCACCTCAAAATTGACATGCACACCATCCACATTAACTTTTGCGAAGCCTGGCGCTAAAGCTTGACCGTGCACCATGGCCCCGATACCAGACGAATATGCCTGGCCCCAAGCAGCGTACAAGGGAACGGAGCCATATCTCACTTGGAGCTTGCAATTCGTAGGCTCCTACATAACGATACAAAATTAGCTACTCGAATAGGCCTACCAATGGAGCAAGCATTCGAGAGGTAATAATTATTACCTGGATGTCGTCCACAGGAAATTTGGACTGGATTTGCGTCGGATTGGACGCGCAGCTACTCGGACGGTTGTGCGGGCTAGCTAGCGCAGCAGCGGCGGTGGCGGCCTGCTGACTTTCTGTCTGTTTCCGCACCTCATCTCTGATTATATCAGCCATCGAACCCAGTAGCTCCTCTTTAAGAGATGCCTTGATCTCTTCTCGTAGTTGTGCGTCACGCTCGCCTTTGTTTCTCTTCCTGCGCCGATACATGTCAGAGTCATCTTGGAAACCATGTTTCCATGGAACGTAAAGCCCAAGGCCTCTCGTACGGCCCGAGTGCTCCTTGTTTCCCAGGGCCACGGAGAGCATATCATTCTCCCTTGTTCCCTGGAATGATCCCTCCGTGGATTGAAAACTCAGCTCTTCCTGCAAGAGCACGACATGTCATTTCAATTCGTACGAAGTTGTGGAGTAATTACAAGCTACGTAGTTCGATCGATATCTTACCAGGCGCTGGGACACTTGCTGGTCTGCAGGGTTTCGAAAGGAGACTTCCCCCGATGTCATTGTAGATGACCTTGCTCTAAGCCAATTTCGAGCGCGGTCATCCGGGATATTGGAAAACGGCGGGGCGATGTCCTCTGCAGCTGCCAGCTCATCCTCCAACCTCTATTGCGGGATTTTACCCGCATACCCAGCTGTGCCAAGTCTGTGGGGGTGCGTGTTTTTTGCCTGGAGGGCCTTGTGCGCCAAACTTGTACTTTTGAACTCTTCGGTCGTTTTCATCGCCTTGAACTCTTCCCATTGTGGTTCCAGGAATGGGTATGTAGTGAAAGGCGTTTCGTCCGTCTCCACGTATTTCTTGACAAGCGTGCTCTTGAAGTTCTTCCATGCTTTGCACGCCGCTTGGTAGGTTTGTCGTTCCACAGCGTGTAAGTGTTCTTCTGGAAACTCGAATGATGCCAAAATTTCGGTCCACAGCTCACGTTTCCGACTGTCAGGCACGTTCTTTCACGAATTGTATGTGATCTCAATTCGTTGTCGTGCAACTATTCCGACCATGGTTCGGAATGCGTTTACCGCTTGCTTAGGAAGGATAGGGACCCCAGCTGCGTTTACCGCTGTGATGGTCTGTCGGCTCTGAGGCTTCTTTGATATCCCTCTTCCTTGGCGTCTTGATGTTGGAGCGGACGCCTCCGGCGATGATGCTGAAGAATGCGCGGGTGACATGTTGCTCATTTTGTGGGTCTATTAAGATAAGATGAGAATGTGATCATATTGAATTGGACGAGAGGAGTAGAGGGGAGGGGGAGAAGGGAGGGGGTGATATGGACATAGAGAGGGGGTGATGTGCCTATCTTAGCACCTACTTTAGTTGCTAATACTATAAACCAAATAATAGAATCAATAACAGTCTCAACATGAATATGTGCTCTCAAATTGTAGGGTTGCACAAGATTAATCTTGGCCATCCCGCTACTAAATCATATACTCTTCCTTGATTGGTTATGCCAAATAATGAATTCAGTCTTTTGAGCTCTAGATACAAACTCTACAATCTCAAGATCAAGATATATTCAGCATGCATATATTCAGACAGGAATATATGGAAGATTGTATATAACAGATAACAGCTATTAGAGCTCAAAGACCGAATGAACCAATCTATTAGAGCTCAATTTAATAACATGCCATAACTGTAAATCCCACAGGCAATCTCAGTATATGGAAGATTGTATATAACAGCTATTAGAGCTCAAAGACCGAATGAACCAATCTCAGTATATGAATTTATCATCATCGAGCAACTGTAAATCCCACAGGCAATCTCAGTATATGGAAGATTGTATATAACAGCTATTAGAGCTCAAAGACCGAATGAACCAATCTCAGTATATGAATTTATCATCATCGAGCAACTGTAAATCCCACAGGCAATCTCAGCATATGGAAGATTGTATATAACAGCTATTAGAGCTCAAAGACCGAATGAACCAATCTCAGTATATGAATTTATCATCATCGAGCAACTGTAAATCCCACAGGCAATCTCAGTATATGGAAGATTGTATATAACAGCTATTAGAGCTCAAAGACCGAATGAACCAATCTCAGTATATGAATTTATCATCATCGAGCAACTGTAAATCCCACAGGCAATCTCAGTATATGGAAGATTGTATATAACAGCTATTAGAGCTCAAAGACCGAATGAACCAATCTCAGTATATGAATTTATCATCATCGAGCAACTGTAAATCCCACAGGCATCAGTATGAAGTATCAACCCTAACAGTAAGCATGAAGCTCGGGGAGGGATTTGATGACCTTAGGGTTTTGGTGACGGAGGAGGAGGCGGCGACGACGGAGGAGGAGGAGGCGACGACGACGGAGGAGGAGGAGGAGGCGGCGACGACGCAGGAGGAGGAGGAGGCGGCGGCGACGCAGGAGGAGGAGGCCTCGGGCTCGGGGAGGCGGCGGCGACGACGGGCTCGGGGAGGCGGCGGCGACGCAGGAGGAGGAGGCCCCGGGGACGGAGACGGAGGAGGAGGAGGAGGAGGCGGCGGCGACGACGGGCTCGAGTGAGGCGGCTGGGGAGGGCTCGAGGGAGGCGGCGGCGAGGGCTCGGGGGAGGCAGACCGGGATTTAGATATTAGAATAACTGCATAATACACGGAAAACCCTAGACACGGGTATATATAGCGGATTATTACAGACGGTTCTAAACTTAGAACCGTCTGGGATATGAATATCACAGACGGTTCTAAACTTAGAACCGTCTGTAATAAGCATACTATCTCAGATGGTTCTACGTTTAGAACCGTCTGAGATAGTAGGCTTATCACAGACGGTTCTAAACTTCGAACCGTCTGTGATATTCATATCCCAGACGGTTCTAAGTTTAGAACCGTCTGTGATAAGACTGTGCCCAACTGTAGTCATTCATGATCAACAGCCAACCATCTGCATTCATGATCAACTACCTACCAGCTGCATTCATTTACACATTTTATCAGTCTGCATTCATTTTTGTCACACATTTTCACATACACATCTGAAAATTGACTACATCACACATTTTCACATATACATCTCAAAATTGACTACATCACACATTTTCACATATACATCTGAAAATTGACTACATCACACATTTTCACATATACATCTCAAAATTGACTACATCACACATTTTCACATATACATCTGAAAATTGACTACATCACACATTTTCACATATACATCTCAAAATTGACTACATCACACATTTTCACATATATATCTCAAAATTGACTACATCACACATTTTCACATATACATCTCAAAATTTTCACATATTTCCTTTAAAAATTAGCCCTTCATCATGATCAATGCGTACGTAACTAGTTTCGTCACGTTGTTGATCGTCGACCCTTATGCCATTTTCAAAAGGAGGTAACTCGTCAAATTGATTGTATTCCTCCTCGTCCACTACATTCTCCACTCCAACAATTCTCCTTTTTCCATGAAGAACTACATGGCGTTTCTTATTTGCCGGGTCGGTTACATAGAAAACTTGAAAAACTTGATTGGCGAGTACGAATGGTTCGTCTTTGTACCCGACACGTTGGAGGTCCACGGTCGTGACACCGTACTTGTCAACCTTCACCTGTGGGAGATGCACCCAACGGCAGCGAAATAAGGGGATTTTGAAAATCACATAGTCGAGCTCCCAAATCTCTTCTATGAAGCCATAGTACGAGTTTCTCGACCCATCGGTACTGAATGCATCTATGCGGACACCGCTGTTCTGGTTAGTGCTCTTGACATCCTGAGACTGCGTATAGAATGTGTACCCATTTATGTCATATCCTTGCCATGTCACAACTGTAAATGTCGGCCCTTTTGCCAACCATGTCAGCGTCTCACTCGGCGAGCTCCTAGCGATTTGCTCCTTCAACCATTAGTTGAACCAACGGTTGTGTTGCCTCATGATCCAAACATCCGGTCGCTCCGGATTTTGTTGCCGAAGCACATCCTTGTGCTGGTCCACATAAGGGGCCACTTCAGTCATGTGTTGCAACACCGTGAAATGGGCTTGAGTATACGTGTCCATATCTGGAGTGATTGCTTTCCTTCCGATAGTTCCGAGACCCTTCAGCCTCCCCTCATGACGAGATTGAGGGACACCTATCGGTTGAATCTGAGCCATATAATCGATACAAAACTCAATGACCTCTTCGCTTGCATAACCTTCGACGATGCTGCCCTCCGGCCGAGAACGATTCCGTACGTAGGACTTGAGAATTCCCATGAACCTCTCAAATGGGTACATGCTACGTAGGAATACGGGCCCGCACATTTTTATCTCCCACACAACGTGAACAATGAGATGGACCATGATATCGAAAAACGAACGAGGGAAATACATTTCAAGGTGACATAGAGTCATCACCACCTCGTCCTGCAGAGCATCTAGTCCTTCGGGATCGATGACCTTCTGAGCAATTGTGTTAAAGAAATAACATAGCCTCATGATTGTCTCTCGGACTTTGATCGGCAAAATATTTCTAATTGCAATAGGGAGCATCTGTGTCATCAGCACATGACAATCATGAGACTTCATGCCATTTAACTTCAAATGTTGCATCGAAACAAGTTTCTTCACGTTGCCGGAGTAACCAGACGGAACTTTGACACCATGCAAGCACTGGCACAGTTCTGTTTTCTCAGCCTTGGACAGAGTGTAACACGCAGGGGGAAGGTACGTTCGTCCATTATCAGTGTGTGTCGGTGCTAACTCAGGCCTGATGTCCATGTCAGCCAAGTCAAGCCGTGCGTTGACGCCGTCCTTTGTTTTATCACGGATGTTCAGTAAGAGACCAATCAAGCTGTCACACACATTCTTTTCTACGTGCATGACGTCGATGCAGTGCCGAACATCTAGGTACTCCCAATAAGGTAAGTCCCAAAATATTGATCTCTTCTTCCAGGTGTTCTTCTCATGAGCCCTCAATTTACGTCCCTTTCCGAGGACAACATCTAAATCCTTAACCATATCATAAACCTCGTGTCCCCTTAAATGCCTTGGAGCTGAACCGTCTTCCTTCTCTCCGTCAAATTGTTGCTTCATCTTGCGGTATGGGTGAGCCCTCTGAAGGAACCGGCGGTGACGCATGTAGACGGTTTTGCGTGAGTGTCTCAGCCACACACTCTCGGTACTATCTAAACAGTGAGTACAAGCTTTGGCACCTTTTGTACTATGGCCTGATAGGTTACCAAGGGCAGGATAATCATTTATGGTGCAGAACAATAAGAAGCGCAGAGTGAAGTTCTCTCGTTTGTATGCATCCCATACCTGTACCCCTTCGTTCCACAGTACTTTTAGATCTTCCACCAACGGTGCTAGGAACACATCGATATCATTCCCAGGTTGTTTTGGCCCTTGAATAAGTATCGACAGCAAAATGTACTTTCGCTTCATACACAACCAAGGAGGAAAGTTATAGATGCAGAGAGTCACGGGCCATGTGCTGTGTCGGCTGCTCATGCTACTAAAAGGATTCATTCCATCTGTACTCAGTCCAAACCTTATATTCCTTGGTTCTGCACCGAACTCTGCAAAACTCCTATCGATGTTTCTCCACTGCGCGGAATCAGCAAGGTGTCTTATCATTCCATCCTTCTTGCGCTCCTCCGAGTGCCAACGCAGCAGTTTTGCCTCCTTTGGATTTGCAAAAAACCTTTTCAAACGGGGAATTATAGGAAAATACCATGCCACCTTAGCAGGAGGTCCTTTCTTCGCCTCTGTTCCCTCGCCATCATCTGATTGATTGTTACGTTTGTATCGGGATGCGTTGCACACCGGACATACATGCATGTTTGCATACTCTTTACGGTAGAGGATACAGTCGTTCGGGCATGCATGTATTCTTTCTACTTCCATTCCCAACGGACAAAGAACCTTCTTGGCTTTATACGTGGTTTTAGGCAACTCATTTCCCTCCGGAAGCATGTCCGCTAAAAGACCTAGCAGCGCCGTGAAACTCTTGTCGGACCAACCGTTGCTTGCCTTCAATTTCAACAGTTCAAGCACGGCCGACAACCTCGTGTACTTGCAGCTCGTGTACAAAGGTTTCTCTGAGTCCTCCATCAAGCCACGGAATTTAACATACTCTCTCTCATCATAGTTCTCTTCTACATCGCGAAGCATCTGATTCAGATTATCATCGTGCAACCTATCCGAATCCGAGCCACAATCGACATCAACCGGCGGCATGTCATTCACTTCACCGGCGATGTCATCCGGGGGCATATCATTCACTTCGCCGGCGATGTCATCTGGGGGCATATCATTCACTTCACCGACGATGTCATCCGGCGGCATATGATCATTCACTTCGCCATGACTGGTCCAACACGTATAATCTTTTTTGAAACCCCTCCGAATCAAGTGCGCTACAATTTGCCCTCGGTTCTTAAACATCTTCAAATTCTCGCAGTCAGTGCATGGACAGCACATATATTCCACCGCCTTATTCAACATATCCTCCTCGGCGGCTCTTATAAAAGCAGAAACGCCATTAATGTACTCTTCACTCACACGGCTCGCGGCATACATCCAGCTTCGGTCCTACGTTACGTACATATATAACAACTTAGTATTAAAATCTAGATTAACTAATTATAACTACATATATACGGGCCACATTTATTATATTGAGACTTAATTTGCTAGCTCAATTCATATTACAAACACAACAGCTATTATATAACCAACAATTTTACAAATTAACCATCTTCAATAACCACTAATGGATTACTTAGACCTAAATTGTAATGCAATTAAAGAAAAAATAAATTACATTACTAACCATATCTAGAGCAACCAGGAAAGACTGAATATTCAAAGCTCAATCTCTGCCTCTTCCCACCAAATTAACTGGCCTGAAATCGCCTAGCTTCCTCCCGAGTGAAAAAGTGCGCAGCAGTGGATAGATCTGGATCGAAATGAAGACAGATGCGGTCTGAGCAGCGCAATAAATGCCTTAGCCATTATCACAGACGGTTTTTAACTAAAAACCGTCTGTGAATTATCACAGACGGTTTTTTATTAAAAACCGTCTGTGATAATTAGCTTATCACAGACGGTTTTATATTAAAAACCGTCTGTGATAATATGGGATTATCACAGACGGTTTTTAATACAGACCGTCTATGATACTTCGGTAATAACCGCCTGTGATAATCCATTTTCCCGCCACAAATACCACAGACGGCCTCCTAATTACAACCGTCTGTAATAGTGTTCATCAGAGACGGTTTCACAAAACCGTCTGTGATGAGGCGTCTACTATGAGGCTTTCTGTAGTAGTGTCATACTTTAACAATCTGCACTGCTAGAGGAAATTTGAAGCCAGAAGATTGTTTTTGTCCAGATTTTGAGCTTGTTTTTGTTCCCAAAATTTGTGCACTGTTAGTTGTTGGCGGAGGAAATCGGTTTTGTCCAGATTTTGAGCTTGTTTTTGTCCCCAAAATTTGTGCACTGTTAGTTGCTGACGGAGGAAATCGGTTGATTTGACAAATCAATCTAAAGCTAGAAGATTGTGCACCAGACGCAGACAGGTAAATGCTAAATGGACCTTCAACTGTTGTTATCATTTGCCTTCACACACGCCGATGAATTACTATTGTTTCAATACCAAACTGCTATTGTTTTTATTCTCGCTACCTAGTATTTCAGCAAATTTTAGCTGTTGTAATGTCTGTTTGGATTTACAAATACCACACAGCCCCTTCAATGGTTAGCTGTTTAGAAAGTTTGGGAAACCATGCTGAATATTCTTCCAGCTGATACACCAACAGTGTATCACCTTTAGCTTTCTTGATCATGTGTGCTCTCTTATCTAGATATTTGGCAGGGTTTTGCTTAGATCCATGCCTGCAATCACAAAGACGTGTATGCATACAGATTAACATATATAGCATGTTTGCTGGCTTCTGTTAAGTTAGGGGTCAGACTATTCGGCACTTTTGCTGGATATATTTGCCTACCTTTGTTATTCAAGCTGCGTTATATTTCGCTTCAAATACTTTCTAGAATGCTTTGGAAATTCTTTCTTATTCAATTCAACTACTAGATTGGATAATTTGGAGATCAAAGTGATGAAAACATGGTATTTCTCTTGTTTCTGGGCTCGAAACATTTGTTGCTGGATTCTGTATATTTTGTTTGCAATACCTGATAGTGAGTTAGTGATATTGATATGATGTTTGCAAGACTGCCTGCTGAGATTCTGTTTGAGGAAACATATAATTGTGATGATATCACGCTATTGATATTCTTTTCATGAATTTACAAGTTTGAGAACTACGTCTGTATCGATCATTGCAATATTATTTGAACTACTTGGTTCAGTTATTGGGTTCTTAGTTCGGCATTTTTACCCTATCCATGTAAGTGTGACTCTGCTTTCGTTGTTACTTCAGAAAGGATCAATACAGTAATTAAGACAGTGTAACCTGAAACATGTAGGCACGAAGTCTCCATCAACCGCTTTTTCAACAGGATACAGAAGCAATACAAGAGAACCTAGAGGAAGGCCGCTCTGATCAGCTTCTCCGACATCAAAAGCGTAGTTGCTAACTCCATGCTTTACGCCCTCCTGGTTAAACTAGTTAATCTTGGCTATCTTACTATCGTGTTACTTGGTGTTAGGCTAGAGCGTGGAGTTCCCTGTAAGCCTTCTCCTTCTCCTCCTCTTCTTGATATAGACAAGACTGATACTAGTCCAGACATTGGTCTTGACAATAAAGCACTTCCCTCTACTGAGCATGTGGGGGATTTCATCAACTTCTATGGAGATACCGATACAAAGGAGGGTAATGAATCCGCCTTTGATGAAAGTGCCAATACGCAGGAGGATAAAGGAGTAATCCTTTGACGGTGACTCGAGGGCGCTCCTAGATAATCCACGAGGCAGCTTCAAGAAAATAGTTGACATGATCGAGGCCAACTTATCAGACTTTGCAGGTCAAGAGAAATATTGTAGCTGTGACGAGGACATGCAAACGACTACACTAACACTTAAACCAATATTCACTTGTTTTGTATTATTATGATTGTATATATAGGAAACATGGTGTTCAACGGGAGATGAGGGAGGAAAGAGGACACCAAAATAATGTGCGTGACCAGCGGGAGATGAGAGAGGAAGGCCACGGTAGCACAAGAACCAAAGAGAGAATGAGCCACACATTCCAAGAAAGCCGTCCCATGTGGTTGTGTACACGGTGAAGACCAATGGAGAGCATGAGGAGAAGAAGGGCCGTGTACGTACGAAAAGAGGAAGAAATAAAGGAGAAAAGTGGAAAGGAGTTTAGAGATCCAAGAGAACCCAGCAACTCTAGGTCCGAGCACTTTCCAAGGCCCAATTCTTAGCCACTTTAAGTTGATCCGAACTTAATTCCAATCGAAATTCAGTTCAGAGCAGCCAGCAGGCTCCATATTAGAAAAACCCAAAGCTTTTACAAAAAGAGTCCGATTCGAATGTTTTTATACTTGTTGGAAAGTTTATTCTAAGGTTTACATAATGGATAAGGCTACTATTATCTAACAAACAATTTGGCGGCCAAAAATTTATGTGTTTGTATTATAGTCTAAGTCTGTGTTCATATTAAAGTCTAAGTCTTATTAGTTGTCTTAGTAAAGCTACAAAACCAAGGGGACGCCCCATGTATGAGGGGAGACGTGATTATTTTAGGTTTTATATAGAAAATTGATCTTTTGAGTATGGAGAGTACTTAGTATTTAGTTCTCGCTAAACATTGTTCTTTAATAGAATTGATAGAATTGATTGGTCGTAATCAATCGATTCGTGCTCCAACTATGTGCTAATTATGCGAATTGATTTCCTTGTGCAGGTTGTGATTACATTGCTATTGCCAAGGTCATATGCTAGATGCAAAATTTCTGCAATTTTAGATTGGATTGGTATCTTCGAGTTATCTTTGTTCACCATTCGTCGATTATCATCACAAGATCGGGCCACCCCATATCATCTTGTTATCTGAGCTTTAGTTGCGCTAATAATCTTTACCCTTTAATTATTTTTTTCCCTAGAACACACTTTAGCGGAAATACAAAGATTGAATATTGAATCACTTTGCTTCGATTTGATATCTAGTGAGTTAGATTAAGTTATGGTCCATTAGAAACTTGTTTCAATTGTTGGTCATGTTTTTTCATATTTTATCTTTTTTTGATCTGAAACAAAAAAATAAAATCAATCTAGGTTGTGATTTCAATCGAATCTGAGTTCAAATTATGCATTGTTTAGTAAATCAGTCATAACTTTGCATCTGAACTCTGATTTAGGCATTCTTTGATTCGTTGGAAAGCATACAACAGGACCTCAACCTTTGTTGTTTTGATCAAGTCCAAATTCGGCTTCCTTCTTGGTGTTTTGTAGCAATCCGGATTTGGCAATCCGAATCTTCTGTGTATTCTAAGCTACTCCCTAGATCAGTAGCTAGCCCACACAATATAACATTGGTAAATATCATATCCATACATGCGTATAAATGAAAGGGTACTTAATATTACATTGGCATCCATAAATAGATTTTGATCAAGTTTTACAAAATGGGTCAATATACCAAATGAGATTGTTCATAGCAAAGTAGTGGAAAGTAAGTTAAGCAAAATGAACTCCATGATCTATCACAGGCAATCAACTGGTGCTAAACTTAGTCTTGGCCTTCGTCTTATGTGTCGTATCCAAAGGCATGGATGAATCCATACACTGAGCCATCGATTTCGTCATGTAAAACCACATATTAAGCAACAATGAGTACAGAAGTACTTAGCAAGTCCCTATAGCAGAATGCAAGTATAGGTGTATATATCTACATGCAAGGCTTAAGCAAGGGAAGATCTTATATCTCTTTTAGCATGAAACTAATTTACCAAATATAATATTTTAGCAAGTTTCCAAACATATGACTTAGTCATTTTTACTTTAAAACTAATATCCAATTTCAAGTCAACTTCATCATGAGAGCAAAATCCCTTCGCTTTCATTCTCCATTTCCATTTCAAGTTATCGTAACCATTTCCATTATTATTCACAACCACCATTAATCAGTAACCATTAACTTATGAAAGCTACACAAGTGTGTCATTTCTACACTTTTGCCCATGTCCGGGGCATGGCTATTCGAATAAATTTTTAATACTCTACAGAGGTTATATATCTTTACCCACAAGAGATGGTTAAATCATAATGTCGGTCACTACACGCTTCCGTGGGTGTGTGACTAAGAAAATCATAACAATACTTTTACAATGCTTAACTTTGATGCTTCTTCCCACTCCAGGGTGAAATCCCTCGATACTGGTGACAATGACGCCTCACCCCCAAAATATTTCCATTCCAGGCTATATTTTCAATAAGGAACCCTGTTGTTAGGGAGTTTATGGCCCTTCTCATCAAAGAAATCCACAAGGGCAGTGACCATTATAGGCCACACCCAATATAACCACAACAGAAATCTAGAAATCCACCTATCAATCTATGCTTGGGAGTCACATTGAAGCGAAATAAATTAGTGGGCTAGGTCCATCCCATAACTAGACTTATGATTGCATGATTTGGGTGTATAAAAGAGAAGCACAACATTCGGTCCTTAATCAACTCGGGAGAGACCAACCAACAAATCCAGAGCTCGTGCAATCCCTACACAGCTATTAAAAAATGACATGTACAATCCCTGCATATCCAAGCCAAAAATAACATGTGCAATCCTTGCACTGGTCTCATACCAACCACTTTTCTGAGTCTCCATGATTTTAGAAAATATTTTCCTGTTTCTAGTGGTAACCTATGTTACCATTCACATTATCATGTTTTCAAGTTCCAGTTGGCAATATTTGTGTTGTATTCAATTTCACCACTAAAGTATTTCTAAGCACAACCATATTATAGTAAGATTTAACCAATGATAGAGTTATTACTTTTATAAGTATCCTAGGGCGACATGGCAAGAGAAATCAACAATCAAAGAAGGGGGATAATAGATGTCAATTGCATGGTGTAACTAGACAATCAAGTTTTAACATAGCATTTAGGTAAATAACAATAATAAGCATGCACTTGAATTTGAAAGCAAAATATTTGCATTTGAAGACTTGGTTCAACATGATCAATTACAAGAATTTGCTTTGGTCAAATGTAGATAGCGTAGGATCTTGTTCATCAGCGATGGGAGCGTCCGAAGAGTCAAAGTTTATAAATGCATAATTATCTACATTCAACACAACATTCTAATAAAATTCAAATGAACTCCAAAAATTATGAATTTCATGCTTTTGGAAATTTTTGAATTTGTATGAACTAAGAAATAAAAATCGTTGTATTTGGATTTGAAATGAAAAGTTATGGCCTTTCAAATTTTGAATCTACTGGAAATTTAGGAAAAGGTTAAATATCTGACAGGTGGAGTCAGCTATGTTTTCTTTTATTTTTCAATTATTTTCGTAGGGAAAACATTCAATGGCTAATAGGAGGGGTCTAGTGAGTTTTTAATTTCTTTTCAAATTATTTTTACTTGAAAAAATAGGAGAGACTGACAGGTGTATCCATGGTCCACATGGACTCAGTCCACGTAGCGGTCTACTGAGAATGGGACCGACGTGTCAGAGACAGTAATCCACCGACTGGGTCTATGTGGTGGTTTTAAGGGTGTGGAGTCCATATGTCAGTGACTCACATGGGGGATCTGGGCGTTGAATACCCGAAATCACCGTATGTGTTATGTACTAGTACTATGATCAGTGGCTCGTACACACATTCATAACATCGAGATCACATCCATACGCATCGCATATAATTAATTTATAACAACGGTGCAATATTTAAGCGATGCATAATTAAAGTTTATAACATAGGATCGACCGGCCAAATAAATATAAGTGTCAAGAGAAAGTGCAACAGAAGACAAGTAAATAAGCAACAGTGTCCAGCGGTGTGCCACCATAGCCCCATAGGCAACTGACTAGAGTTAGGCCCTAAAAAGACCCATCGTCAAATTCCCTGATGCCTGGGGTAAAGTACGCATCGTCTGGCGTGTTATCTTCCTTATTCTACAAACAACAATTATTTAAGTAAGGTTGAGTATATTGTGCACTCAGAAAGAATATATATATACTACAAGTTATTTTCAGCAAGAAGCAATTTTCATTTACAATATCGATAAGTAGTAATTTGCAATGGAATTGTAAAGAGCAATTGACATGTAATGAAATAATATTTGTATAATATTTAATAACAGTAAATCACTTTCACTCCCAGCCCTCCTTGGTTAGATCATTGAACAATTCTCAAACATGGGCATGGCACACGCGACACGTACATGCCATCACAACATTTTCAACGAAATAGTTTTGTAAAATGAAAGCTATACCTGTTGTGGCTACATCCAAGTATGCTCATAACCATGAATACAGCTATTTAAATAGTTTTCAACACTCTTGAGAGGTTATATAACTTTACCTACATGAGATAATCAAATACACTATCGGCAACTACACGCTTCCTTGGGCGTGTGACAAAAATAATTATCATATAGCTTTTAGAACATTTAATCCTAACCTTGCACCAGCCCGATGAATGAACAAACCCTCACTTGGGTGTGTCCTTCTCCCAAGTGAACTAAATGACAGACCCTCACTTAGGCATGTCCTTCCCCTAAGTGAGCATTCATTGTTGTATTAGTAAGATTTGGTCCCAACACCTTGGTGAAGGGAGCCCCTATAAGCAAACCTTCCCGGAATGCCCTCACTACTTCTGTCTACTACAATACAAGGCTAGTCCTAGATAACTTAATCAGCTAAAGTGAGAGCCCATATAATACATGTGGTTGTATTGTGTGAGTTAGATGTGTGGCAATAGCGTTCGGTTTTAATTGACCCAGGCGAGAATTTCCCCTATCTACATGTGAGATACCCTCTCATATTTACAGTTTATCATATAACTCACCCACATCTAAAAACTAGGTTTTTTATTTTGTACCAAATTAACAGAGATTCCTCCCCTAGTCCAACTTTTTGAAATCACCAATATCCATACATAAATTTTTTTTGAATGTTCAACTTAGCAAAAACTATTGTGTGGCTAAGCATTAGACCATATACTCAATATAATATATCCAAAATAATATTAGCTATTGTCTAATCCATGTCCTAAAAGTTATAACAGTAAGGGTATCAAATTTGCAAGGAGGTTCAATGCATATGCGATGGATATAACTACTGCTATTCACAATATAGCAATTTTAGCGAAACAAACACTCACACATAATAGATTTTACAAATAATATATAATAATTGAAATATTAGGATCAATATGGTCAAAAGGGATAGTTCCTTACTCTTGTTGCTCAAATAATGGTTCGGACGTGCTCTCGAAATTGTTCGACGCGATGGTGTCTATTCCATAAAATTTAGATAAACACAAATAAGAGTCAAACAAATTTAAATAGTGACAAAACTCAAATATTTTTGCATATTTGGATAGAGCATGATATTAGAAAAATTAGTGATAAAAATCACTAAATTGGAGTCCATATGCAAAAGTTATGAACACTTGAATTTTATTTGATTTTAAAATACTAAGAAAATGAAAATCAGTACTATCCATGAATTTTGGATTTTTAATTGATTTTTATTTCTAAAATAGAATCTAGATTTATTGCATCATTATACTGACATGCGGGGTCCATCTATCAGGATTTTATTAATTTCCAAAATCAACTGACAGGTAGGCCATGCATGTCAGCCTCTCATGGTTTAAATCATGTTTTAATTATTTATTCACCATGTGGGTCCCATGTGTCAGTGACTCATATTTTAGTTTTTGATTTAATTAAAATTACTTAATTTATTTTGACTGGGCCCACTAGTCATAGACTCATTAGGTTCAAATCTTTTATTAGAGTTAAATTAATGTTCTAACAGGTGGGTCCTACCTATTATACTCTCATATTTTAAAATCTTATCTGCATGTGGGTCCTATATGTCATTTTCATAGTTTTTAAACATGGTTTTAAATATAATTTGAGTTAACTAATAAGCCTGGGTCCACATGTCATACACACATTAGATTCAAACGTGTCATTAGCTCTAAGCTATTCCCCCTGATAGGTCAGACCCACTATCAGCGAGAGAAAGATAGAGCCGAGTGAAGCTAAGCTCGAATAAGCTCTTCGGTGGCAAGGGAGGCTATGGCTTGATGTTAGCATGGTCAAAATAGATTGCTTAAGGACTAATGAAGCCAAAGGCACAGTCCAACGAAACCAAATGTTCACCGGAGAGCACTGACAGCGACCAAAGTGGCGGTGCTACAATCGGTCGTGGAAACGGCTAAGCTATGGTGGTGCATTTCCATATTAAACTAGAACATGAGCATCTAAGAGCTACCGGGGGACTACCGAGGAGGCTGGCAACGTCGAAGAGATGACAGAGCGTCCGATCAACGGTGAGCAGCAATGGCATAAATGACATCCACAGCGCAGGGGCTCCTCAGCTAGGGAGAGTTGTATGAGCTCAAGGAAGGACTGAGAATGCTTTGGGAGCAAGGGATTAGGCTATGTCTCACCGAAGGAGAAGAATAGCTTGTGGTGACGGTTTTGGTCAATGACAAGGACGATGGCTCAATCCCAATGAGCGCCTGCATGATTCACAAAATTGAATGAGGGAAAAAGCTCTAGGAGATAGGAAACATAAGATGGTGTAGTTAGAGAAGCTAGGGGTCCACTGGAGAGCTCGCGCCACAATGGAGCTTGGCTAAGCACGCTTGCCAGCACAAAGGAAGATACTGTGTTCCAAGCATGGTGAGGAAGGAAAGGCTCTGACTTTCATAGGAATGAAGCGAAGGTGAGATGAGGAAGAGGATGGTGCAGCTGGATTGGCTTTGTAGACACAGGATAGCCGAGAGGGATGCGTGAGATTTCTTGAGCGCGGCAGCAAGATAAGCTCTGTTCTTTTCAGTGATGTACGACATGCAGATAGGACAAGAACGGAGAGAACTTAGCACAGCAATGCGATCAGTAAGTGAGGCCGGGCAAGTAAGTGGGGAAACCATGGGCACGACATCAAAAACCGGTGGCATCGACATGCCACAATGGAGCAGGCGTGGCACTAGTACGGACACGCGTGAGGTGGAAGAAAGGTTCTGCCACTGGGCTCGGCTTGCCAGTGAGGGAAGGCAAGGCTGCCTGATGGGTAGGGTATGGTCCCACTTGTTAGCATTAGGGCTTAAGTGACAGAGAGGGTGGCCTAATGGGTGGCCTCCACATGGTAGTGAGAGAGAGGGGGGTTAAGGTGAGCTGAGAGTTTGGAAATTTTTTAGACATATCATATTAGCTCTTAAAATTATGAAAATCTTTGTGGGTCCTCTAATACAGTGCAAATCATAATGTAAATTTTTTAGAATTTTCTTTGCTGTGGATTTTTCTCAAATAATCTTGGAAGGCTAGTGTTATGTGTATTATGTGTTATTTTGATTTAAATAAATTTGATAACATGTCCAAAAAAAATGTTCAAATTTTCATTTCCAGTGTCATAACTTATTTGTGAGTTTTAAATTGTTTTCTACTGTAAAATCTCCTAGGTCCTTTTAGGATCATCTTTTCATATTCAATTTTTTTAATTCATATTGAATTCATTCCAACGTACATTTATTTTTCAAAAATTTGTCTTTTTCAAAGTAATTTTCCAAAGAAACTCCAATAAAAGCCAATGAAATAATATACATGAAAATTTTAAATTTCCCTCATTTTTACATTCCTTGGAATCTGGGATGTTACATCACATGTTTAAACCAGAGCTAATTAGGTTTTCTAAACACGCAAGGCCCAAATGTCATACTAACACTAAATACATACTTAATAATTAACTAAATTACCAACTTGAGTTAATTATCTAACGGCGGAACCCACTGGTCAGTGAGACTAAATAGAGCAACAAAGGAGCTCATAGTGGAGCTCCTTGATGAGCTCACCGGTGGCAAGGGAAGGGTTGACATACTTGGCTAAGGGCCAAAATGGATTGCATGTGCCAAGACCTAGCTATCAGAAGTGAAAGCTGTCAGCAAGCCGTACTACAGTGGCAGCTAATTGGCGATGAGTGGCTACACTAGGCGGTGGGATGGTGCCAATGGTACAGAGCAAGGCTAAGGTCAAAGCCAAGTGTGCAAAAGGTCCAGAGAGTTGCCTAAAGTGTTTTGGGCATGGCTAGGGAACCTAGGGTAGTCGGACAGGGGCCGACGGTGAGTAGGGCAGTGGCGGCATGGACGAGAACAACAAACTTTAAATTTTTTACCCTAGCTCGTCAAATTGAAGGTGGTTTTATGCTCTACAAGCTAAGGCAATGCTAACAGAGCTAGGCCCATAGTGTTTCGTGTGGCGTGTCATGCTGTTCATGGTGGTTGGCGATGATGAGGAAGGGTCAAACATGGCTGGGGTATGGTGGCTGGTTCTAGGGTCCGATGGTTAGCCTACTAGTTCAGCTTTGAGCTAAATTGCAAGGGAGTAGAGGGGGTTATTGGGATTTTGGATGACACGCAAGAACGGCAGCGGTGAGGGGTCTAGTAGATTCAGACAGTTCAGAATACCATATGTGATGATGTTTCGAACCATCTATGATGACCCTTTTTGTAGTAGTGAGCCTTCCTGAGGGCAAACGGGCATAGATAGGTGAGCACAAGATAGAGGGAGATGAGACATACAAAGCTCATGATTGCATCATTGGAGACTCACCAGATGAAAAGGAATCGAGCGGTGAAGCTTGCTGTCAAACTTGGGGAAGAAGGGCAAATTCTTCCTCTCCGATGGCGAAGGGGCATGGGAGCTTAGGGGAAATAGAGAGTGAGTTAGGGTGGGTATTTTGACATGTGAAGGGTAGCTTAAATAGAGGTGAGCTGAGAGATAGGGTGCGGGCACCATGGCGTGGCTTCAGTAGCACGGGAGAGAGAGTGCGAGAGGGAGAGACAGGGCAAGCATGCGAATTGACAATGTTGTAGTGATAGGATGATGTCGTGATGCACAAGTTTTAAGACTATGAAACTCTGCAATGCCCCTGCTGCACACGAACAAACACGAGGAAGAGAGAGCTCGGGAGAGTGCAAGAAAGAAAGAGGAGGAAGAAGCACGGTAATTGGTGTCGGCAGGTAGGATCAAGGCCCACATGGTAGTGGTGGCAAGAGGGGGAGCAGGCGAGCAAGCCAGTGTGAATGGGCTGGCTCGGCTGGGCCGTGGTGGGCAAGAGAGAGAAGAAGTAGGCTGGGCTGGTGAATGAAGATTTGGCTCGAAGGTGATGAGGGAAATAATTAATGTTTAAACATTTAAATTTAGGATTTGATTTGATTTTGAATTTGTAATTTTAATTCCAAGAGGTATTGAACACAACATTTTTAGGAAAAAAATTCATTAGCACCCAATTAACTTTTAGGAATTTTGAAATTGTTTTGTGGGCCAAGGAAATTATTTTAAAATCTTAAACCCAAGCAAGGCTTTAGAAAAGTTTTTAAAATACACCAAGAATTTTAAAAATTCATGAAAATTATACATGATTTAATGTGAAGCAAAATTGGGTTGTTATAGTTTTCAACCCAACAAGTTTTAGCACCCATAGATTTGAATTTCAAATCCATTTCTAGTTTTGAGTGCATCACGGATTCAAATCCGTGTGGAATGATGGATGGAAGTCAATTGCTAGCTATAAATTCTAAGGACAGCTATCTTTTAGAATAGTTCTCTAGTAATCTTTGCTAATTGTCTATTCCTTGTTCTTGCTAAAATTTGTTGCACCTTGTGCCTTGCTTATATCTAGCCATGTGCAAAATTCAATCTTGTTGATCTCCACTTATATCCTTTCAAACTTTGAGAGTAGCTTTCAATATTGCTTCTTAGGCTGCTCTATTATGAATTTTGTACAATTCTTGAGTTCATGTGTTCTGGTGTGCTGAATTAAGAAGAAAAAATTATTTCAGCAGTATAGGAAAAGTAAAAAATACCAAATAAAAAGAAAAGCTAGAGGCAAGTAAGAAAACAGAAGGTGAAAAGAAGTGTGTTGGCCATAAAAAATGAGAAGAGATTACACCCAAATTTTGTGAATTTCATATTGTGCAAATTATGTCTTGTGAGCAATCTTGTGTCCTAAATATCATATTGTGCAATTGGCTAATGTCTCTCCTAGTACTTGGTGTAAAATGAGTTAGTTCAATCAAATTCTCAAATTGCTCTTCACTAGCTCATTTCTTGTTTGCTTTAAGTCACATTTATCTTTGTGTGTCTATTGCTTAGTGCTTCACTTCAATCTTGTGGTCAGCAACTAGACAATTGATTCTAGCTTGGATTATTATTTAATTTGATAAAAACCTAGAATTCAGATTGCATTTATTTGTTTAACCAGCCAAGCTCCACATATCTACTTGTGTTACCACATTGATTTCAGCATTTTAGTTATTTTACATATCCCTTACTACAATTTCACACACAAACCGCTGTATTTCAGTGCTTGCATTCTTGAAGAAAAAGTAAGAACTATGTAAGGTGAGGGTGAGTTGTGAGTGTTCATACACATTAGTTCAATTATTTGCTTGTTGTTTTTCTTTTGTTTGCACTAACAATGTCAGGAGCTTCACATCATGGTGATAACATCGAAGAGGAGATGGAGGACTTACATATGGTGCTGATCTTCCTCTAAATATTTGTGCTCAATTCCAAACAGTAAATTAACATTTTACAAGAAAATGCGATGTGATGACCTATCGCATTGATACGTTGGAAGAGAACATGAATACTCGTTTCACACAGCTTGAACGATCTATTAATGTGTGGTTTCATACTGTGATCACTTTGCTACGGTGTTTAGAAGCAAACCTAGGTATCTAACCAGCCGTACAACAATCGAACCATGCAGCTGTTGCTTTTTCCGCACAAGTTGCTCCTATTCAACCACCACAATGATGTCCCGAGGTAAGATATAACCCGTTATTTGATAATTTTTAGAATAATAATTTTGATGTGATGCCCGATGAAGCTTTTGATGGAAACTACAATAACTACAGTCATCGACATCAATTCAATTATCGAAATTGTGGTGTTGTCCATATGCGAAGAGGCACAAACTTTGGGGCATTTGGCAACCACAATGGCAATGGAGGATATGTACATGAGGATGATGGTTTAGGTAAGCTTAAAATATCATTTCCTACCTTTAATGGTAGAACTGATCTCGAGGAGTATCTTGAATGGGTGATGAAAGTTGATCGTTCAGAAACATTTCTTATCTATTCTACATGCTTTGCTTCAAAACATCAACATAAATGGATACTTATGCGCTACAAAACTTTGAAAATGAAGGTAAATTGAACTGAACAGCCTTAATTTAAACCCTGCAACTCAACTCAACACTGCCCCACCAGCCATAATTAAACCCTTGCAATGCAGATGAAGCTTTCCAGACTCCACAACTTTTTAGAACAAAGAACTGAGGCTGCCACAACGTCCTAAATCCTAATATAAATAGGAAAGAGATGATCCACATACACTTAGTCTAGGAAAGCCACACAAGCAAATAAGCACAACAGTCAGCAGCACTATTGAACCACCACTCTACGTAAGTAGCCACACACACACTGACTAAACTATTTGATTAGCTGTTGATTTAACTCCGCAAACCATCATTTGGTTGTTCACACCAATTTAACTCCGCAAACCATCATTTGGTTGTTCACACCACTGACGGTAGGGCAAGTTAAGGACTAAAAAGAAGTTAGGACTCATAATGCAAGTTTCTCCAAGAAAATTTTAGAATGCCCAACACAATTATCAATAGATCAGGATATTAGATTCAGACAATCATTAGCAAGTGAAGCAAGCCGATGGCTGTACAAGCCAAGGGCTTTTCTTTCACACTGCAAGTCTCCAGCAAGAAACTCCTTTCCTATCAAAATTGCCTACAAAGACATCACCTAAAACTTAAAAAGATGAACTTCAGCTTGCATTGTTGTAGTTGTTCTGATGGTGGTGATGATTCATGTTGGCTAGTCTAGAACTCTGGGCAACACGGCATTTTAGAATGAACCATTGGAGATTAGGACATTGGAATGTACATGCTTCGCAGCTAGTAAGTCTAGGTAAATTGCTGGTGGCTTAGTCCACATAATCCAGTAAATCTCTAAACATCACACGTCCATCGCTGACAACCTCCCGTTGAGATGAAACACCACTTACATTCTTGAGTAATCTGACTACTTCACCAGTATCATCAACATAGTACTTTGCCTTGCTGGGCTTTTGGCCAACTGAGCAAGCAAATACTTCTGAAACTGCGGGAAATGTGGAACTGGAGGCCATGCTATTGATGCTTTCAAACATGTCCTCATCAGATCGATCATTACCAATGCACATGAGAAAATCTAGTGCATTTCCATTGTTGACCAATGTGTGGATAAGCTTGTCTACAGCAAGGCCCTTGCTAACTCCCTGTATGAGTAACGTAATTATCAGTTAGTACGAGCCTTAACATGAGTGAAAAATAAAAGACAAAAGGTGGTATATAGGATATCAAAATCGCATAAACCTGTGGTTTGACTTCTACAATAAAATGGCCACACTTCACAACAACAGGTTCATTCGATAGTACTCTCTCAAGATGATCCAGTAATTCCTTTGCTTGGCAGGAACCGAAGTCGTGGTCTGCATCCAGATAGTGCCATACTAGAGCACTTTCCTTTGGCTCTATGAAGGATCCATCAGTTGTCTCCGTGTATACTTGCATGACGGGTTCAGCAATGTGCTTCCATTCACAATCTGGACTTGAATAGCTTGATTCCCATTCAGCTGCTTTGTTCCATCTGAGAACACATAAATTGTTCATCATACATCCTGAATACTATGGAAGTATACAAATATACAATGGTGTATGGAACCCAAAAAAACGTTTGATAGGATACCTGACAAAATAACCATGTTCTGCGGCAATACCAAGCTTCTCACATGGAGCAAACCACTCATCAAGCGAATTTCGTCCTCTTCCGCTGACTATAAATACATCATTCTTTGGGTCATTACATAAGCTGTTAAGAATACAAATGAGTTCTGCACTGGGAGCTTTGTTGATTGATGACTGTGGCACAAGGGTACCATCGTAGTCAAGAAATATTGCCCTTCTGGTAGCCTTGTTATAAGAAGAAACAAAGTGCTCCATAGACAGCTTTCTGAAGCCAGGAGAAAGAGCGAAAACTCTAAAATTCAGACCAAACCCAATAGCCCAACACCTTCGGCTGTAGTGATCTTTGCATGCCCTTTCCAGATCTTGAGCAAAGCTTCGCGCCCAGTAAGAAACATCATGAGTGCTGACATAGCGATAATGCTTTTCATGTCGCAACCTTTTCTCAGATTCAGTTAAGTCCATTGCACAGTATAAGGCATCAGCCACATCTTCAACACTCCAAGGGTTTACCCTGAAAGCACCACTAAGAGATGGGGAGCAACCAACAAACTCCGACACAATTAGTGTGCTTGTGTGATGGGAGTTTTTGTCAACACCTTTGAGCTTATCTATCTCCTCATTTCCCTGCCGGCAAACAGTGTACTCATATGGTATTAAATTCATACCATCCCTCACGGCATTCACAATACAACAATCAGATGCAGCGTAGAATGCAATCTTTTCATAAAATGGTATACGATAGTCAATAAGGACAACAGGCTTGTAATCTGCAGAACCATACTTAACATTGATCCTTTTGGCTACAGAAACAGCTTCTGTAATTGCTTCCTCTACATCCTTCCCTGTGCTTCTTGCTGGATTGACAATCTGTACAAGGACAACCTTCCCCCTAAGTTTTGGATTCCTATCTAGAAGAAGCTCCAACCCAAGCAGTTTTAGACTGATTCCTTTGAAGATGTCCATGTCATCTACGCCTAACATCAGCATCTTGCCATTGAACCTTTGTTCAATTTCTTGAACCTTGCTAACTGTAGCAGGCAACTTTAAGATAGACTCGAGCCGGCCAACATGTACACCCACTGAGAGAATTTTCAGGCTCACTGTTCGGCCAAAATATTCTATTCCAATGTAACCACGTTTTGATTCATAATGCAGACCTAACAATCTGCTACAACAAGAAAGGAAGTGGCGGGCATAGTCAAATGTTTGAAAACCAATGAGATCAGCATTAAGCAATGACTTCAGGATCTCATCCCTTACAGGCAGCGTCCTGTAGATTTCTGAGGAGGGGAATGGACTGTGGAGAAAAAAACCAAGTTTTATTCGGTGCAGCCTCTTTCTCAAAAATGTTGGGAGAAGCATGAGGTGATAATCATGAACCCAGACATAATCATCATCTGTATTGATTGCTTCCATAATTTTGTCGGCAAAAAGTTTGTTGGCTCGGACATAGGATTGAAACAGGGAACGATCGAAGAGCTCACCTTTGTCAAGGCAAATGGGAAGCATATAATGGAAAAGTGGCCACAATTGCTGTTTACAGAAGCCATGATAGAACTGCTGCTGGAGATCAGAAGGGAGAAAAGTAGGTACGCATCGATAATCTCTAAGAAGCTTCTGTGCAACTAGGTCCTGCTCACTGGGATCTACCTGTACCTTCAAACTACCGACGTAGAGAACATCAGTCTCATTTGAAAAACCATATTTAAGTTGCATGAGAAGTGCATCATCATCCCTTGAGAAGGACCATTGCCCAGCTTCATCTTTCGTACAGTTCAGTGGAAGGAAGTTGGCAACAATTATTTTCCTCTCAGCAGACGATGCTGAACCAACTGAATCACCATCACTTCTTGTATCCCAATCAGGATCAGATATAATGCCAGGAGAGGTCACCGCACAAGGAAGAGACTTAAAAGGCTGCCGAAAGTCAACTCCATCTTCGCTGCTCATTTCTAGAAGATTTGAGTAAGACTTTGAAACCATGATTCAACGACCTTCTGTTGAAACCAAAATACTGACAAGCCAATCTGTTTAAGCCTTTATGTCAAAATACAATTGAATTCCTGCCAAACAGTAAACAGAGTATATCAGCTAACCTTGATGCCAGTTAACATATAACATATCAAATAGCGTAACACCTCACTTCGATGAATTGAAGTTAAATTAATTAATATGGATCTAGTGCAATATATAACTATAAAGCATAAACAAACCCATGAATTAAACATATATAAAGTAAGGTTGTGATTCCATGCTAGCGTGTTTTCACAATCATCTTATCAAATAATAACCTGTTGCCATTTTAAAATACATACTTTTTCAGAAAATACACTAGTGCATGATAACAAACTGCAATAGGTTAATTACATACAGTGGTTGAACTGGCTGATTACATCCATTCTTGCATTAGAATTCAGAACCAACAAATATGGATAAATATCAAATGACACAGAATTAATATGCCATAATCAAGCAAGGAAAAACAGACTGCACACGCAATTGTACAAAAATTCCATATGTAGGTGTATTGATCAAGTTGGTTGCATTAATAAAGAGAAGAAATCACTGCATATCAAGCACAGTATAACAGTTTCCTCCAGCGTGAAAATGTTAGGCATGCAAGTGTAACACATCATAAATATCTTTATTGAGAATGCTATTCTACAACCTAAGCACTTCGACATAAGTCCAGTGGATCCCATCTTTTTGATGAAATCCCCAAAGATCCAAAACAATAGCACATTTGCTTTCAATTTAGGACCAGAATATCCATTCCCAAAAACTAATCAAAGATGGTCCACGCACCCAACCACGAAAGCATAAAAATAGGAATTTCAGGACCACCAACAGACACTATCAGCATGATGCAACTAATACTCAATTCGGTCCATTCCCATTCTCACCAAGCACAGCAACCTACAAACTCATGCCACGCTTGCATACTTGGCATCCCAATCTAGAGGTCCAAGCGTCATTATGACAATCGAACCAGTTCACAGACAAATTGCACAGCCTACCTGGCAAGAGCTGGCCTACACAAGATACTACTAAGGGCATCTCCAATGGTCTGAGTCAGCTAGCTATATGCATGTACACATCAGCATATATCCTATGTGGAGGAAAGAGAGTATGCCAAAAAAATCGAGCCAGCTCTTCCTTAAGCACTAGTCTATAACGCCAAACGAGGCAGCCTCTATAAATTCTGTGTGTGCATGTAAGTATCAAATAGCTATCCTTATAGATAGTTCTTTAGAATGCTAGCTTTAGTGTATACTACATAGATGATGTGGAAGCCTTATAGTTAGTTGTTAGCTATAACCATTGGAGATGCCCTAACACGGCATGGCAAAGCAGCCATGGAAACTTGATCCAGCAGCCCATCCAACTCATCCTAGCTGCCAAAACCAGTGGCAACATCGTGTTAAATGCAACTGGTGGCGCTATAAATTCGCACAATGTGCATCCAGAAACCCAACTAACTTGCATGAAGTATCGTCAAGCGCCATGTCTACAGCCCAAAATTGCAGCATTTGGCGTGAACAGGCTAGAGCAAACCCTTAATCACAAACGGCTTTTCTCATCAAAATCAAACATACCATACATTACAATCTTCAAAATAAGATGTTGACAAAACAAAATGACCGCTGTCTACCACTACACACGACTATTAGCTTCGTGAAGAAATGCCGGGTGCACAAGAATTTGATTAACACGGCCAACAGTCTTGATAGCTAGAAATGCACATAAAGTGATACAACTACAACACTGACATCGAATGTTCGTTGCATAGACAAGATTTGAATCTAACCAGCGGTACATTTCTTGGGTGAAATGAGCAGAGCTAAAGAGAAATAAAATTTGCAGAGGATATAACACACATCCTAAAATAATTTACATCATGATATGATATGAGGTACACATAAAACAATACTACAGCAGAATGCTACGTCTTCTTCCCCTGTTCATACACGGATACACCTTTCTTTCCTTGAACAACCAAAACACCAAATTGGACGCAATGTTTGTACGGGAATGCAGTAATTACAAATCAACATAATCAAGAAAAAGAAAATGGAAGATAGACAGAGCAAATCCTGATAAAGATTATAAAGGCACCATTGATTTTAAAAAAAACATTTTTACATTAAATTTCCTTTGAAATGCAAACCAAAAACAAATCAATTTCCCCCAAACCAAAAAACAAGCAGATGGGAACTACAGGCGACAACCCAAACAAAAGAAATCCCCGAACCTCGCATCACTAAAAGAGAGATCGCTGCTTCAAAAATAACAAGAAATGGGGCCAAAGCACCCCCAAGATCGAACCTTTCCCAAGCCTAGACCGCCGCAAAGGACAACATTCAAGGGAAAACCAAGAAACAGAGGCCACAAAAGGATAGATCAAGGCGCTCCTCGGCCCTCGCCCAGATCAACGCGGCCGCTTCCAGGTACGTACGCTCTCCACTGCTCTTTCCACTTCTTCTTCCCCTTTGCTTCCTACGGAATTATTGGCCCCAGGCTTCTGCTCTTGTTTCCTGCTTGCTTCCTTCAGTATGCACCACACCAAACCACAGGTATGAGAGACAGAGAGGGGGACAGGGTCAAGATTCAAGAACGCAAGAAATGTCGAGACACGGAGGGGAGAAATCTCTCTGAGGTGGTATTTTTAGGCCCAAAGGTTTTTGCAGGTTAGGCTGGTTAGCCCTCAACTTAGGAATAGGATGACAGAGGCAGCTACTGCCCTAGGTGTTCTCATATTTACATCCATGCCATCAAGGATAAGATTGCTTTTTTTTTGCTCATATTATATTTCTCTGTATGCATGTAGGGCTCTGTTTGCAGGTATGAACAGTAGGTTTTCTATTTACAATAAGGTCCGGTTTTTCTCCTGTCAATATGCAATGTAGGGGTAACAACAAAACAATTAAGGACAAGATAATGCATTTTTAAGTAACAGAAAGAGTTTTGTATATTGCATCGTAGTTTTGTGTCATGTGGCACAACATGCATGCATTCACCGACGGACACGTGAAGGCGTGCCTCCTGTCGATTTGCATGTACTGTGAATAGCACGCGTAAACTGTTGGGTTACAACTCATTTTTGAACTAGCATTCGAATAGCTGGAAAGGTGTTAACCTGTGAGCATCTACGCGCCCATTTCGGTTTAAACTTCTATCTCCTAACTTATTTATCATTGTTCGTAAATTTTATCTTTTTCTATTTTTTTAGCTTTTTATCCTAGGACAACCATAAGGGAAATGTCTTCGATACTAAAAGTCTTTTTTTAGGAAATCTTCAATGCTAAAAGTATTGTACTGACCGTATGCAAATAAAAACGAAATAACCTTTGGCAACTTCGCACACCTGGTACTACTTATGGTTTCACTAACCGCTCTTGATCTACACCGTCTTACCAATTTAGTGCAGAGTTACTATGCATTGAATTCGCCTAATTGAATTCGCCTAATGTACAACTAGCTAGTTGATACTTGATACTACTTGCTAGTAGCATTCCATTTTTCTCAGGGGATAAGAAAGAACCGAAAGTGCGACAGTCTGAGGTCAAGACTCAAGATATCATACTAATCTCTAATCTCGCCTAATTAATAAACATTATATAGCGGTAGCGAGAGGCATTATTTATCTTATCCTTCATTGGCAGATATGGTTATCTAGTTGCACAGTACGATTAGGGGAAAAAAATCCCGGACAAGGAAAACTTTTGACCAAACAGCACTATAAATCCGATCAGTCATGACAGGAAAAGATAGGCGCCAATTAAAATTATGTACAAGGGCATGCTTCCAAACTTTTAAATTTATGATACATGTGGCATAAAAAAAACAAGCTCCATTGCATAGTGTCATTGACTCTTCACTTGTAATTTTGTTTTCAGAGGAGGATGGAAGCACTGTTCTTAAATAAAGAGAGGAACTAGCATCCAGACGTACGATAGGATTATTTTCATCGTATGTTTGATCTGCCATCGGATTTCATTAAAGTAAATAGTTCTTGGCTATTCGATCTAGTGCAATAGAACACATGAAGTGCAACAATGAAATCCTGAGCTTGAACAAACTGCACTCTCGTTGCAACAATTCCTCTCACAACAAATGACGTAACAAAACAACCACCTTGTAGGAACAAAAAAATATATAAGTGCAATAAATCAACAAAGTCCATTACAAAAAATTGATATAATATTTAAGAAGGATATAATGCAACAAACAAAAATAGTTCTTAATCCAATGGAGAAAGAGTGGTGCAACAAATGCTTATTTGGAGGATGTAACAACAAACAAAAACAATTCTCGCAACAATCAAGAAAGGGTGTCGCAACAATTCAGGAGAATTGAAAGTTGCTACAATATTTCAAAAAAGGCAATGCAACATCCAGAAAAAAAACTCATGCAACAACTCGATTTAACTGTTACAACAATCAAGATTAGCTCAAATGAATTTGCAACAAACTCACCAGAGGGGAAAAAGAAGCGATGACAACAAAGAGTTGAGCTCACAGTAGGAGAAGAAGGCAGCCATCTCAGTGCCTCGTCGTTAGAAGGCCCAGATCTGGTGCCTCATCGTCGATAGACATGAATCTAGCGGGGGCAAGCTATGCCATTGCCTTGTTGTGAGTTGCCACACCAACTCCTCGTCGTTGGCCATAGAGAGAGGGGGTAGGGAGGAGTGCAGACGGAGCAGGCCATTGCACCAGCTCCTCGTTGTTGGCCATGGAGAGAGGGGAAAGGGAGGAGTGCGGGCGGCTGCTCGCTGCATTGCGAATCACTGGCCATCACATGGGTGGTGAAAAGAAAGGGGAGGAGGAGCGTCACTCTGGGCTCTGACGGCGTGCTACAGCCTCCCACAAGCCACTAGATGTGAGAGGAGGGGAGAAGCCCATTACTCTGGTGGAGAAAGAAAGGGGATTAGGTGACAGTGAGAGTGTTTGCCTGAGGACAAAGCGCCCGATGCGAACTGAGTCATCATACGTCAGTTGGCTAGAAATTACCTTGAATAAAACAAGTTATTAGCTAGCTACAACACTTAATTACAATAGGACATAAAATTCCATTGAAAGTTATGGGATCAAATTTGTCCAATTCATCCTTGCAAGGACAAACTCTACGCCTATTGAAAAATAAACTACATAAATTCCAATAGCTCACACACATATATATACACACACACATATAGATATAGATATTTTGATCCAACTCTGATTACCTCATCAATTCATGTTATGTCTCCTGTTTCCTCTGAACAAGATAAAGCCTCGCTCCAAATGGTTTCAACTTCTGGCTTCTGATTTCTTAATTTCATCTTTTTGGCCTTTTTGGGATTTTTTTTGCCTTTTTTTTCTTCTCCTTATTCCTTTGCATTGTCAGTAAAAAACTAACAGTCGCTATAGTATATATTCAGTCGCTATAGTGCAAAAAAAGAGCTAGAAACCACAGCTTATAAGCCACATTAAGCAGGCCAAACACTTTCCTTCAAATTCATCCCTCTTTCCCCCTAAAGCCCAAGACCTTTATTTCTCCCTCACCCAACACATGTTTAAAGTTTAATTAGTCCACATTGGTCGATAAGATCAGGGTGAGATTAACTAACAAACCCTCCATCACATGGTAATGACTTTCACCAGCTTTGACAGTGTGCATGCATGCATTGATGGAGTTAGTATACAAGCATATCCTCATTGCGGCCCCAACCCTATCCATCAAGCCCTAGTTTAACTAATCCTACCTTCCATAATCAACCATTACTTTACAGGAAGGCAAGCAAGATCAGAAGAACCACTAATAAAACAAGACCAGAAGTCTTTGGTAGTAATATTCCAAGGACCACACACCTAGCCCAGTGGCATCTCAGGTAAATAGAGCGGTAATCCAGAGGTGGGAGCCTAAACCAGGAGTAGATAACGTTGGTTAAAGATAGGACCCCGTGGATAACGTTTGGTCCTTGCACGCGGCATGATTCTACCGCAGTCACTGACATGTCGGGCATAAGATATAGGGCCCGGGTGTCGGTGGGAGGGTTCGACATAGATTGGGAGGCTGCATCGGGTTTGACTAATTACAGCTGGAACACGCCCTTGCCCGACAGTCCAGTTTGTCGCTTCTTTTTGAGAAGGTGGCGCGGCGTTGAAGTTTTTAAAATTTAAAAAGTTGGGTTTTTTTTGTTACTGATCCGTGGTATTTACAGACTGGGTTTTTTATTTTTAGTTTTTTTGAGAAAGGTGTTCTAGTATTTTTGTAATTAGCGTGTGGGTTTACTTGGTTAATTAAGGGGGGTAAGTGGGATTAGATTAAGCGGTGGACGGGCCGCGACGACTCCAGGGGCGTGACGCGTGCGCGCGGCTGGCGACTGCGCGCCGCTGCCCGACCACGCGACGTGCGAGCTGGTAGCCTGGCATCATGAACGGGATAAGGCCAGGCGCCCAGGCCTCCCACCTTTCGCGATTTACCCTTCGTAACTCTCGATTAAGTCTTTCCGGTCCTCAGGTGGAAAGGGTTCTTTAAGAAAAAAAAAGTGGGAAAAGTTAGCCCATTATTTCGTCTTATAGTTTATTGCTTCTTCGAACAAGTAAATAGGGCTATTTTTTTGTCTTTTTTTAAATAATTTATCTGAACAGTCTTTTTAAAATAATTTATCGGTTTATCGTTATTTAGTTCGTTCGTGCAAACGCTCGTTCTAGAAATAAAAACTACCAGTCGTAGCTATAAGCTATCAACCGCAGTCGAAAAAAAATACCTTTAGCTTATCGTACGGACCCCACATAGTTCTCATACTTCCCTACTAGTACTATTAATTGGAGCTTAATTACCATTTCTTGCGTCGAACTCACGAGTCATGCCCGAGCCAAGGTACTCCACACCGGCGGCGAATGTTCGGCTCCCACTACACAACCATACCTGTCACATTTGCGCAAACATGCATGGGCGTGAGCGCATGCGCGATTGCGGTGAATCACCAAATTTCTGGAAGTTGTATGGGTATAACCTAATATTTAACTCATGCTATGTATTTGCACTCGTCGATCAGTGCATAGCGAAACGGTGCGACATGTCATCTCTCTAGCCAAGTCATAGTTTGATTCATAGTTAGGCTATTTATAAGGATTTTCAGCTATAATTTTTTATGACTGTGAATAATGAAATTACTAAACTAAATTAGCCAATTATCCTCACTAAAAACCACTCCTATCTTTACACTACCTCCATTAATACACACTGTGGATATTGTTAGGGCAATTGGGTGCTTTAGTCCTATCTAATCAGGCCCCGTTCAATTCGGCTACGGTTGATAGTTTCTGTCTTTTATCTTTTGATTTTCGACTGAAATAGCATTATAGCAGCTATTACCTTTTAGCTAAGGCATTCGATTAAACAGAAATGAAGAAAAAGAGGAAAAAAAATAAAAAACCGTTATATTAATACAAAGGTGAAAAGAAAAAAAAGAAAGAAAAAACATGTTAAGAAACCAACGTATTCAAAATGACTTCGAACTTTTGAAAGCCAAAAGTTATTTGAAATGAACCCTAATCTCATTCATCAGCTCCTGGCCCCACAACAAGACCCTAAAGCAGGGTGGGCGTCGCCCTAAAAAGGAAAGAAACTAGGTGGGCCCTACAGCCTAGCATGGAGATATGTCCTCTTTCCGGCAAAGTGGAGCTCAAGATTGGTGGTTTTTTGGGCTGTGGTTGGTAGCTTTTGGTTCTACTACGAGTGTTTGTGCGAATGAACCGAATGTCAATAAGTATATTCGAAAATGTTATTCTGATAAGCCGCTTTAAAATGACGGCTGAGAAGCTATTCTTTGTTTACTAGTTATGTATCTGTGCGTTGCAATAGAACTTACTGAATGTATAGAGAATCATATTATAGAAGAGAGTTGCTCTAATTGGTTAGAAAGTAGAGAATGGTGAGAAGTTGAGAAAATAAAGCGGTTGAAGGAGAATGGACGTATAACCACCAACTTATTTTTTTTATAATAGTAATGATTCCAAAGAAGTCATAAGATGATAAACCAAAAAGAATGTGGCCTTTTTCTTTCACCGACCACCCTACCTATGGCTCATCCAGCGCTCACTCGCGGCAATTGTTTGACAATTTGTCCGGCACTCCGGCCGGCACACGCGATGAGTGAAGCTTTTATTGTGCGTGGATTTGGCATTGCCATTGCGATTTGTACAATTATTACCTTGTTGGGTTGGCTTTGTAGTAGTAGCCATTTTAAAGGAAGAAATTTTTTTTTGGAATCATAAAAACTAGGAAAACGCTACAGCGTTTCCCCACAATCCAACGGGATAGAGTTTTACCGTCTAATTCAAATCTCGCACGAATCATAAAGAGCAACGCCTCCACCACTTTTCTCGATCCATCTGTTCTCCAGATTCCCCATCCCACTCGATCCCCCATTCCCTGTACCCCTCTGTGTGTGTGTGTGTGTGTGTGTGTGTGTGTGTGTGTGTGTGTGTGTGTGTGTGTGTGTGTGTGTGTGTGTGTGTGTGTGATCTGCGAGCTTGGCCAGTAACAGCGGCGAGCGAAGAGTGAGCGCAGTGGCCGTTGCTGAGCGTTGAGATGGGTGTGGCATCAGCGAGCGATTGTGGTGGCTGCTCGCGAGAAGCAAGATAGGTGTGGCATTGATGGGCGGCTGTAGGGGTCACTGCTGTTAGAACTAATCTTGATATTTTAAATATAGTCATAAAATTAGTTTGGTTACTTTATATATAGTCGTATAGTTACTTAGTCATGGTCGTAAATTTATTTGGTGGTCATGGTTGTAAGCACTTGTTAGATGTGGTCGTGTGTGTGTATATATATTTAAGTGATCATAGGAAGTAGTGTGGTCGGGCGCCAAGGCGAAGTATTTCAGTCGGTACTCGAAGAGTACTGTACCAGTCTAAAGTTACTGTAGCAGTCGTAATGGACACTGTAGTAGTCGTGAGTACTGTAGCAGGGAGCACTTGTAAGTTGTAGGAGCCCAAACGTGGTCTCAGCGAGACCGGGTCTTTCGGACAGTGCGCGATGTGCGCGAGTCGTGGAGTCGTGGCCGTTTGAATCGGATAACAGAATGTCTATTTATATCTTTGTAATTAGATTGTTAAAGAGGAGAGGTGAATAATAAAAAAAAGGAAAAAACAACGCAAGTCGAGTTCGCGTTAGAAAAATACTCTACTGTTCATCGTCTTCCCCGTGTAGTGTGCGTCCACGGGCGAATCGAGTGTGTGATTTCTAGGTTGAGTTCCAACAATTGGTATCAGAGTTTGGTGAATACCCAAAATCACGCCAAGAAGTATGGAGATCGTCGATCCGACGGCGTCAGCATCAGTGAGCGCACCAACGAAGGAGAGTTCCGGGTGTCGCTTCACTACACCATGCCCACGAGGAGTAACTACGCGAAGTGGGCGATGAAGATGAAAATATATATGAAGGCCCAAGACGTATGGGACGCCATCGAGCCCGGTGACACTGACACACGCAAGGACCAAATGGCATTGGCGGCCATCTACTAAGGTGTCCTCGAAAATACACTCTTCCTGTTGTCTGAAAAAGAGACAGCCAAAGCCGCGTGGGAGGCGTTGAAAACCATGCACGTGGGAGCTGGAGCGCGTGAGGGAAGCCAAGGTGCAGACCCTCAAGTCGGAGTTTGAGTTGCTCGCATGACGGAGTCAGAGACGATCGACGACTTCATCATTCGGTTGACAACTGTCATCAACAAAATTCAAGAGCTCGGTGACAAGATGGAGAAGAGCTATGCATCATGTAGTTCCCACCAAGTTTCTATCGGTAGTCTCCCCAATCGAGCAATTTGGGGACCTCAAGGCAATGACGATCAAAGAGTTGATCAGCTGGTTGAAGGAGCATGAAGAACGGTGGGTATCCTATGGTGCAGGCGCAGGGGATTAGCACCTGCTACTGACAAAGAGCTAGTGGGAGGCCCGATCCAAAAAGAGCAATGGCTTCGGCAAGAAGAAAAGCTCTTTTGACAAGGCGAAGGTACGCTGCTACAACTGCCAAACGTTTGGGCATTCTGCAAAGGAATGTTGCGAACCGAAGAAGATGGCTCTTCTTGCTGCAACGGATGCAGAGGACGAGCCAGTGCTGCTTTAAAGCCAACATTGAGTCGTATGTGTATATGACACAGTAGGAGTATTATATGTGTCATGTATTTGTTTGTGTACATAGGAGGTGTGTTAAATACGTGTGCATATTTGTGTCATGGTTGTGCATGTAGATGAGTCAGTGCATTATACATATGAGAGTGCGTGAGTTCTTGTGTTAGTGTGTCCACAAGAAGTGTATGTCCAAAGTACTTGTGTGTGTTCTTGTGTTAGTTGTGTCCACGAGAGGAGTATGCAAGCTTCGGTCTGAGTCTTCATCGCTGTCAAGTTGTGTCACCAGCGAAAGACGATTAGAGCTAAGGAGGTGGTTGAAGTTGTCACTGAGGTGTGTCACGGCAAGTTGTGCCACTAGCAGCATGGTCAGCAAGAAGAAGGCAAAACTCCTTGGAGACGTGTCAGGAGATCAGACTTCGTCTTGTGAGTCAAAGTATCAAGATTAAGTGGGAGAATGTTAGGACTGATCTTGATATTTTAGACGTGGTCGTAAACTTAGTTTGGTTTTTTCATGCATGGTCGCATGGTTACTTAATAATGGTTGTAAGTTTGTTTAGTGGTCATGGTCGTAAGCACTTGTTAGATGTGGTCGCATGCATGTTTGTAAGTGGTCGTAGGAAGTAGTGTGGTCGGGGCGCCAAGCCAAAGTGTTTCAGTCGGTACTCGAAGAGTACTGTAGCAGTCTGAAAGGCACTGTAGCAGTCGTAATGGGCACTGTAGCAGTCATGAGTACTGTAATAGGGAGCAGTCGAAAGTCGTAGGAGCCCGGACGTGGTCTCAGTGAGATCGGGTCTTTCGGGTAGTGCATGATGTGCGCGAGTCGTGGAGTCATGGCCATTAGAACCGGATCACAGAGTGTCTATTTATATCTTTGTAATCAGTTTGTTAAAGAGGAGAGGTGAATAATATAAGAAGGGAAAAACGATGCAAGTTGAGCTCACGTTAGAAAAATACTCTACTGTTCATCGTCTTCCCCCGTGTAGTGTGCGTCCACGGGCGAATTAAGTGTGTGATTCCTAAGTTGAGTTCCAATAGTTGCTGAGTAGTGAGATGGTCTCAACCATGGTGGGTGTGGTGAGTGTTAGCAAGTGATAAGCTAGGATGGTTGTTATGCGCATGCTGACCATGGGCAAGTGCAGCGACCACGAGCGACGGTAGGCGACTGAGAGCATGCAGCAGAGGCTAGTGGCAGCTTATCAGATTCCACCCAAGCGAGCAGTGGTAGATTAGCATAGGTGGAGAGCTGCATGGAGTTGCTATTGAGCCCAGATGTATCTTAGAAGTTTGCATATTTTTTTATGGTTTTCTAGTTGAAATCTAGTGTATTTTGTTTGAATTTGTGTTGAACATACTCAAAAACATGAAATTGTGTTTGAGTTTTGTTCAATTGTTGAAACTTTTTGATGGAATTTTTGCTAAAGAAACCATTCTGAAACTTAAAACGTATTGAAACTTGCTTCAAACATTTTCTAAAACTTCTTGAAATATGTTAAAAACTTGAAACTTGCTTCAAACATTTTTCCTGAAACTTTTTGAAACATGTTAAAACTCATATGGAACTTTACAGAAAACATGTTGAAATCTACTTAAAACATTGAGTTCAAAAACAAAAACGAAACTTCTTTAAAACTTTTCATTAAACACGTTGAGACCTAAAACCTCATGAAACTCTTTGGTTAAAACTTAAATAAACCTGTTGAAACTTCTTAAAACTCTTCAGTTGAAACTTGATGAAACCTGTTGAAACTTATGAAACTTCCTGAAACTCTTTGGTTGCAATTTGATAAAACCTATTAGAACTTGAAGCTTGAGTTTGAAAAATCTAAAACTTGTTGGAACTTGGTCTTGAATTTTTTTTAGAATCTTCTAGAGACTTCTAAAATACATAAAATTTACTGGAACTCAAAACTTTTTCAAATATTTTTTTATAGAACTTCCTAAACCTTGACGAAAGTTGTTAAAACATATTGAAATGTGCTGAAAGGCCATGAAACTTTGCTATATACCATTGGTTAGCCGCTCTCTTTTGGAATTTGCTTGGCTGACAAATTATATACTCTACTTGGCTTAGGGTTTGTCGAAGATGGAATGTGAAAATAGCTTGACTTGGGACTTGCCCACAATGCACCGTATAATGTTTAGTCCTCCTTGACACATCTTGTTTTCACCTTTCTTCTGACTCCCTCAAACTTGTCTATATTTATCTGGTGCTTAAAAAAATCAAAGTATGACGCATAATTGGCACTCTAAAACATACAGGTCAATTAGTTAAAAATCAAAGGTATGGCGCATAATTAGCACACTAAGACATACAGGTCAATGCACCCAAACTGTCTTAATCGTATGGATACCAGTGTTATAAAATTTTATAAACCCAGTGAATTTCTGCAATAGCTAAATTGTTTCTTACGAAATTTCTACGCTCTATACAGGGCACTCCAAACAACCTCATGCAGCGATTGAAAATATTGACAATTTCATTTTAAAAAGAAGACATGGACCAGATCACCGCCATGCTTTCAAGATCTACCACGAAGACAAAATGAAATGTTGGAGTAATGTGCACGAGCCGAAATGCATGGGCAGATCGATCGACAAACCCTCGTGCACAAATTTGCTGGGGAGTTGCAGCTCATTAATCGCAGTAGATGCACTGCGCATATCATAACTTTGTCGTAAACCATTGGGCCATAGAACAGTAGCCATTACTCCTATGTACATGGCAATCTCTCTCTTTTTCCACCTTTTCGAAACCGTCGGTAACGAACATCCGGTAAGCTGTCGGTCGGCAGCTGGTACCTTTTGCTAGCTTCAAGCAATCCGAAATCCTGTCTCCTCTTTCCTTCTCAATGGAAGATCCGTCCGTCCATTTCTGGATGTTGGCACGTTTATGATTTACATCTTATAATTTACAATTTTTTAAACAAATAAATAGAACAATTTTTTACCGTTATTTTAAAATGCCTTATCGAAATAGTGTTTCAAAGCAGTTTATCGGCTTTCAGTTCATTCGTATGAACATTCATATTAAGATTAAAAGCTATAAGTTGTAACATAAAAGAATAGATCTACCTACGATGTTGCTTAATGACATCCTGAAATCAAGTTTAGATCTGAGCGTCAAATCATTACTACCGAAAGGCGAGATCGCGTAGACGCCACCAAGAGTTGTCTGTCTGCCTGTCTTGCTTGAAAAAAAACGGGCATGATGTGCTAACAGTATGGCTTTCAAAGCTCGACCTATATAATGCAGCTACAACGAGAAAATAAGACAGCAAGGCTCCACTTGGCATTGCTGTGGCTTTTAAAAGACACTTTGTTTCTTTTCATTTTTGGACATAACAGATCATTGATAGCATCCTTTTAGAAACCGTAACAAGTTAACCGCAAAATCTTACTGGAGTTAGTAAAGGTTTCTATAACTAACTACAAAGTTTCACAGCACAGCACAGCACCGTGACCGCAAACCGGCCCTAAAAAGTGATTTGATAAAAATATCCACTGCTTGAGAAGACAACGGGGGTAGACCTTAAGAACCGGGGCTCGAAGTAACAAATTACCAGACCAAGAGGGACAATTTTGCTAAATCTTCACTCTCTGTGTATAGACCGTGTCTAGCCATCTCGGTCGGCCACATCCGTCGCCACTCCTGACCTGGGCCTGTCCCCACGTGGTGACGCGCGAACCGGAGCCATTGGCTCTCTCTCTCTCGCGCGCGCGCGCGGCGTGGGTCCCGACGCCCGCGCGGCCGTCCGATGATCGTTCGGGCGTGGGCTGGACGGCTAGGATGCGGGCTCCGCTGTGTGGGGCCCATGCGGGAGCGGGGGCTGCGAGTCGCCGCGTTCCACGGCTGCCTCGGTCGGTGAGTCCACGACCGCGCGTGGGGCCCACGCGACCGACAGCCTTATCCGAACCGTCTCTCTCCGCTCTCATTGGTGCAGGTGGGTCGGCGGAGATGGCGCGGGCCCCACCCAAGTTACTACTCGATCCGTTCTTTTTTTTACTACTTGACTTTGTAGACTACCAGCGCTCAAAGATCTAAAGTTTAACACTAATAGATTTAAAGTTGTTTAAATTAGCTATACAAAAATTATATTATTAGATTTATCATTAAAAATATTTTTTATAATATTATAATTTTATTAGTATATATTAGTATAAAGTTATAAAAGGTAGTGGTCAAAATTGTATCTTGAAGACCATAAAATAACATCAAGTGAAAAAAGAACGGAGGGAGTAGCTATGTATTTTGCTTGGGAGGTACTTCTATGTTTTTCTCAACAATGATTTGCTTAATTTTTAAAGCACGATGAATGGTAGATAGATATTACTATTTCTTCATTTACTTTGAGATTAGTGTTACTCTCACTACTACAGAAAACCTCATAGTAGACGCCTCATCACAGACGATTTTGTGAAACCGTCTCTGATTAACACTATTACAGACGGTTGTAATTTGGAGGCCGTCTGTGGTATTTGTGGTTGGAAAAAGGAGTATCACAGACGGTTCTTACCTCTAAACCGTCTGTGATAATGGAATATCACAGACGGTTTTTATTATAAAACCGTCTGTGATATTCCAAATTATCACAGACGGTTTTTAAACATAAACCGTCTATGATACTCCTTTTTCCCGCCACAAACATCACAGACGGCCTCCAAATTAAAAGTCCGACAAACAGAGATTCCCATATTTTAATTCAAGACAGATTTAATTCATTACAAAAGTTCGACAAACAGAGATTCCCAGATTTTAATTCAAGGCAAATTTAATTTATTACAAATCTAAGAGAAAAAGAGATTCCCAGATTTTAATCTTCTGGGCTTCATATGCTTCTTCTTCAACTTCTGGAGTTGGAGGATCAGCCGCTGAGTTCTCGAATGTCGTAAAGATTGCCCTTGCCCTCTCCACTTCCTCCTCTAGCCTGGGTAAATCATTAGCATGGACCATAATCTCAAAGAGGATGCCATGAAAATCTTCAACATAATCGGCCGATTCTGCTTGATCGGAAAGATTATCTATCACACTCTGCACTTCCGCAAGAGCTTCCTCCGCTTTGTGGACATTGTAGAGAAGAACAAGGCTGAGGGCGATTTCCTTTTCGTGAGCAGCAACGAGACACCTCCGTCGATGGCGGATGATGAGGTCTAGTTGACGGACGATATTGGAAGCGAGTCGAGGAAGGAGAGCAGGGCGTGAGCGGAGGAGCTGCTCCAGACGTAAATTGTTGGCCGCCTGTGTAAGGTTGCGGCCGAACAACTCATGATGGATAGATGAGAGGAAGGAGATGAACAAAATTTTAGATGTCATTGTTGAGAAATGTGGTGATGATCGAAGAAGATGAGGGCGGGAGAGGACAGTTTAGATCGAAGAAATGGAATAGTGCGTGCAAATATAAGCATTATCACAAACGGTTCATATTCGAAACCACCAGTGACGCTTCGTTAACCGCCGTCTCTTAATTAATATCATAGCGCTTTGTATATAACCGTCGTCTCATACATTACTGCCTTATCCCGATCTGCCTCCCCGAAGCGTCTGTGACATGAAGCTTATGACAGACGGTTTTTTATAAAAAACCGTCTGTGATAATATTTATCACAGACGGTTTTAATAAAAACCCGTCTGTGATAAGCTGGTGATCACAGACAGTTTTTAATTAAAAACCGTCTGTGGTATGGCTAAGCCATTTATTGTGCTGCTCAGACCGCATCTGTCTTCATTTCGATCCAGATCTAGCCACTGCTGCGCACTTTTTCACTCGGGAGGAAGCTAGGCGATTTCAGGCCAGTTAATTTGGTGGGAAGAGGCAGAGATTGAGCTTTGAAGATTCAGACTTTCCTGGTTGCTGTAGATATGGTTAGTAATGAAATTTATTTTTTCTTTAATTGCATTACAATTTAGGTCTAAGTAATGCATGAGTGGTTATTGAAGATGGTTAATTTGCAAAATTGTTGGTTATATAATAGATATTGTGTTTGTAATATGAATTGAGCTAGCAAATTAAGTCTCAATATAATAAATGTGGCCGGTATATATGTAGTTATAATTAGTTAATCTAGATTTTAATACTAAGTTGTTATATATGTACGTAACGTAGGACCGAAGCTGGATGTATGCCGCGAGCCGTGTGAGTGAAGAGTACATTAATGGCGTTTCTGCTTTTATAAGAGCCGCCGAGGAGGATATGTTGAATAAGGGGGTGGAATATATGTGCTGTCCATGCACTGACTGCGAGAATTTGAAGATGTTTAAGAACCGAGGGCAAATTGAAGCGCACTTGATTCGGAGGGGTTTCAAAAAGGATTATACGTGTTGGACCAGTCATGACGAAGTGAATGATCATATGCCGCCGGATGACATCGACGGTGAAGTGAATGATATGCCCCCGGATGACATCGCAGGTGAAGTGAATGACATGCCGCCGGCTGATGTCGATTGTGGCTCGGATTCGGATAGGTTGCACGATGATAATCTGGATCAGATGCTTCGCGATGTAGAAGAGAACTATGATGAGAGAGAGAGAGTATGTTAAATTCCGTGGCTTGATGGAGGACTCAGAGAAACCTTTGTACACGGGCTGCAAGTACACGAGGTTGTCAGCCGTGCTTGAACTGTTGAAATTGAAGGCAAGCAACGGTTGGTCCGACAAGAGTTTCACGGCGCTGCTAGGTCTTTTAGCAGACATGCTTCCGGAGGGAAATGAGTTGCCTAAAACCACGTATAAAGCCAAGAAGGTTCTTTGTCTGTTGGGAATGGAAGTAGAAAGAATACATGCATGCCGAACGACTATATCCTCTACCGTAAAGAGTATGCAAACATGCATGTATGTCCGGTGTGCAACGCATCCCGATACAAACGTAACAATCAATCATATGATGGCGAGGGAACAGAGGCGAGGAAAGGACCTCCTATTAAGGTGGCATGGTATTTTCCTATAATTCCCCGTTTGAAAAGGTTTTTTTGCAAATCCAAAGGAGGCAAAACTGCTGCGTTGGCACTCGGAGGAGCGCAAGAAGGATGGAATGATAAGACACCTTGCTGATTCCGCACAGTGGAGAAACATCGATAGGAGTTTTGCAAAGTTCGGTGCAGAACCAAGGAATATAAGGTTTGGACTGAGTACAGATGGAATGAATCCTTTCAGTAGCATGAGCAGCCGACATAGTACATGGCCCGTGACTCTCTGCATCTATAACCTTCCTCCTTGGTTGTGTATGAAGCGAAAGTACATTTTACTGTCGATACTTATCCAAGGGCCAAAACAACCTGGGAATGATATCGATGCGTTCCTAGCACCGTTGGTGGAAGATCTAAAAGTAATGTGGAACGAAGGGGTACAGGTATGGGATGCATACAAACGAGAGAACTTCACTCTGCGCTCCTTATTGTTCTGCACCATAAATGATTATCCTGCCCTTGGTAACCTATCGGGCCATAGTACAAAAGGTGCCAAAACTTGTACTCACTATTTAGATGGTACCGAGAGTGTGTGGCTGAGACACTCACGCAAAACTGTCTACATGCGTCACCGCCGGTTCCTTCGGAGGGTTCACCCATACCGAAGATGAAGAAACAATTTGACGGAGAGAAGGAAGACGGTTCAGCTCCAAGGCATTTAAGGGGACACGAGGTTTATGATATGGTTAAGGATTTAGATGTTGTCCTCGGAAAGGGACGTAAATTGAGGGCTCATGAGAAGAATACCTGGAAGAAGAGATCAATATTTTGGGACTTACATTATTGGGAGTACCTAGATGTTCGGCACTGCATCGACGTCATGCATGTAGAAAAGAATGTGTGCGACAGCTTGATTGGTCTCTTACTGAACATCCGTGATAAAAACAAAGGACGGTATCAACGCACGGCTTGACTTAGCTGACATGGACATCAGGCCTGAGCTAGCACTGACAAGCACTGATAAAGGAGATGTGCCAGTGCTTGCATGGTGTCAAAGTTCTGTCTGGTTACTCCGGCAACGTGAAGAAACTTGTTTCGATGCAAGATTTGAAGTTAAATGGCATGAAGTCTCATGATTGTCATGTGCTGATGACACAGATGCTCCCTATTGCAATTAGAAATATTTTGCCGATCAAAGTCCGAGAGACAATCATGAGGCTATGTTATTTCTTTAACACAATTGCTCAGAAGGTCATCGATCCCGAAGGACTAGATGCTCTGCAGGACGAGGTGGTGATGACTCTATGTCACCTTGAAATGTATTTCCCTCCTTCATTTTTCGATATCATGGTCCATCTCATTGTTCACGTTGTGTGGGAGATAAAAATGTGCGGGCCCGTATTCCTACGTAGCATGTACCCATTTAAGAGGTTCATGGGAATTCTCAAGTCCTACGTACGGAATCGTTCTCGGCCGGAGGGCAGCATCGTCGAAGGTTATGCAAGCGAAGAGGTCATTGAGTTTTGTGTCGATTATATGGCTCAGATTCAACCGATAGGTGTCCCTCAATCTCGTCATAAGGGGAGGCTGAAGGGTCTCGGAACTATCGGAAGGAAAGCAATCACTCCAGATATGAACACGTATACTCAAGCCCATTTCACGGTGTTGCAACACATGACTGAAGGGGCGCCTTATGTGGACCAGCACAAGGATGTGCTTCGGCAACAGAATTCAGAGCGGCCGGATGTTGGATCATGAGACAACACAACCGTTGGTTCAACCAATGGTTGAAGGAGCAAATCGCTAGGAGCTCGCCGAGTGAGACGCTGACATGGTTGGCAAAAGGGCCAACATTTACAGTTGTGACATGGCAAGGATATGACATAAATGGGTACACATTCTATACGCAGTCTCAGGATGTCAAGAGCACTAACCAGAACAGCGGTGTCCGCATAGATGCATTCAGTACCGATGGGTCGAGAGGCGAGGAGGAGGGAGGCCAGTGCAGCGGGCGGATCGGGGCGCGCGGCGGCCCGGCCACCTCCGGCCGCAGCGGCGGCGGTGACGCTGCCACGGTGGAGGAGGGAGCGGAGGAGCATTTCGACGGTGGGGTTTAGGCAAACGGCGGCCGAGTCGAGAAGGCGCCGGAGGAGGCGTTCGGCCATGGGGTCGGCGCCGGCGATGGGCATCTATGCGGACACCGCTGTATATCAATGAGACTATATATCAATGAGACAGTAGTAGTAAATTCTAAAATAACACATCTTTAATAATGGCAAATGATAGATTCACCCAAAAAAAATGATGTGACGTTCCTACTTGGAAGATGGGAAATTTGGGTGGCCTAATCAACCGTGACACAGTTTCCACCTGAGTTACATGGTTTCCATTTGAGTTGCACGGTCTCTGTGTCCGGCCCGTTAGGCCCATTGTCATTGGCAACTTTGCTTGCCTTCGATGCCTCTCTCTCTCTCTCTCTCTCTCTCTCTCTCTCTCTCTCTCTTAACAAATGGAGAGGGAGGGCAAATGGCTCCAACCTTATATCATGGCCATCGTGCGCCCACATACAGGGCCTAGGAAGGATAGGACAGTTCAGTGTTCAATTTGGGGGCTGACTCACTTCTGAAATCATAGAGATATCAAGATTGGACAGAAAGGTCTTTCGGGTAGTGTTTTTTTGAGGACAAGGGTGCTGCTTCAGGAACAAGCAAGTTCCACTTTGATTGCTGCTGTGTTAATCAGTGCTAGAATGGGAAAGAGAGGCCCTAAAGGGGGTGAAGGGATGTTTGATACGTCGGTGGATTTGTCTCAAAGATTTAACTACCAGCCAAGCATGTTCATGTTAACTGAAAGCCTAGTTTCATCTTTTGAGGGACAATCAAAGTCAACTTGTATATAAGTAGATAGAATATATGTTGCTTTAAAAGGAAGCTAACAGTAATAGGAGGAGAATTTTTGTTTGGTTTGCAGAGTTAGCTTTGGAGAAGGCCCTGGCCGGCCATTGTGAAGGTGAGCCTGTTCTTGGATATAGGCTCCTAGGCTTTTGGTTGCATATCTTTGGAATACCTGAGCCATCCGTTTATCTTGGCACGTAAGTAAAGGTGCGTACAAGACTGCTTGATGCAGTATGCTAGCAAAGCAGTCCCCACTAAAAGGAACCAAATATCGCCGTTAGCCTTATTCAAGTGAAGCTAGCAGTGTGCAAATGCACTGGTGACTTTTCATGAACGGTACTTAACCTTATCCTGTTAATTGACTTTTCATGAAGCTAGCAGTCCAACATTCCAGCTCGAGATGTACCAAAACAGACGAAGAAACCAAATGGAGGTGTCTCAGAACGCGCTGACGAAGTGACGAAACTGTTCATTCTAGCGGCGGCTGATGGCTTGCGACTGCGGCTGATAGTTTTTACTGAAAATAAATAGTGCCCGAAAGAAGTGACACATAGAGAGGGACGAGCCGTGGAGAAAATAAGGAAGAGACGCGTACGCGAGACTGGAGTAAGCAGAGTGAGATGTATAATGCGCTCGTTGCTCTTTGTTTTATCTCCGGAGTAAGAGGAGTAGGAAAACCATTTTGAAAAGATAGATATTTATATCAACTCTTGACCTTTTTTTAAATAGAATATATAAGCAGGAGGCAATATGGGTATGAATATACCGTAAACAAGAAGCAGGCCTGGTACGTTTTGCCGTTGAACTACCCAAAACAGACGGTTGGGATTTGGCGGCCCAGAATCTCGCCAGGCCCGTGCTACCACCCGTACCAGGGTACGAAGCCCAACAAGAGCAGCCCATCTGTACAGCGCGCGGCCGGATTTCCCCGCCGACTGCCGCGATTTGGCGCGCGATTGGCCCGCCCGCCCGCGAATCGGCCAGTGCGACCGATATATAATAATCTAATCCGTGGCCCCCAGCCCCTCGGCTACCACCGCCTGGGCGCGCTTTTATAAACAATTTTAGCTTCTAATTTTTTAGTTTTCAGTTTATTTAAATCTACAAGTCACTTAGAACGTATAGATTTTTAATTTTGACTTATTTTAGTTTTTTCGCTTATTGGTTTTTGTGCTTTTATTTTTTTCCTCCCTTTACCACATCATGGAGGTTTACAGGAGATCCTAGAGACTGGCTCGAAAAGGCTGCTATACCAAACATTATTGCTTAGCTACAAAGAAAGAAAAGACTACAAGATCCCCCTTGTCGTGGCTACAGGTTAGACAGTAGAGAAAGGGACTAGTAGAAGAGGAAGAGGAGAGCCAGATCTGGGAGAGTTGGTGATAATGAGAGGATGTCCCTCCTCCTGCCCCTCTTGGGGGTTTATATACATGAGTGGGGTAGAATGAGAAATCCCCATTCTACCTCTTGGTACTTACAAAGGATGAGGGTACATTGGTATGTTTATACTGGTAATTCCTCTGCACTATTGGGCCTATTACATGTTGGACTAGTTGCACAGCCCAGTCACGGGGGGCTGGGCCACCCCCACAACAGTACTCCCTCGACAGCAAGCGCTGAGGTCCCGATGGGCGAGCTGACGTGATCAACCACCCCAGCCCCCGTTCCCCGACAGCAAGCGCGAGGGTGCCGAGTGGTGAGCCGATGCAACTGGTAGTTTGCAGACCCCAGAGGCAATGCCTGCGAAGAAATCAGCGAACTCCTACGCAGAATCCCGCGCCGTCCCGCCGAGGCGATGTCTACGAAGCGGACGGCGAAGTCTTGCGCCGGAGCCATGCCATCCCGCCGAGGCAATGCCTACGAGGTGGACGACGGAGTTGAGTGCCGAGGACGTGCCGTCCCGCCGAGGTGATGCCTACAAGGCGAACGGCGAAGTCGAGCGCTGAAGACGTGCCGTCCCGCCGTGGCGATGCCTGCGCGGCGGACGGCAATGTTCTGCGCCGGAGCCATGCCGTCCCGCCGAGGCGATGCCTACGAGGCGGACGGCGGAGTCGAGCGCCAAGGACGTGCCGTCCCGCCGAGGCAATGCCTCCGATGCGGACGGCGAAGTCCTGCGCCAGAGCCATGCCGTCCCGCTGAGGTGATGCCTGCGAGGCGGACCGCGAAGTCGAGCGTTGAGGACGTGTCATCCCACCGAGGTGATGCCTACGAGGCGGACGGCGAAGTCGAGTGCTGACGACGTGCCGTCCCGCCGAGGCGTTGCCTACGAGGTGGATAGCGAAGTCGAGCGCTGACGACGTGCCGTCCCGCCGAGGTGATGCCTACGAGGTGGACGGCGAAGTCCTGCGCTGGAGCCATGCCGTCTCGCCGAGGTGATGCCTACGAGGCGGACGGCGAGGTTGAGCGCTAAGGACGTGCCGTCTCGCCGTTGCGATGCCTACAAGGCGGACGGCGAGGTCGAGCGCTGATGACGTGCCGTCCCGCCCAGGCGATGCCTACGAGGCGGACGGCGAGGTCGAGCACTGACGACGTGCTATCCCTCCCAGGTGATGCCTACGAGGCGGACGGCGAAGTCGAGCGCTGAAGATGTGCCGTCCCGCCGAGGCGATGCCTGCGCGGCGGACGGCGAAGTCCTGCGCTGGAGCCATGCCGTCCCGCCGAGGCGATGCCTGCGAGGCGGACGGCGCAGTCGAGCGCCGAGGACGTGCTGTCCCGCCGAGGCGATGCCTGCGAGGCGGACGGCGCAGTCGAGCGCCGAGGACATGCCGTCCTGCCGAGGCGATGCCTACGAGGCGGACGACGAAGTTGAGCACTGACGACGTGCCGTCCCGCCGAGGCGATGCCTACGAGGCGAACGACGAAGTCGAGCGCGGACGACGTGCCGTCCCGCCAAGGTGATGCCTACGATGCGGACGGCGAAGTCCTGAGCCGGAGCCATGCCGTCTCGTCGAGGCGATGCCTACGAGGCGGACGGCGAAGTCGAGCGCCGAGGAAGTGCCGTCCCGCCGAGGCGATGCCTACGAGGCGGACGGCGAAGTCGAGCGCTGACGACGTGCCGTCCCGCCGAGGCGATGCCTACGAGGCGCACGGCTAAGTCGAGCGCTGACGACGTGTCGTCCCGTCGAGGGCGAGGACGTAGGCCGAGGGCGATACGCGCGCGGAGGCAGGGAGGCAGAGCCGTCGTTCCCCTACCTTAAAAAACAATGCCCGCGGAGAGCGGACGCTTGCGGCACAGGCCAAGGGCGATACGCGCGCGGAGGCAGGGAGGTGGAGTCGCCGTTCCCCTACCTTCAAAAATAGTGCCCGCGGAGAGCGGGCGCTTGTGGCGTAGGCCTAGGGCGCAACGCGCGCGGAGGCAGGGAGGCGGAGCCGTCGTTCCCCTACCTTCAAAAACAGGCGATGCACTCCCTGGTGCCACGTGCGCGAGGGCGCGATATCCAAGTGGTGCGCCACTTAAAGCGAGGCACTCCCTGGTGTCTCGGTCATGTCGCAATTTTTATACTCTGTAGAGTGCGTGAGAGCATCATCCACGTCTTATGTATACTCCGTAGAGTGCGTGGGATCAACATCCACGTCTTATTTATACTCCGTAGAGTACGCATATGGACAACATCCATGCGTGCGCGGAATCCGCGTCTTGTTTATACTCAGTAGAGTGCGCAGGGATAACATCCGCGTCTTATTTATACTCCGTAGAGTGCATGCGGAGGTGGACCTCGACGCTACGTCTTATTTAGAGTCCGTAGACTGCGTGCGGGGGCAAGCCCCCGCGCGTTGCAGGCGGTGAGGGTGCGTGCGGAGGCGGACCTCGGCGCTACGTCTTATTTAGAGTCCGTAGACTGCGCGCAGAGGCAAGCCTCCGCGCGTTGCGGGCTGTGAAGTTGCGTGCGGAGGCGAACCTCGACACTACGTCTTATTTATACTCCGTAGAGTGCGTGCGGAGGCGGACCTCGGCGCTACGTCTTATTTAGACTCCGTAGACTGCGCGTGGAGGCAAGCTTCCGCGCATTGCGGGCGGTGAAGTTGCGTGCGGAGGCGAACCTCAACGCTACGTCTTATTTAGAGTCCGTAGACTGCGCACGGAGGCAAGCCTCAGCGCGTTGCGTGCGGTGAAGTTGCGTGCGGAGGCGGACCTCGACGCTACGTCTTATTTAGAGTCTGTAGACTGCGCGTGGAGGCAAGCCTCCGCGCGTTGCGGGCGGTGAGGGTGCGTGCGGAGGTGGACCTCGACTCTATGTCTTATTTATACTCCGTAGAGTGCGTGCAGAGGCGGACCTCGGCGCTACGTCTTATTTCGAGTCCATAGACTGCGCGCGGAGGCAAACCTCCGCGCGTTGCGGGCGTGAAGTTGCGTGCGGAGGCGGACCTCGACGCTACGTCTTATTTAGTGTCCGTAGACTGCGCGCGGAGGCGTCCCCCCATGCGTCTTTGTTTATACTCATACCCGTGTTTTTGTTCACGGAGAGTGCGCACGTGAAAGCGTGTCTTGTTTATACTCAGACCCGTGTTTTTGTTCACGGAGAGTGCGCGCGCGAACGCGTGTCTTGTTTATACTCACACTCGTGTTTTTGTTCACGGAGAGTGCGCGCACGAACACGTGTCTTTGTTTATACTCATACCCGTGTTTTTGTTCACGGAGAGTGTGCGCGCGAACGCGTGTCTTTGTTTACACTCCGTAGAGCACGCCGACGCTCGAGGCAGCTGGGCGATTTAAACCAAAAAAGAGGACCAAAACAGAGGCAAGGAAGAAAAGGCCGAAGACTTGCGACAACAAAACGCTCCAGAATGCAGTACTGGAAAAGCATTTGATACTACGGTAGCCCAGAGCAGGACAAAACCGGAGAAGCAAGCACGGCCAAATCAAATGCTCTCAGAATGGAACTGTGTCCGCAATAAGTGATATGATGCACAATCATTTCTTTGTTGCCATGCACGCAAGAAATGCAACGGCGATTATTAAAGCATCGTACGTGATCACATGCAGTGCGTACCGGGCGGGATGGTGACGGCGCGGAGTAGACTTCGCAGGTGCGGAGACCCTGGCTGCGTGGAGCTAGCGAAGGCCTCATCGAGGGGTGTAGAGCCACCTTGATGGTGGTTGTGGTTTGCTCAGAGTCCGGTGTATGTCCCACCAACGCATGCATGTGTGCATGTATACTTTCGTGCGCCCTGCTGCCAATCGATACATGCAGGCATGCATGGATGCATGCATGTGCGAGTACGAGCACATGCTTCGCAGCCAACGAGCGGAGCCCAGCGGCGTGCGGAGGCGGGCAGACGCGGGAGACGTGCCGAGCAAACGCCGACGAAGTCGTCGTGAGGCCGAATGGGGGGCCGCCGAAGTCATCGCGCGCGGAGTCGAAGGCCGGCGAAGTCGTTGCGGGCCCAAGCGGAGGCCGGCGAAGACTCCGTGGAGCCAAGGCGAAGTCGGCATGGCCCGCTCAGGCTCTGGCTAAGCGAAGGCCGAGGGACGGAGTAGCTGCGAAGGCCGGAGACACCGCTGTGGAAGAGTTCGTCACCGGCGTGCTCCTCCACGGAGGGTTGACGCAGAGGCCATGGCGGGCCTAGCTGGTGCGTCACCCAGGGCGGACTCCGTCGACCTGGACCGGGCCTTTTATGCACGTTCTTTGCATAGTGGAGGTCAACGAAGGTGGAGGCAGAAAGGCGTGGAGCCATGGGCAGTGCAGGGCCCAGTGCTGCGGAGGCCAGAGACCGTCTTCGAAAGCACGAAGGCGAGCGGAGGCCGGGTCCTGTCTTCAGCGATGCGGAGAAGAGCAGGGGCCGGACCTTGCTGCTGCCGGCGAGGTCTACCCAGACTTCGGCGAAGCGAAGTTTGAGGGCGCCTTCGAAGGGGCAGGGCCTTCACTGTGGCTGGAGCAGACCTCATCGGTGCGGAGGTGGAGCCACTGCAGCGGTCGTTGCAGCCTGGGTAGATGCGGAGGCACCGCACGGACGAGGTGCCGAAAGGCGTGGAACCATGGCCAGCACAGGGCCCGGTGCTGCGGGGGCCGGAGCCCGTCTCCGGAAGCGCGAAGGTGAGCGGAGGCCGAGTCCCGTCTTCGGCGACGCGGAGAAGAGCAGAGGCTGAACCTTGCTGCTGCCGGCGAGGTCTACCCTTCGGATGGGACGGAGATAGCGGCGGACTCCATGTCGCCGAGGTATCCATGGACGCCCTCGGAGCGGCCGTGGCTGTGGAGGCCAGCGCAGAAGACGGCGTACCCCCACTACGCGTAGCGGATGGCGATCGCCTGGGCTGCCAGGAGGAGTCGGAGTCGTAGCAGTGGGTCCTGAAGACGACGCCCTTCACGATGGCGCGCGCGGCGTGCCGGGTCTCCGCTCTTGAATATGCCGGAGCCGACGAAGACGCCATAGCTCCTGAGCTGCATCATGAGGGCCACGTCGGCGGGGGTGGCCACCCCGCCGGTGGCGAACTGGACGACTGGGCGGCGGCCCAGCTGCTTGGACTGCATGGTCGGGTCATAGGGGGCGGCGATGCACTTGACGTAGGAGAAGACGTCGTCGTCGTCGTCCAAGTTGCAGAGGGCGCGAATGTCGCCCATGATGGTGCGGACGTGGCGTAGGGTCACAACGACGTTGCTGGTGCCGGCCCCGCCCTTGGTGCGGATCATGGCGACGCCCTCGCGGGAGCGGCGGGGTGCCTCGCCGAGATCGCGGCAGCCGCGGACGAAGGGGACTCAGAAGTTGCGCTTGTTGATGTGATGAGTGTCGTCGGCGAGCGTGAGGACTCGAGCGCCATGACAGCGCAGAACCCGGCCTCTGTTGGAATAAACCTCGCCACGGAGCTGCGCGAGCTTGGGGGAGAAGATGGAGGAGGAGCGCGTCGTGAAAAAAATGCTGCGGGTTGTGCCGGCGAGGTACAATCAGATCGCATGCTCCATCGAGATGTTCGTAGATTTGAAGACGATGTCGCTCGAGGAGCTCGTCGGGAGGCTGCGCGTGGCGGAGGAGCGCTGTGGCAGCGTTGAGGAGGCTGCGGACGGCGTCCAGCGTCTGCTGCTCACTGAGGAGCAGTGGGAAGCTCGCCGGCGCAGCGGCAAGGAGCATGGCGGCGAAGCGAGGTGCGGCGGAAATGCGCGGCGTGGAGGCGGCGGCGACAAGGGCAGTGGCAGCCACGTCGATGACAACGGCGGCAGTAGCACGTGCTCAGGGACCAGCGGGCGTTCGGAGCGCCGCAGGCGAGGAAGGTGCAACAACTGTGGCGTACGCGGCCACCTTGCCAGGGATTGCCGTGAGCCGAGGAAGGAGAAGGCGCTGCTCATCGATGCCGATGACGAGCCAACCCTCCTGTAGGTCGAACGCGTGTGGGTGTCGTGGTTTAGGGGGTGATTGTTGGAATAAACCACGCCGGAGTTGCACGTGTGCGTTATGAGCGTTGAGTGTGCGTGTGTGTCGTACGCTGCCGTTCGTCGAGGCATGCGAATAGCTGCGAATGTTGCTGCAGGAGCACCGGCATGGCTCGCGTGATGACCGGATCGTATGCGTGAGGAAACAGCTCACGTTGAGAACATTCCGGATCACGAGGAGCTCGGGCGGACGTGTGCGCGAGAGCCGGAGTTAGTTGCCAGGTGCTGAATAAAATCTCATGTAAGCTGTGCGTTATGGTGTGTGGTGAATAAACTTGAAAACTTGGCGTTGCATCGCCGTTCCCGGCGTTTCGTCGTCCGGTGAAATTCGCTGCGTTCTAGCGCTTAATCCTGGGCTACCTCTTGTCTAAAATTTATTTAACCGTTATAAATTTAACATGTCGGTACACAAGTATATGAATTACGAAATGCAATTAAGGGAAAAAGGACATAAAAACTTCACAAAATAGACGAATATAGCTTTCTTAACATAGAATTGAAATATTACATACCTATAGTAGTTGAAGAACAGTACGTCACTACTTCTTCTTCTTGTCAGGATATAAAGAGAACATCACATTAATTTTATATTAGAACATTAAATACATTCTATATTTATGGACAAAGCTATTTTAAAAATACATTTTATAAAGGAGTAGATCAGAAAAGTTTGCTTGCATGGGTAACTTCTTGAAAGCTGCATTGGAGCAAACGCAAGCTAAGACAACAAATACCTACCTCGGCAAATTTACGAGACCGTTTACACCGACTTCTGTTCACAGAAGAAAGAAGGTAATATAAATATTTAACTTTCTAAAATAATTTCTCTATTTCTCTCATCCTGAAAATAAGTTATGGGACACAGACATATCACTACCTCACTCTTCTCGCTCCTATCTCGCACACGCATATCTTTTTTATTTTCCCCACCACTCGTATCCTCCCACTAAAAGCTTTTTGTAGTCATTACTATTTATTTTAGCTAAAAACCATCAACTGTCGTTCAATATGAACATGCCAAGCTAGTCATCGATTTTATTGTACATCTAGATACCAAGCTAGCCAACGATTTTACTGTACATCTAGATTCCCAAGTTGCGTGTCATTAGCTTGACACATATAGAGCAAATTAAATGATTTAGCGGGAGGTAAAATGTAGCTGTGATTCAACAAGTTTTTGCATTATGATCAAATACATGAAGGCCTCATTATCCGAGCGCAGGGTGGTCCGCGGCCCACAGGGACCACCCTGTAGCTCCGCCAGTGACGTAAAGGATGCAGTCGATGTGCTACTACATGACGTACCCTTAGGGACATTGGCTGACGTGTGGGCCACCTTATGGCCCTGTTTTCAAACAGCTTCTGAGTTTTTGCAGCCACAAAGGTGAGGCCAAGCTGCAATAGCATGAGCTCATAAGCATTTCTTATGTCTAGAGTTTACATTCACATGTACGCATACTTCATAGTTTATACAGTCATGCATCTACTAATAAATCGACTAGACGTTAATTGCTGCAAAAACCATACTCAAGAAGCTCCCGACTGATAGAACCAGACACCAAGATGGACACAACTGAGGGTAAAATTGGATCGAATATGGATTAGATAGTGCTCAAATCATATTTGTATTTGTAAATGAATACAAATGTGAATTCAAATATTCTCGAATACAAATAGAAATCGAATATTATAATGAATGCAAATTCGAATCGAATATCTACTCAATTCGGCTGGAGATCCTTATAACTTATGTAGTATGAAGATATTAATGACATTTTATCCTCGTACAATCATGTTTAATCATTCTAATTCATTTATTTCACCTAAAGAAACACGAATTCACGTTCAATTAAAAAAATGTCCAACTAATTAGTCGTATTGTAATAAAATATGCATATTGCTTCATTAAATATGGATACAGATAGTCTGGATAAAATAACATTTCGGATGATAAAAATCCATACCATATTCGCATCTATATTTTTTATGCGAATTCAAATATGAATAGGATAGAAATTGTTAATCGGATGAAAAAAATCTATATCATATTCACATGCTATCGAATATGGTAACCGGATAATACGGATATAATTCATATCCACTTTTCAGCCCTAGACACAACTCATGTTTTTTAGGGGAGTTTTCACACAATCTTCAGTCAATATTGCCCTATTGGACACTCAAATCCTCAAATTTACAAAAACATTTTATCACTTCCCTCCAACCACACAACAATAAAGAAAGAAAAACAAGAGCCCCATTAGCGACCAACCCTCACTGCTACAACTAGGGGTGGATATCGAGCCTACTCCTCATTTTATCGAGCTTTTTTCAAAATTAATACGGTTTGATTAAATATCATTTTATTAATAGTTTTGAAGTATTCCTAGAATCGAGCTAACGAGCCAAAGCAAAAATTTAATTTCATCCGAAATCGACTCATTCAATATTTAACCAATTAACGAGTGCATTTGAAGTAATTTTGAACCGAGCCAATGAACCCCCACTAACGAGCTTTTTTTCCCCACCCCTAGCCACAACCGACTAAAGATTTCAAGAAACGGTGTTGATGGGACAAGAACACGTTTAAATCACACAGGCAATAACCTATCCAGAGCTCCAGGACCTTGAGCGTCTCCGGCAGCATCACTCCCATGGGCAGCCTGATCAGCTCCCCTGAAGTGCACAATACATTATCATCATAATTCAGTGATACTAGCTATCAAGGGAGGAAGGAATCTCTATTTCAGGGCAGAGCGTATTGATAATGTTGTGTGGTGCATGTATTGACCTGATCTGTAGGTGTACACACGGCCTCGCCGGTCCATTCAAGCTCGACGATGTGGGCTATCGTGTCGACGTTCTAGGCGTGGACGTACCACCGTACCAGTGGGAGCCGAAGCAAAGAAGAGTCTCCTTAAATTTTGATCCTCATTCGCCAGTATTGTTCAGACTTTATCCATCAACACGTGCTGTCTGAACCGCAAAGCAACCATGGACAATATCCAAGAAGCGCGCCGCAACAATTGACAAAAGAAAGAAAAAACCGCTACTACAGCAACTACACAGCATGTGTGACATGTCGGTAGATCGATCGAACAAGCACGAGGCCACTCCCTCCCAGCTGTTCTTTTTTTTTATTGCCCATGACGAGCACGTGACACGGTATGGAGGTGTAAGCCTAGCTAGGCTGTCAGTACTACTACTACGACTCTGTTGAATTAACCTAGCTCACAGACTGATGCACTGCACAAACCAACGCAGGGAGTGGTAGTAGTACGTAGCAGCAAAGGGGGTCGCCTGTCTCTCTGAACGCAGGCACATGAACATATGGAACCTGCATTGATTTGGGAGAGCTGCCGGCATGCAGTGGCCGTGTCCGTCAATTCTGAAGCACTCTTTTGATTGGGAGAGATCAGGGAAGCGCTACTACTGGCTATGGATGTGATGGTTACGTAGGATAATGTGAGGGGATCATGCATGTCTGTCACAGATATTGGTATGGCTTCTGGTCATCTGAAAACAACGCTATATTTTATCATTTGTCATATGTAATTTAGGATTTATCATTTTATATTTTATTGATATGTGTGTCTTGAGGCTATATATCAATGAGACAGTAGTAGTCTACCCTACTCTATAATACACCAAAATTTTCTTTACTAAATCCACCCCCTCAACCACCTCACAGTCATGTCTAATCTAAGTCCACCCAGATTTGTGTACCAAAGTAATCCAACTTCATACAAATGAATGGCCTGGATCTCTCCTCAAGCCTTCTTCTCTTACTCATTGAAGATCCTAAGGCCCAAATTATCCGGATCATGCACATCATCTACCCTTTTTACTCTATAATACACCAAAATTTTCTTTACTAAATCCACCCCTCTCAACCACCCCCACAGTCATGCCTAATCTAAGTCCACCCAGATTTGTGTACCAAAGTAATCCAACTTCATACAAATGAATGGCCTGGATCTCTTCTCAAACTTTCTTCTCTTACTCATTGAAGATCCTAAGGCCAAAATTATCCGGATCATGCACATCATTGAACCCAATACCCCGTCCCCCTCCAACCACCCGTGCGCTGCCTCCTCACACAAGCCCGTGCGCCTCCTCCCCCGCCCTGCGCTCCGCCGCCGCCTCTCCCGCCGCCCCGCGCCGCCGCCGCCTCCTCCTCCCCACCCCGCGCCGCCGCCTCCTCCCCCGCTCCTTCCTACCCCGCGCCGCCGCCCGCTTGACGTGCTCCTACGGGAGAGCGTTGCGCTGCTTGGATCGGATCGGCGGCGGCGAGTGATCAAGGGATGGAGGCGGCGGCGGATCTGAGCGCCGCGGCGTTGGCGCTGCAGGTGGACCTCCTGCAGCTGCCGCCGGAGATCCCCGCGCCGGGGGCGCCCGCGCTTCGCGGCGTCCTCGACTGCCTCTTCGCGCACTGGCTCTCCCTCCCCGACACCGTCGCTCTGGTCAACTGCCTCGTCCAGAAGGCCAAGGCCAGCGGCGGCGGGGGGCCGGGCATCGCGGGGGCCACGATGCTGCCATCGATGATGCTGCAGGGGGGCGCCTCCGTGCCGCCGCTCTCACCGAGGTCGTCGCGCCGCGCGAGGAGGCCCAGCGGCGTGGGCGCCGGCCAGCCCAAAACCCATCTAGGGTTCCTGGACGTGCCGCCGCTGCCGCGCGCGCCTAGCGAGGCCACCGTCGCTCGCGTCAGGCGAGGCCGCCGCTGCTCGACCTCGGTCGTCGCCAACGCACGCCAAGCGAGGTGGGCCGCCGGGGCTTCTAGGGTTCCTGGAGGTGCCACCGCCGCCGCGCGCGCCAAGCGAGGTGGGCCACCGGGGCTTCTAGGGTTCCTGGAGGTGCCGCCGCCGCCGCGTGCGCCTAGCGAGGCCACCGTCGCTCGTGTCAGGCGAGGCCGCCGCTGCTCGACCTCGGTTCCAACCGCCGTCGAGTGTGTTGGCTTTGTAACTCATGCATGTATTCATTGACAACAGAACGTGGATACATATAGCACGATACCTTCCTTATCTGCCTCAACCGATTCATAGAAACATTAGGTCGGGAGGAGATTAGGAGACCGACTAGGATTACAGGAGATATAATAGGAGATATGGTTAACACGCCCCCGCAGACGCAGCGTTGGCTTGCCGGACGGTGAGGCTGGACCGAAATTCAGCAAACACAGAACCCGCCAAGCCCTTGGTGAAAATGTTCGCGAATTGCGAGGTCGTCGGCACATGCAACACGCGAACAGCACCCATGGCAACCTGATCCCGAACAAAATGAAGATCGATTTCAACATGTTTGGTGCGTTGGTGCTGGACGGGGTTGGTGGAGAGGTAGACAGCGCTGACGTTGTTGCAATACACCACTGTAGCACGGTCAGGAGGAGAATGGAGTTCATGAAGAAGCTGCCTGAGCCAACAAGACTCAGCCACAACATTTGCCACGGCGCGATACTCCGCTTCAGCACTGGAACGGGAGACGGTGTTCTGCCGCTTGGACGACCAGGAAATCAAATTGTCTCCCAAAAAAACAGCATAGCCAGACGTGGACTTCCGCGTGTCAGGACAACCCGCCCAATCGGCATCAGAATAAGCGATCAAATGAGAGCCAGATGTGCGCCGAAGAAGAAGACCGTGATCAAGAGTACCACGGAGGTAGCGAAGGTTCCGCTTCAGTGCAGCCAAATGTGGTTCCCGAGGATCATGCATGTGGAGACAGATTTGCTGTACCGCATAGGCAATATCGGGCCTAGTGAAAGTAAGATACTGGAGGGCACCAGCCAAGCTGCGATAGTCTGTCGCATCGGAGACAGGAGAGCCAACTGTGGAGGAAAGTTTGGCACAGGTATCAACAGGCGTGCTGCACGGCTTACAGTCAGACATCCCGGCACGCTCCAGAATCTCTGTGCAATACTGTCGCTGAGACAAAAAAAGGCCATCAGACTGGCGAGTGACACTGATGCCGAGAAAGTGATGTAAAGTACCAAGATCCTTCATGGAGAACTCCGACTGAAGAGAAGAGATAGTCCAAGTAAGCAAGGCAGGGGACGAAGCGGTGAGGACGATGTCATCCACATAGAGGAGCAAATAGACCAAGTCGGCGCCGCGACAATAAATAAACAGAGAAGTGTCGGACTTCGCCTCAGTAAACCCGATGGAGAGTAAGAAGGAGGCAAAGCGGCTGTACCATGCACGAGGCGCCTGCTTGAGTCTGTATAGTGACTTGTTGAGATGACACACCGTGTCCGGCCGAGATGGGTCAATAAAACCAGCAGGCTGCACACAATACACAGTTTCCTGGAGAGTACCATGAAGAAAGGCATTCTTGACATCAAGTTGGTGAAGCGGCCAATCTCTGGAGACAGCAATACTGAGTACTGTGCGGACCGTAGCCGGCTTGACAACCGGACTGAATGTCTCATCAAAATCCACCCCGGGACGTTGAGTGAAGCCTCGAAGAACCCACCGGGCTTTGTAGCGATCAAGAGTGCCATCAGCAAGAAACTTGTGGCGAAATATCCATTTACCAGTGACAACATTTGCTCCAGGAGGCTTGGGTACCAAATCCCAAGTGTGATTAGACTGCAAAGCTGAGAATTCTTCCTCCATAGCCACCCGCCAAAGTGGATCGGCCAAGGCAGCGCGGTAAGTCCGCGGTACAGGAGAGAGGGCCGTTGCATGAAGATTGATCCTGTGTTGTGGAAGTCGAATACCATCCTTGCTGCGCGTGATCATAGGGTGATCATTTACCACCGGCGACACGCCAAGACCTGCTGGTGGAGCGCCACCACCGATGCGAGCGCTGCGAGCTCGGGTGGGCACGGTGATCGGAGGCAGCAGCCAAGCCGCACCGAGGCAGGGATCAGGAGCGCCCGCCTCACGGTCACGTAGCGGCAGATAGTCGGCTGAGGTAGCAGGGACCGCTGCATGGCCTGCGCCTGGGCCATGCGTATCGTCGACCGAGACAGGAGGGGCGCCCGATGTGCCATCGCATGGGGGCCCGTCGACCGGGGCAGGAAGAACGCCCAAGTCCGGCACGGCAGCAGGTGCATGTGCAGGAGCATGCACGTCCGCAGGAACAGACGCGCCGACAGGAGCACACACGGGAGGACGCTTGGGAGGAGCAATCGGCGCTGGAGAAGTTGCAGCATAAGTCTCCAAAAAATCAAGATTAGTAGCACTTGCGGTAGTGGAGGACAACTCAGCAAATGGAAACGAGTGCTCATCAAACACCACATGACGAGAGATAATGACCCTGTTAGAAACAGGATCAAAACACCGGTACCCTTTATGCTCGGATGGATAGCCAAGAAAGACACACATGGTAGACCGAGGAGAGAGTTTGTGTGGAGCGGTGGAGGACATATTTGGATAGCACTTGCAACCAAAAACACGAAGATGATTATAGGAGGGATGTGAGCCATGGAGAGCAAAGTAGGGGGTGTGGAGGTTAAGTGTTTTGGTGGGGTGGCGGTTGATGAGGTATGTAGCGGTGTGCAAGGCTTCGACCCAGAAGGAAGGAGGAAGACTAGCTTGGAAAAGAAGTGATCGCATGATGTTGTTGACCGAACGAATCATGCGCTCGGCCTTGCCGTTTTGTGGGGAGGTGTATGGACAAGACAGACGAAGGGTGACGCCATGGGTTAGGAAAAAAGTGCGGGTGGTGGAGTTGTCGAATTCTCGGCCATTATTACATTGGATGCTACGTATAGTGGTGGAGAATTGGGTTTTGACAAAGACGAAAAAATGTGACAAAGTACTAAAGGTGTCGGATTTGAAACGAAGAGGAAACGTCCAAAGGTAATGGGAACAGTCATCCAAGATAATAAGATAGTACTTATAGCCAGAAACACTAGCGATGGGAGAGGTCCACAAATCACAATGAATTAGATCAAAATTGGCAGTAGCCCTAGTAAAAGAAGTGGTAAAAGGAAGACGACAATGACGCCCAAGCTGACAAGCGTGGCAAACGGAGACATCACTGCAAGGTGGTATAACGGAGGAGCAAGCTAGGCGGGTGAGGGCTTCATGTCCAAGGTGGCCGAGACGACGATGCCAAAGTGTGGAGGAGTCGCGCATGGTGAGGGCGTAGTGAAGATCGGCTGGGCGAAAAGGGTAGAGATCACCAGAGCTATTGCACCTGGCGATCACGGTCTTGGACTGAAGATCCTTCACGGAAAGACCAAAAGGGTCAAACTCGACAGAACAATTATTATCAGAAGTAAAGCGACGAACCGAAATAAGGTTTTTAATGATGCTGGGAGAAACTAAGACATCACGAAGTGAAAAAGGATGTGTATGGTGGGGGAGAGACGTGGAGCCTATAGCAGTGATAGGTAAAAGAGAGCCGTTGCCGACAATAATATGAGATGGACTGGAAGTGGATGGCGAATGAGTAAGAGAGAGGGTACCGGCATCGGACGTCATGTGGGAAGTGGCACCAGTATCCATGTACCAGTCATGGGACGGCGGCTGAGCAAGTGTCACAGTGTTGAAGGCATTGATGAGGCCTTGTTGATCCCAATGCGGCATGGCACTGGAGTTCCATGTAGACGGTGCGCCAGGAGCTGGTGTCGGTGAAGCATGCGGTAGCTGGGTAGATGGAGCGTACTGGCCAGGCACGCCTGGGCCTGGTGCGGCAGGGACCAACCCAGTGTGGACTGCTGCTGGGCCATGAAGACCAGCCAATGCAGCACCGGCAAAAGGCTGGGTAGGGGCAGGCCTTGACCCGAGCAGGCCAGGCATAGGAGCAAAAGGTCTCCCGAGTGGGCCGGGCCACATATGGATTGTACCAGCCCATGGATTTTGAGGAGATGGCCAGTTGGAGGAGCCGCCACCGCCTCTGGGTTGAGGGTTGCCGCCAGTGTACTGCGCAGTAGGAGGTCCGCCATTGCCGCGGCGACGGCGGTTGCGGCCGCCACCGTTGTTGTTGTGTCCGTTGTTGTTGTTGCCGTAGCCGGTGACGTGGGCAGGATTGGAGGACACGCCCCCGGAATTCTGTCCGCCGCCACTGCCAGACGCGAGTAGAACAGTGGACGGTCCGGAGGAACGACCACGCTTGGTGATCTCCTCAAGCAACAGTTGAGAACGCGCCTCCACGAATGTCGGGAACGGTTTCTGCATAGGAAGTAAGGTCTGTAGATGATCGAACTTACTGTTCAAACCTTGCAGCATGGCGAGGACGAGGGTGCGATCGGCGACGGGTTCGCCGAGGTCAGCGAGGCTGTCGGCCATGCCTTTGAGGCGTCGACAGTAGTCAGTGACGGAGAGGTCGCCTTGGACAAACGCGTGGAATTCGGCGGAGAGGTTGAGGGCGCGGCGTTCGCGGTTGCCAAGAACTGATTCAAGGCCGCGCCACACCACGCGAGCCGTCGCGTCGGACGTCATGACGATCTCCAACAGCTCGGCGGAGATGGAACCGTAGATCCAGGCGAGGACCACACAGTCCATACGGACCCAATCGGCGCGATCCGGGTGGACATCGTCGGAGAGAGCATACTTTCCGAGAGTGACGAGAAATAATCCGCGCCACTTCGTGTAGTTGGAGGCAGCCAAATCCAGGGTGACGGGTACTAATGCCTTGATGCTGAGAACGCCAATGGCTTGAGAGTGCAGGGAGGCGATGGCGTCGGCGACTGAATCGATGGGCGGCAGACCGCCGGCAGATGGAGCCGGCAATGTCGCAGGAGACGTCGGAGAGTTCGACGAGGAGGGCGACGTCGCGAGGGCTGCGCGGACGGCGGCAGTGACGGTTGATGCCAAGGACTCGGCGAGTGAGTTGGCAGCAGCTGCGTCGGCGTCAGATGCCGATGCATCAGGTTGAAGTACAGATCGAACGGCGCCGGCGACAGCGTCGGCGACAGCGTCCATGGTGCTGGCGCCTACAGGAGAAGAGGCTGCGGCAGCGGAGGTAGACATAGCCGGCCGGAGAAGATGATCGGCGGCGAAGAAGAGACACGCCGGGAGAGGCGGCGTGTTAAGCGGAAGCGAAAAAGTTTTGATGCTCTGATACCATGTTGGCTTTGTAACTCACGCATGTATTCATTGACAACAGAACGTGGATACATATTGCACGGTACCTTCCTTATCTGCCTCAACCGATTCATAGAAACATTAGGTCGGGAGGAGATTAGGAGACCGGCTAGGATTACAGGAGATATAATAGGAGATATGGTTAACAGAGTGGAGATGGTGGCCTCGCGCCTCCTCGCGCGAGCATCGAGGCAATGCGTGGTCGTGGTGGCGGGGGCCGCTGCGAGGCGGCGGCCGGAGGCGGCGCTCTTCGGGGCGACTGCGGCGGCTGCGGAGCCGTGGCTCGCTGCCCAGAAATCCTCCCCGCACGCGCGGCCTCTCCATCTCCCTCCCCTTCTTCGCTTCGCACACTCAGCCAGCCGGCACAGCCACCGGGGGGACGCGAGCGCAACCACCACCAGTCACTCACCCGGCACTCGCGACGCGCCCAATGGCTGCTTCCCTCCGCTCCCCGCTTCCCTTCCTCGCCGCCTTCCGCCGCTCCCGCGCCGTCGTCCTCCTCCTCCGCCGTCTCCTCCGCCCCCAAGGGCGCGCTTCGTCGCCTGCCGCTCCGAGTCCACCTCCATCCAGCAGCTTGCCCGCCCCCTCGGTACCCCCGATTCTCCCCAACTGCAGGGGACCAATCTCACCTTGACCTTGCTACGCTGAGGGGATCGCGCTTGAGATGTTTGCTTGCTTTTGTAGCGGAGTACATGAGCTTGCCGGCGAGCCAGTACTCGGTGCTTGACGCGGAGCGCATCGAGCGCGTCGACGAATCCACCTTCCGATGCTACGTCTACCGCTTCCGATTCTTCACGCTCGAGGTCTGCCCCGTCCTCCTCGTCCGCGTCGACGAGGAGCCCGACGGCTGCTGCATTCGCCTCCTCTCCTGCAAGGTACCGGACAATACAACATGCGTAGTGCTTCACTAATGGTGGCGAATGATATATTTTGCAAATAGTGATTACTGATTAGTATCTCGCTTTTGCAATTTCTGGTTTTGCAGCTGGAGGGGTCACCCCTTGTGGAGGCGCAGAACGACAAATTCTCAGGTAAGGTTGGCTCTTGGTATTCATAGTGTTTCCACTGTTGGACTAGATACTTGCCAGATTTCTTAGCGTGCTAGACGAGAGCTGCTTGTTGTTTGGTTAATGACTGAAACGGCACTGCACATGATTCGAAATCATGATGGGATCAATTCTCAAAGAAGCTGGTAATTCGTTTTATTTGATGTCAGATATCACGGTTTAAACTAATCATTTTGCACATGCTATATCACGTGGGTTGTGAAATACCCATTCTACTGGGAGACTAACTTGCAAAGCTGTGTCAAAACATTGACTGAAAGAAAATATGCAAATAGCGATTTCTCTCGCTAGATGAATAATCCAGAACTTCCCTTTCTCATTAATCAGAATGATGCATACATCATTTTGGTTTTTTGTGCTTGTCATGGTTGATCTTTAGCTGCTGTGATCACTATTAGTCAGGTGAACAAATAGGAAAAGAAAGTCCTCTTCTTCTAACTGCTGCAAAGCTATAAGGTTGCTTTGAATTATTGTAGTATTGTTTTGCAACAGATTATATGCATTTTTAGTTGTATAAATCGCTGTCCTACTACCACATTGACTTGTGCAGACCTTTACCACTGGACTCATCAAATTAAAGTTCAGTCTTTCTGCATAAGCACTAAGGTACCTTTGTCTGGCCTTTATGTGATGCTATGCTCTGTTTGTTTCAAGGCTGGAAGATACTGTCAACTTTTACCAGACTTCCAATCTTGATGTAGCTAAGCTTTTCCACATTGACCCGTCAGCAAAGCCCCGTCCTTAGTCTTTCTGAAGAAAGAGGAGGAGAAGTTGACCTTCTATGGTATCTTCGTCTCTAAATTGCCATAGCTTTCAGCAGCAGCTATTTCTTTTCATTTTTATGCAGGGATTGACTGTTGGATTGGATATAATGGATTGTGTATCATGCAGATGGTGAGTTCAGAGCATCTGCCATTGCGGATTTTGTATCCGCAAACAAGCTTCCATTGGTCATCACCCTTACACAGGAAACTGCCCCTTCCATTTTTGATAATCCAATCAAGAAGCAGACATGTCATGTTGTCTGCCATGGGATCTCTTCTCTACATTTTCTCACATTCAGGGGAAAGGTAATTCTTTCTGTTGATCCGTCTAATGTTTGATGAACTTCTTTCTTTTCTTATTCAACGAACTCAATTTTTTTATCCAACTCATTAGTCATTTTCCTTGTACTTTATGTGTTTCTTGCTGTGTTTGTGTGTCTTACTAAGCACTGATGAGGTGTGTGACTCCATTGCAGCTTTTATTTGTCTTTGTGGAGCGAGACAATGAGGAAGTTGGTGAACCAGTTGCCAACTACTTTGGTTTCTTTTAGTTGGATTTAAATTATACTTGCCAAGTTGAACATTTGATTGGAATATTTCTTTTGCTGCAAAATTGGGAAAATACCACTTCTTGGTAAGACCATTGGATATTTTTATTATCATTTTTTCAACTATTAGTCTCCAAAAAGAAAATTACAACTGTTTGGTTCCCAGGTAATATGTGCTATCATTGGTTCTTTCAATGTCAGTTTATCGTAAGCAATACTTGTATCACCAGTCTGAAGTTTTGTCTCTGAATGTCTCTCAGTAGTATCCTGTGTAGTACTAATACTTGCACCATCATCATCCTGGTATTTTCCAGGTGAAGGTTATACTGATCTTAAGTATGCCCATACTGTTTGTCAGGTATGCTGTGCCGAGGACGGGCAGTACCTCTGCTTTGCTCGTGGACAGAACGAGTGGGTCATATACAATGGCGAGACAGTCGAGGTAATACCCGATTAATCACCACGTTTGACTCACATTTGTTTCCGAATTATTCCGTATCATATTCTTTGTGTTTGGCCTTGCAGGCTGCTTACTCCTGGCAAGATTTACTCCGTCGGAACAGTCAGACCCAGCTCCGTCCTGAGATCCTCTTTTTTGAGCGGATCAAGTAGAGCAGTCTTCGACTGTTGCTGCATCAACGGTTAGCTTCTACCAGACTGCACCTTAGTCCATGCTGCAGCGGAAATTTCTATCCCTTGGAGGTTTATGTGACTGCAGATTTGTAACCATTTGGAACAGTCCTATTCCTTGCAGCACAAGACCTCGTAGTCTTAGCTGATTGTTGCGGTGTTTGAGGCGTTGATTGGGGAATTCCTGTGTTCCAAGAGCAGCATGTCCACCGTACAGCATGTACATCAGATACATATCTCTGCTTAGCTTGGTGAGATCGACATATCTTTGCTCATTTGGATCAACGTTCGCAAGTCGAATTCGGACTTTGACGTTAAATGCAAAAGCATATATAATTTGTCGTTCATCACTTCATCATCTTGGCGATGATTTGGTTTATACTGACAAGGAGATACGGGTATCACAATTCACAATAGCTCCCAGTAGTTGATTTTTCTTTAATTGTAGGATCGTAGATGGCAATCAGAGGGGGGGTGAATGATTGCAGCGCTTAGCGAAAGTTTTTTTTTAAGATCTACTTATTTCTTTACCTGCAATCATAGCCAAAGCAAAAAAAAAAAACAAAAACGAAAACGAAAAAAAGAAAAGAAAACTCACGTATGTATGTGTTGGAGTGTATGATCACTTGCAAATGCTAACTTGATTCTCTATCATGCATGTGTTCTGATGCTTGATGAATAGCACATGCAAAAGTGAAACTCTCTCTCTCTCCTCAGCATGGGTTGCTTTCGATGTCACAGTACACCAATTAAAGAAAGAGAGATGCTGCTGTTTCCTTGCTTTTTGTCCCTGGTGCATGCATGTGAATCACAGACGAAGCGAAGTAACCAGACAACAGCAGTAGATACGTCTGTAGCAGGCAAGAACCAAACCAGCGACGCACGCGCACACGAAACGAAGAACGAGACGACGCCGACGTGGCTTCAGATGAAAAGATCAATCTCGCCGCCGCAATCTTTTTCTCCCCAAACAAGACCACACGTTCGGTCCCCAAAAGCCGCTGTTGCCTCTATTTTTATTTCTTGTGTACGCTCAATCACGGCCACCGCGCCACCTCTTTTTTCATCGACTCCTCTCCTATACATAGTGCAGCCGCCGCTGTTTTCCTACTCGGTTACGGCTTCTTTTCTTAACCAGCCGCAATGCCGTATCCGAGTCTCTAATCATCCCCAAAGCCTAAACTAACTCTAAGGCCCAATACAAAATATCAACCAACTCATTTATCAATTCAACTAGATTTTCAGCCCACTAAATTACAAGGGACCCGAAACCCTTCCTAACACGGGTTTTCAACGCTTCCGACTTTTCAACTCATCGCGTGTCGAAGCCTCCAGGACTGCACCTCCTGTATCTTCTCCACGCACCATCCACCTTTGATCTCCATGTGCTCCAGCGTGAGCCCGACCACCTCGTGACATCCTCGACCGCCTGGACCTCAGATTTCCCCCTCCTAGTCCCGGTCTTCCTCGTCACCGACCATGACCGTCTCCACGCCTAACCTGCACATGCAAAGACCAAAGAACATTTTTCCCAGCACAAGTTCTCACCAACTTGACCGATATTAGTCCACGCACACACGCATACGCCTCGAATAACAATATTAAGCAATGTTGTCAATTATTCATCATCATAAAAATTCTAGACCTAGCCACATGGTTTAACATTAATCTATTGTCTCGATTCGTGTATAGCTTCTTTTCCATATGGAGGGAGTCCAGGCTTCTTTTCCATGTGGAGGGAGTCCAGCCCAACAGATACTTAGTTCGTGAGTGGTCAGTTGATCACTATTTGTGAATGGGACACCTTGGAGTACTGATCAAACTTGAACATCTCCACCTTTGAGTGCAAACCTCCTTTAGTCTCTTTCTATGATTGTAGTTTATTAAAAATCTTCAGTTGACTTGCTTGGATGGGTGCAGGCAATTTGGGCAATATTTTTCTCATCATCATTCCAGCTCTTTGCAAAGAGAAGGGAAGCCCATTTGGAGCACCTGATGTTTGTCAGACGTATGGACTAGCGTATTCGTCGCTCTCAATGGCAGTAAGGCTATTTTTGTATTTGTATTTAATATAATCTCCAGATGATGTAAACCAGCATATGTTTGTTTGTTAAGTTAAAAAACAACACTATTTCACTATCGTCATTGATTTACTGCAGATTGGTGCTGTCTTTCTGTGGTCGATCGTGTATAATATTGTGCGTGTCACTTCAAAAGTGACTGAATTAGATGGTAATGCCCAAACAAACCAAACAAAAGTCTTGATTTCAGGCAGCATTGCAGGAACAGTTTCGGAAGAGAACCACTCATTATCGAGTGATCACACGAATGAATGCACGCTCCCGTTGATATCTAATTCAAGCGTACCTTCGACCAAAACTAAGGTTTCCTAATGCTGGAATTCTTTCTTCCTCAAGTGATACTGCTTAATACATAATATTGTTTTGCCAATTTGCATCATTATAAATTTTAAATTTGCATAGGTCCCGTTGTCAGAGAGAGCGAAAAGATTTGCATCATCAATTTCTGGAGCAGTTGACTTCAAGAAGCTTTTTGCTCTTTCAACCATTGCAGTGGTATGTTGATCTGATAGCTACAAATTGTGGAAAAACTGGTTATTGGGTAAGCGTTCTCACCTCCCGTAGGAGGCCGCGTGAGTCTATTCATAGGAGCCGAGAAAAGCACCCGGCGTTGCTTACAATCCCTGCATATCCGGTATTTTGCCAAAGCTTGATTACAGGACTCTATCTCTTTCTATCTTTAGAGACTAATCCTATTCAAATACAACAAGATATCTATCTCCTAGAAGGCTTCGGCAAATACCGGAATATGAGGTAGAGGAGGTTACAGATTGATTTACAAAGTCTTTACACGGAACTTCCTTTCTAACAGCCCCCGTCAATCACAACTTCCTCAAGTTGAGATTGTGTTTGAATTCTTCAAGACGTTGCACCGGAAGAGGTTTGGTGAATCCATCTGCAACCTGATCTCCTGTAGGAACATATTTGATATCTAGTAGTTTTTGATTAACTCGTTCTCTCACAAAATGATAATCAACTTCAATATGCTTGGTTCGAGCATGAAATACTGGATTTGCTGATAGGTATATAGCTCCCATATTATCACACCACAATCTAGCAGCCGAAGGACTGTTAACATCAAGTTCGCGCAAAAGCGTTTGTATCCACATTACCTCAGCCGTAGCATTAGCTAATGACTTATATTCTGCCTCGGTACTAGATCTGGAGACCGTAGCTTGTTTTCGTGCACTCCATGACACAAGATTTGTTCCTAGAAATACAGCAAATCCACCAGTTGACCTTCTGTCATCAAGACAACCTGCCCAATCTGCATCTGAAAAAGCACTAACAAGCATAGACATTGACTTTTTAATGTGTAGTCCAACCCCCATAGTGTGCTTCAGATATCTCAGAATTCTCTTGACAGCTATCCAGTGTAGATTAGTAGGAGAGTGTAAATATTGACAAACTTTGTTTACTGGGAATGCAATATCTGGTCTAGTCAATGTCAAATATTGAAGTGCACCAACAACACTCCTATACTTTGTAGAGTCTTCAGGGCCAAGAGGTTCACCTTGGGCAGACAATTTTTCAGATGTAGACATGGGTGTATTCATAGGCTTGCAATTTATCATATTGACTCTCTTGAGTATATCTGAAGTATACTTTTCTTGTGTTAGAAGAATACCTTCTTGTGTCTTCTTTACTTCAATTCCCAGAAAATAATGTAGATCACCCAAATCTTTGAGTGCAAACTCGGTTTGTAGAGCCCGTAGAAGACCTACTGTTGCATCAGTGGAAGAGCTTGCAACAATTATATCATCAACATATATAAGTATAAATATGGTGATACTCTCCTTACTGAAATAGAATAATGAAGTGTCAGCTTTGGATGGATGAAAGCCAAGACTCTGCAGCTTCTCACTAAGTCTTGAATACCAAGCCCGTGGTGCTTGTTTTAATCCATATAGAGACTTATCCAGTTTACATACATGATTTTGTAGTGCCTTATTCTCATAACCAGGGGGTTGTTTCATATACACGTCTTCCTCTAGAAAACCATGAAGAAACGCATTCTGCACATCTAGTTGGCGAAGACTCCAACCTCTAGAAATAGCAATGGACAGAACAAGTCTAATAGTAGCTGCCTTGACTACGGGACTAAAGGTATCTTCATAGTCAATACCATATCTCTGTTTAAATCCTTTAGCTACCAATCTGGCCTTATATCTATCTATTGAACCATCTGCCCTTTTTTTAATCTTGTAGACCCATTTACAATCAATTATATTCATGCCTTGTTTTATTGGAACTAAATGCCAGGTATTGTTTTTCAGTAATGCAGCATACTCTAAATCCATCGCATCTTTCCAGTTTTTATCGTTTAGAGCTTCCTGCAGACATTGAGGCTCACCAGTAGACGAGAAACATCCGTACCTGATTCTGCCATCTGTGAGTATCTTCGGTTTAACAATTCCTCTTTGAAGCCTAGTGACCGGTCGGTGCCGTGTTACTTCTAGCGCTGGTTCATGTGCAGTCCCATCCGACGCCGGTTCCAAAGCCGCCGAATCATGAACTCCAGACGTGGGCGCGGGAAACTCGGCTACGGGAACGTCCCCCTCAGAACTGCTGGACACAGGAGACGCGGGAGAGTGCACTTCGGTATCGCTGCCAGATGTACCGTTTTCATGCATCCCATGCACATCGGCTGGAACTGCGCCATGCACGTTGTTTGGCGCTGATCCAGAGCTGGGATTAACAGCGCTACTGGGGAGATTAGCAATATCGCCTGCTCCGTTAGTTCCTGCAGTATTTCCTGCAATATTTTCTGCAATATTTTCTGCAACAGAATCATGTGAATGAACAACATTATTTTGGTCATTAGCATATTGATCACCTACTATATGTTCCCCCCTTTGATCAATAGGATTTAACAATGTTGGTGGTAGAAGAAGAATCTCAGATCTGAGCCTTGCACCGGCATTGGGATGAAGCTTTGAAAAAGGAAAGATATCTTCGTCAAAAACAACATCTCGAGAAATATAGACTCTGCCGGTTGAAATATCTAAACACTTGAAGCCTTTGTGCATATTGCTATATCCAAGGAAGACGCATTGTTTGGAGCGAAATTGCAATTTGTGATTATTGTAGGGATGAAGATTTGGCCAACAAGCACATCCAAAAATATGAAGTGAGGAATAATCTGGTTTGGTTTGGAAGAGACGTTCCAAGGGTGTGGACTGAATAACCCTACTAGGAAGTCGATTGATTAGGTATGTGGCAGCAAGAAAGGCTTCATCCCAAAACTTTAATGGCATAGAGGCATGAGCAAGGAGAGCTAGGCCAATTTCGACAATATGACGATGTTTTCTCTCAGCAGATCCATTTTGTTGATGTGTATAAGGACATGATACTTGATGAGAAATACCAACTTTTCTAAAAAAGGAGTTAAGTTTTTCATATTCACCGCCCCAATCAGTTTGCATGGAGATTATTTTTCTGCCAAACATCCTTTCTACAAGTTTTTGAAACTCATGAAATTTTTGAAAGACCTCGGATTTATGTTTGAGAAGATAAATCCAAGTGAATTTGCTGAAGTCGTCAATAAAACTAACATAATATTTATTTCTTCCAACTGATTCAGTTGCAGGCCCCCAAACATCAGAGAAAATTAATTCTAAAGGAAAATGCGACACACTCGTCGACTTGGAATATGGAAGTTGATGACTCTTTGCCTGTTGACAGGCATCACAAACAGAGTTTTTATTGGAATCTAGAGTACATGGGAGATTATTTTGACCGACGACTTGTTGAACAATTTGAGATGCTGCATGTCCTAGCCGGTTGTGCCATTGTGACAGGGACGGCTTAATGACACTATATGCTTGTTTAACTGAAGTTGGATTAAGCGGATAGAGGCCACCTTCACATTTTCCTCGAAGAAGAACCTTCTTCGTTGCCTGATCCTTAATCAAAAAGAAATTTGGATGAAATTCAAGAAAGGCTTGGTTGTCAGAGGCTAGGCGATGAACAGAGACAAGATTTTTACTGGCTTTTGGTACATGTAAGACATTGTTGAGAAAAAGATAACGATGTGGGGTATGAACAGTAGTATGACCAATATGTTTAATGTCCATACCTGCACCACTTGCCGTATGAATCTGATCGGAGCCGGTATATTTTTCTCGAAGGGCCAATTTGTCAAGATCGCTGGTGATGTGATCCGTTGCACCAGTATCTGTATACCAATTGGTGTCAACTCCATATGAGTTTGTAGCAGCAGCCACCGTCTTTCTTTCAGAGGTGTACTCTTCATCAAACCGATGCCAGCAGTCTAATGCCGTGTGGCCCGATTTCTCGCACACTTGGCACTTTGGACGATTCTCATTGTTGTGGTAGCCGCTTCTGCCTGCTCCACGGTTGCCACGGCCGCCACGATTGTCACGGCCATTGCCGCGTCCGCGACTGCCGTGACCACGCTGGAAGGTTCCACGTCCGCGTCTTGCCGAATTGGCCGAGCCATGAGACCCTCCCTGCAGGAGATCCATTCGGTTCTCAAAACTGATTAGTTGCGCGTATAGTTCGCTCACCGTGATGGGTTCCTTCCGGCCTAAGACAGTTGTGACCACAGGATTGTAGTCTATGTCTAAGCCATTGAGGATGTATGAAACAAGTTCTTCATCATCGATTGTTTTGCCGGCTGCTGCCATCTCATCACCGTATGCTTTCATCTTCCCAAAATATTCTGGCATGGTCATCGATCCTTTCTGCGTGCTGGAAAGTGCCATGCGGGTATTAATCACGCGCGCCCGTGTCTGAGACGAGAACATCTCTTCTATCGCCTTCCAGACTTCCGCCGCGCTCGTCATCGCAGCAACATGCGTGAGGATCTCTCTCGACAGAGTAGAGAAGAGATAGCCGAGGACCTGCTGGTCAAGAGCAAGCCACTTCGCATACTCGGGATTTGGCTCCTCCACGGCTTTGTCGCCAGACTTGACGATGATTGTTGCCGCAGGCGCCGCCGTGGTTCCATCCAGGAATCCGATGAGTTGCGCGCCTCGAATCGCCGGGAGAACTTGAGCTTTCCATAGCATATGGTTGCTCTTTGTCAACTTCTCCGTGATGGGATGACCCAGAGTTGGGCTCCAGGCCATGGCTGCCGCCATCGAAGGAGAAGGAGCTCCGCTCGCCATGAATACAATTAGGAGCTTGGCTCTGATACCATGTGGAAAAACTGGTTATTGGGTAAGCGTTCTCACCTCCCGTAGGAGGCCGCGTGAGTCTATTCATAGGAGCCGAGAAAAGCACCCGGCGTTGCTTACAATCCCTGCATATCCGGTATTTTGCCAAAGCTTGATTACAGGACTCTATCTCTTTCTATCTTTAGAGACTAATCCTATTCAAATACAACAAGATATCTATCTCCTAGAAGGCTTCGGCAAATACCGGAATATGAGGTAGAGGAGGTTACAGATTGATTTACAAAGTCTTTACACGGAACTTCCTTTCTAACACAAATTATGTAGTATAACCTTAAACTGCAATGGACTAACCCCAATTAAATATTGTGGTTTGAATTGAGGCAATTTACCAGCTTCCTTTTGTAGATTGTCGGGTTCATAATTGGAGGAATACCTCTGATTAGAAATGCTATAATAGGAGAAAGCGCCCCTCTCCGTGTCCTGCATGAGTCAGCTGAATTAATAGGGTAATTCCTTCATATTTCTTGATTTTTAATATACGTTGTTGTAACCATTTATTCGCGATGTTGGTTTAGTTCGCATATGTAATCATGGGTCTTTTCCTACACAGTGGAGGAGCAATTCCATCTGTCACATTGATAATGGGAGGGAACCTCATCAATGGTAAACTTGGTCTTATCACACTGACAGCAGTGTCAATGTTGTATGATCCACTGTCATATTATGAGGATGAAAAAACGAACATCAATCTGAAGCTGAAACATGAATCATTTCTCCAGGATTACGAGGAGGGGCAAGTGTGCAACCGTCTGTCATTGCCGGTGTCATAGTTGTTAGATACATACTGCTGCCTTCGGTAGGCACTGTACTTAATGAATCTGATTGTTCGTTTTATTTTTTACAAATTTTATTTTGTTTTGTATTTTACCGTAGCGTTAGCACGGGCACACTACTAGTTTGAACAGAACCCCACCCACTCCGCTCCTCCCCCGTTCTCCGCGCCGCCTCCTCCCCTCCCTCATCCGCCTCCCCACGATCTCCGCTCCTCTCCCCGTTCTCCGCACCGCCTCCTCCCCTCCCTCCTCCGCACCGCCGCCTCCTCCTCCCCCCACTTCTCCGCTTCGCCGCCGCTCCTCCCCCGCTCCTTCGCTCCGCCCCGCCTCCTCCCCCGCTCCTTCGCTCCGCCCCGCCTCCTCCCCCGCTCCTCCGCTCCGCCAATGCCTCCTCCTCCCCCCACCCCTCCGCTTCTCCACTATTGCCGTCGGCGGGGACTACGAGCCGGCCTCTGCGGTCGGGATGATGCCCGCGAACATCAGGGGCGAGCCCATCGCCGGCGCCGACCCCATGGCCGAACGCCTCCTCCGGCGCCTTCTCGACTCGGCCGCCGTTTGCCTAAACCCCACCGCCGAAATGCTCCTCCGCTCCCTCCTCCGCCGTGGCAGCGTCACCGCCGCCGCTGCGGCCGGAAGTGGCCTGGCCGCCGCGCGCCCCGATCCGCCCGCTGCACTGGCCTCCCTCCTCCTCGCCTCCCGCTCGTACGCGAAGGCGAAGGGCGGGGGCAAGCCGCCGGCGTCCACGACGAACCGCGGCAAGGTCCGCGCCAAGGACCCCCGCGGCGTTGCTTCCGAAGACGCCGCGGCGGGGGAATTCGCCTCCTCCGCCGGTGGGGGCGACGACCTCGACGCCGAGTTCGCGCTGCCCACCGACCCGCTGCCCCCGACCTACGACCCCGCGCTCGACGTCAGGCCCGGCGGTCGCCCGCTCTTCGCCTTCACCGACACCTTCGCGTCCTTCTCCCACCGCGATGCCAACGCCTACGTCGATTTCACGTACACACCCATTCTCTTCTCTCTTGCCGTCTCGATTGGATCCAAATGCGGTGATGCGCGTGGTTGTGTTTCCAAGTGTTCATTTTGTTTATGAAGTTTGGATCTTGGGTCTCATTCTCGTGAAAATTTTGGTGTTGATCGCGCCAAATAAAATGCTGTTTGGTAGGAACCATGGGTTAACCTGTGGTACCAAATTTTGTACTGGTAAGGAAAAGATAGCAGGGGATTTGGTAAGTGTATCAATGTGACTAGGTGTGATGCTGTATGCAAGTATTTATGTATGGCTTATTGATTTTTTCTGTTCGCTTCATCGCCTCGTCACTAATCTAATGGTGAAGTATGGGTCTTGCTTGTCATTTAGACTCCCTTGATTTTATCGAGTTTAAAGATTGTTGCCATAATCACAAACTTAGCTTTCCCACATTGAACAATGTTCTGATCCACAGCCTAAACATGTGTATCTATTTAATGAAATGCAACCTTGTATCAACTTTGTTACTCTTGATCTTCAGCTGCAGGATATGTTTTTGTAATATTTTGTTGTAGCTGTTATACCGTTTCCTTTCACTATATGCAAAAGATTAAAAGTGTACCACCATAGGCTGCAATAATAAGTTAATTCTTGGGCATCTGAGATTAGGATCTAGGAAATTAAATTAAATTTTTTTATGATAGAGTTTTCTGGTGCTACTTGAGATCATTTTGGGGTATTGATTGCTGCTTTTATGGCCTTTATTTCAGTTTGGATGAATGGAAGGCCATATTACCAGAGGGATTGCCAGCAGGGATGATGAAGGAGTTTCAGGAGACGAGACGGTGCGCTGTGATGGTGAGGGAGAGCTTCCTAGACCTCCGGGATAACTTTCGGAGAATTGCTGAACCGGCCACTACGGCCAAGCGCAAAGGTGTGTTGATACTTTTACATCTTGGATGTTCCCAGTTATTAAGATCGTATATGATGTGCTAGCTATTGATAGAACATTCTGTGGTGTCATTTACATGTAGTATACACACTGCTTGTAGTTTGCCTTGCTTTCGTCTTTCAATATTTTTCAGATGAGAATAAGCAGTATTGGTTTATTTACATTTTAGTTAACATAATCCTTGTTGATGACATCGTGCTAATCTCTTAGGAAATTATAGTGCTCAGGTAAATGCTGCTCCTGTTAACATGTTTCATATTTGTGGTTTTAATGATCTGATGCACCCCTAATTGACTATGTGTCTTCTTCTTCTTGGAAAACTAAGATAATTTTTATTACGATTGTCAATTCATGGTTATTTTTTTCACTCATAACCTATACTATTAGATAAACAAAAAAGGGGGGGGGGATTCTGAAGCAGATTAGTTAATTCTAGAAGTTGGATGATTTTTCACCCAACAAGACCATTTACAAAAGGCTATTAGCTTCCTTCTTTTATGCTTTGTTAGATCTTTCATGAAATAAGCTCTCATTTGATATTGTGCACAAGGCGGATTTGGGATATGCCTTTATGGCATTTTGCCCGCTGATACCATTTGAAAATGGGACCAAATACTCTACTATTGCTCTATAGTTTTGTAGCTTGGGGCATGCAGATAAAACTGATGTGTTTGAAAGTATAGCATATTGTCTATTATTTAAATTTCATTTGTTGCAAGGGTAAGCTTGTTTGATTTGGCATTAGAATAAAAACCATATTTATGGGAACCCATGGTGTTTCTACTGAGCACATTATCATTATCAAGGCATATCCAGTACGAAATAATTGTGTAGGTATAGGCATATATGCGTTGTAACATTATATCTTGGATTATTAGTTAATGAACAGCATGCAATCATCTTTTCTACCTTATCTGTCTTCAGAAACCAAAAGACAAATTGTCTTGGATGGCCCCCGGAGTTGTGGTAAAAGCATTCGCACTTGCGATGCTTGTCCACTGGGCACGTACTGAAGGATGGCTGGTATTCTATGTTCCACAAGGGAAGGATTGGACTCATGGAGGATTCTTTTATAGAAACACCTACAATGATCTTTTTGATACCCCGTTACAGGCTGCAATGATCTTGCAGGTGCTAATCTCTACATGATGTCTATATGTAGATGTCTATATTCCACTTGATTCCTCAATATTTACGAATGTCCATAGAATGCATTATCATTATATGCTGTTACTTTTTTTTTGCGATTTTGTCTCTTCTGTATAAGCACCCCAAGATTTTTGCTAGCTTGATGTTGGTTTGCCATTCATAATGTATTAACCATTTAATGCAAAAACAAATCCAAGAACATTTTGCGTTGGTCGGTGGTCAGGGCATATTGATTAGCGTCCAACCTTTTCTTGTAATTATCCTTAGCTTTACTAGAGTAAGTCATATATTGACTATTTTTTTGTCATCTATGTATAAATTACAGCTTTTCCTAATGAAGAGAGGAGGAGAAGAGATATACATTGGTCCGCTGGGCCATAATTCCTCAAAACTAATTGAGTACTTTGAGGTAAGAAAAAAAGTAAAATAAACTGTTAGTACTGCAGGTTGTAACACTTATAACCAGCTAAATCACATCAAAAGGAAATCCGTTTGTTGATTTGTTCAGGGAATTGAAGGCATTAGTAAGATAAAAGATGGATATAACCCAGCAACATGGATGTTGGAAGTGACCTCTACTGCCCAGGAGGATTTGCTTGGCATTGATTTCAGTGAAATATACAGGCGATCAGAACTATATCAGTTAGCCACCTTACATGCTATTCTGATGCATAGCAGTGAATTGCTAACTAAATTGCTGTTAATTTTACTAAATCATCACAGGTTCTCTAATTTTACTAAATTGCAGTAAATTGGTTCTCTAATCTGTAGCACCTTCTGCATCGTTTTCCCCTTTCTAATGCTGATATAAAGATTTGGTGTTGTTCAAACAGGTTGGCTGGAATGAGTCTGCAGCAGGTGAAAGGCGGAATAGGGTTTCAATTTGGGAGATTGAACCGGTTGCTGGCTCGTTGCCCCATTTTTCAATTGCCCTCCACTGTTTTTTTGGTGCAAAGCGTCCAGACAATTAGGTACACTTGATGGTTACATCAACCTCATCTCTTCTGTATATGTTAATTTTGGTTCGTATTAAACTATTGATGTGAAAACTTAAGACTACGTGTGATACGATTGGTGATGCTCTAATGTATATATGGTATTTAATGCTATATCCAGAAATATTTTGCTACTCTATGTGATTCTGTATGGCGCACATGGATGTGTAGTGGAACTGATGTGTTATATCCAGAATAAACCTTTTAATGTGATATGTAATCTTGGGTCACTAACAAATATCTGTCGAAATATTGCAAGAATTGGCTATTAAGATTATCTTTGCGAATTCTGCTGCAAAACATTCGTGTGCGAGCAGGTGTTTTCAGTCATAGTATAGAACAAAGTTAAATGCTTTGTTGGATTTGCCTTTTTCGGTTATACTGTTGTAGTATAAAAAAGGTTATACCATTGTAGTATAATTAAATGTTTTGCGTATGTCTTGTCCAGGTATTAACTTTGCCATGACGGTTATATTTCCCATCCAAATGCTTCATAGAATTTGAATCCTGACAACAATGATGTTCTGTTAAAATTACTCTTCCGTTTTGTTTTTCTTTCCATCTCGGGCGTCACGGAACAATCTCGAAGGCCGGGAGCACCAAACATATTGTGTATAAAGACGTCCTAGCATGGTGATGTGGTAAGTAAATAGTTCACAAACACCTATTTCCTTACTGTGTTTCATATTTCTTTATGTGACAAAAATGTTTGTTTTCTTTGTAGCCTCAAGTTTAAACAATGTGGGGATGGAGAAAGTCGTCGGTGGGTGAGTCTAATGATGTTGTCGCCTCCTCAAAGGATCAATCGTTATGTGACATTCATTATGTGACAAAAATATTTGGTTATACAATATATGAGACGTGAATCTTACTGAATTTGATTGTTCGTTTTATTTTTTTTTACAAATTTTATCTTGTTTTGTATTTTACCGTAGCGTTAGCACGGGCACACTACTAGTAAATTCTAAAATAACACATCTTTAATAATGGCAAATGATAGATTCACCCAAAAAATGATGTGACGTTCCTACTTGGAATATGGGAAATTTGGGTGGCATAATCAACCGTGACACAGTTTCCACCTGAGTTACATGGTTTCCATTTGAGTTGCACGGTCTCTGTGTCCGGCCCGTTAGGCCCATTGTCATTGGCAACTTTGCTTGCCTTCGATGCCTCTCTCTCTCTCTCTCTCTCTCTCTCTCTTAACAAATGGAGAGGGAGGGCAAATGGCTCCAACCTTATATCATGGCCTTCGTGCGCCCACATACAGGGCCTAGGAAGGATAGGACAGTTCAGTGTTCAATTTGGGGGCTGACTCACTTCTGAAATCATAGAGATATCAAGATTGGACAGAAAGGTCTTTCGGGTAGTGTTTTTTTGAGGACAAGGGTGCTGCTTCAGGAACAAGCAAGTTCCACTTTGATTGCTGCTGTGTTAATCAGTGCTAGAATGGGAAAGAGAGGCCCTAAAGGGGGTGAAGGGATGTTTGATACGTCGGTGGATTTGTCTCAAAGATTTAACTACCAGCCAAGCATGTTCATGTTAACTGAAAGCCTAGTTTCATCTTTTGAGGGACAATCAAAGTCAACTTGTATATAAGTAGATAGAATATATGTTGCTTTAAAAGGAAGCTAACAGTAATAGGAGGAGAATTTTTGTTTGGTTTGCAGAGTTAGCTTTGGAGAAGGCCCTGGCCGGCCATTGTGAAGGTGAGCCTGTTCTTGGATATAGGCTCCTAGGCTTTTGGTTGCATATCTTTGGAATACCTGAGCCATCCGTTTATCTTGGCACGTAAGTAAAGGTGCGTACAAGACTGCTTGATGCAGTATGCTAGCAAAGCAGTCCCCACTAAAAGGAACCAAATATCGCCGTTAGCCTTATTCAAGTGAAGCTAGCAGTGTGCAAATGCACTGGTGACTTTTCATGAACGGTACTTAACCTTATCCTGTTAATTGACTTTTCATGAAGCTAGCAGTCCAACATTCCAGCTCGAGATGTACCAAAACAGACGAAGAAACCAAATGGAGGTGTCTCAGAACGCGCTGACGAAGTGACGAAACTGTTCATTCTAGCGGCGGCTGATGGCTTGCGACTGCGGCTGATAGTTTTTACTGAAAATAAATAGTACCCGAAAGAAGTGACACATAGAGAGGGACGAGCCGTGGAGAAAATAAGGAAGAGATGCGTACGCGAGACTGGAGTAAGCAGAGTGAGATGTATAATGCGCTCGTTGCTCTTTGTCTTATCTCCGGAGTAAGAGAAGTAGAAAAACCGTTTTGAAAAGATAGATATTTATATCAACTCTTGAGTTTTTTTAAATAGAATATATAAGCAGGAGGCAATATGGGTATGAATATACCCATTAACAAGAAGCAGGCCTGGTACGTTTTGCCGTTGAACTACCCAAAACAGACGGTTGGGATTTGGCGGCCCAGAATCTCGCCAGGCCCGTGCTACCACCCGTACCAGGGTACGAAGCCCAACAAGAGCAGCCCATCTGTACAGCGCGCGGCCGGATTTCCCGGCCGACTGCCGCGATTTGGCGCGCGATTGGCCCGCCCGCCCGCGAATCGGCCAGTGCGACCGATATATAATAATCTAATCCGTGGCCCCCACTCCCCAGCCCCTCGGCTACCACCGCCTGGGCGCGCTTTTATAAACAATTTTAGCTTCTAATTTTTTAGTTTTCAGTTTATTTAAATCTACAAGTCACTTAGAATGTATAGATTTCTAATTTTGACTTATTTTAGTTTTTTCGCTTATTGGTTTTTGTGCTTTTACTTTTTTCCTCCCTTTACCACATCATGGAGGTTTACAGGAGATCCTAGAGACTGGCTCGAAAAGGCTGTTATACCAAACATTATTACTTAGCTACAAAGAAAGAAAAGACTACAAGATCCCCCTTGTCGTGGCTACAGGTCAGATAGTAGAGAAAGAGACTAGTAGAAGAGGAAGAGGAGAGCCAGATCTGGGAGAGTTGGTGATAATGAGAGGATGTCCCTCCTCCTGCCCCTCTTGGGGTTTATATACATGAGTGGGGTAGAATGGGAAATCCCCATTCTACCTCTTGGTACTTACAAAGGATGAGGGTACATTGGTATATTTATACTGGTATATTTCTCTGCACTATTTGGCCTATTACATGTTGGACTAGTTGCACAGCCCAGTCACGGGGGGCTGGGCCACCCCCACAACAGTACTCCCTCGACAACAAGCGCTGAGGTCCTAATGGGCGAGCTGACGTGATCAACCACACCAGCCCCCCGTTCCCCAACAGCAAGCGCGAGGGTGCCGAGTGGTGAGCCGATGCAATTGGTAGTTTGCAGACCCCAGAGGCAATGCCTACGAAGAAATCAGCGAACTCCTACGCAGAATCCCGCGCCATCCCGCCGAGGCAATGTCTACGAGGCGGACGGCGTAGTCTTGCGCCAGAGCCATGCCGTCCCGCCGAGGCAATGCCTACGAGGCGGACGACGGAGTTGAGTGCCAAGGACGTGCCGTCCTGCCGAGGTGATGCCTACAAGGTGAACGGCGAAGTCGAGCGCTGAAGACGTGCCGTCCCGCCGTGGCGATGCCTGCGCGGCGGACGGCAAAGTTTTGCGCCGGAGCCATGCCGTCCCGCCGAGGCGATGCCTACGAGGCGGACGGCGGAGTCGAGCGCCGAGGACGTGCCGTCCCGCCGAGGCGATGCCTCCGATGCGGACGGCGAAGTCCAGCGCCAGAGCCATGCCGTCACGCTGAGGCGATGCCTGCGAGGCGGACCGCGAAGTCGAGCGTCGAGGACGTGCCGTCCCACCGAGGCGATGCCTACGAGGCGGACGGCGAAGTCGAGTGCTGACGACGTGCCGTCCCGCCGAGGTGATGCCTACGAGGCGGACAGCGAAGTCGAGCGCTGACGACGCGCCGTCCCGCCGAGGTCATGCCTACGAGGTGGACGGCGAAGTCCTGCGCCGGAGCCATGCCGTCTCGCCGAGGCGATGCCTACGAGGCGGACGGCGAGGTCGAGCGCCGAGGACGTGCCGTCTCGCCGAGGCGATGCCTACAAGGCAGACAGCGAGGTCGAGTGTTGACGACGTGCCGTCCCGCCCAGGCGATGCCTACGAGGCGGACGGCGAGGTCGAGCGCTGACGACGTGCTGTCCCTCCCAGGCGATGTCTACGAGGCGGACGGCGAAGTCAAGCGCTGACAACGTGCCGTCCCGCCGAGGCGATGCTTACGAGGCGGCTACGAGGCTGACGGCGATGTCCTGCGCCGGAGCCATGCCGTCCCGCCGAGGCGATGCCTACAAAGCGGACGGCGAAGTCCTGCGCTGGAGCCATGCTGTCCCGCCGAGGCGATGCCTGCGAGGCGGACAGCGCAGTCGAGCGCCGAGGACGTGCCGTCCCGCCGAGGCGATGCCTACGAGGCGGACGACGAAGTTGAGCACTGACGACGTGCCGTCCCGCAGAGGTGATGCCTACGAGGCGGACGGCGAAGTCCTGAGCCGGAGCCATGCCGTCTCGTCGAGGCGATGCCTACGAGGCGGACGGCGAAGTCGAGCGCCGAGGAAGTGCCGTCCCACCGAGGCGATGCCTACGAGGTGGACGGCGAAGTCGAGCGCTGACGACGTGCCGTCCCGCCGAGGCGATGCCTACGAGGCGGACAGCTAAGTCGAGCGCTGACGACGTGTCGTCCCGCCGAGGGCGAGGACGTAGGCCGAGGGCGAGGACGTAGGCCGAGGACGATACGCGCGCGGAGGCAGGGAGGCGGAGCCGTCGTTCCCCTACCTTCAAAAATAATGCCCGCGGAGAGCGGGCGCTTGCGGCATAGGCCAAGGGCGATACACGCGCGGAGGCAGGGAGGTGGAGCCGCCGTTCCCCTACCTTCAAAAATAGTGCCCGCGGAGAGCGGGCGCGTGCGACGTAGGCCGAGGGCAATACGCGCGCGGAGGCAGGGAGGCGGAGCTGCCGTTCCCCTACCTTCAAAAACAGTGTCCGCGGAGAGCGGGCGCTTGCGACGTAGGCCGAGGGCGATACGCACGCGGAGGCAGGGAGGCGGAGTCGCCGTTCCCCTACCTTCAAAAATAGTGCCAGCGGAGAGTGGGCGCTTGTGGCGTAGGCCTAGAGCGCAACGCGCGCGGAGGCAGGGAGGCGGAGCCGCCGTTCCCCTACCTTCAAAAACAGGCGATGCACTCCCTGGTGCCACGTGCACGAGGGCGCAATATCCAAGTGGTGCGCCACTTAAAGCGAGGCACTCCCTGGTGTCTCGGTCATGTCGCAATTTTTATACTCTGTAGAGTGCGTGAGAGCATCATCCACGTCTTATGTATACTCCGTAGAGTGCGTGGAATCAACATCCACATCTTATTTATACTCCGTAGAGTACGCATATGGACAACATCCATGCGTGCGCGGAATCCGCGTCTTGTTTATACTCAGTAGAGTGCGCAGGGATAACATCCGCGTCTTATTTATACTCCGTAGAGTGCGCGCGGAGGTGGACCTCGACGCTACATCTTATTTAGAGTCCGTAGACTGCGCGCGGGGGCAAGCCCCCGCGCGTTGCAGGCGGTGAGGGTGCGTGCGGAGGCGGACCTCGACGCGACTTCTTATTTATACTCCGTAGAGTGCGTCCGGAGGCGGACCTCGGCGCTACGTCTTATTTAGAGTCCGTAGACTGCGCAGAGGCAAGCCTCCGCGCGTTGCGGGCTGTGAAGTTGCGTGCGGAGGCGAACCTCAACACTACGTCTTATTTATACTCCGTAGAGTGCGTGCGGAGGCGGACCTCGGCGCTACGTCTTATTTAGACTCCGTAGACTGCGCGCGGAGGCAATCCTCCGCGCATTGCGGGCGGTGAAGTTGCGTGCGGAGGCGGACCTCAACGCTACGTCTTATTTAGAGTCCGTAGACTGCGCGCGGAGGCAAGCCTTAGCACGTTGCGTGCGGTGAAGTTGCGTGCGGAGGCAGACCTCGACGCTACGTCTTATTTAGAGTCCGTAGACTGCGCACGGAGGCAAGCCTCCACGCGTTGCGGGCGGTGAGGGTGCGTGCGGAGGCGGACCTCGACTCTATGTCTTATTTATACTCCGTAGAGTGCGTGCAGAGGCGGACCTCAGCGCTACGTCTTATTTCGAGTCCATAGACTGCGCGCGGAGGCAAGCCTCTGCGCGTTGCGGGCGGTGAAGTTGCGTGCGGAGGCGGACCTCGACGCTACGTCTTATTTAGAGTCCGTAGACTGCGCGCGGAGGCGTCCCCCATGCGTCTTTGTTTATACTCATACCCGTATTTTTGTTCACGGAGAGTGCGCACGCGAAAGCGTGTCTTGTTTATACTCAGACCCGTATTTTTGTTCACAGAGAGTGCGCGCGAACGCGTGTCTTGTTTATACTCACACTCGTGTTTTTGTTCACGGAGAGTGTACGCGCGAACGCGTGTCTTTGTTTACACTCCGTAGAGTACGCCGACGCTCGAGGCAGCTGGGCGATTTAAACCAAAAAAGAGGACCAAAACAGAGGCAAGGAAGAAAAGGCCGAAGACTTGCGACAACAAAACGCTCCAGAATGCAGTACTGGAAAAGCATTTGATACTACGGTAGCCCAGAGCAGGCCAAAACCAGAGAAGCAAGCACGGCCAAATCAAATGCTCTCAGAATGGAACTTGTCCGCAATAAGTGATATGATGCACAATCGTTTCTTTGTTGCCATGCACATAAGAAATGCAACGGCGATTATTAAAGCATCGTACGTGATCACATGCAGTGCGTACCGGGCGGGATGGTGACGGCGCGGAGTAGACTTTGCAGGTGCGGAGACCCTGGCTGCGTGGAGCTAGCGAAGGCCTCATTGAGGGGTGCAGAGCCACCTTGATGGTGGCTGTGGTTTGCTCAGAGTCCGGTGTATGTCCCACCAACGCATGCATGTGTGCATGTATACATTCGTGCGCCCTGCTGCCAATCGATACATGCAGGCATGCATGCATGCATGCATGCGCGAGTATGAGCACATGCTTCGCAGCCAACGAGCGGAGCCCATCGGCGTGCGGAGGCGGGCAGACGCGGGGGACGTGCCGAGCAAACGCCGACGAAGTCGTCGTGAGGCCGAATGGGGGGGCCGCCGAAGTCATCGCGCGCGGAGTCGAAGGCCGGCGAAGTCGATGCGGGGCCAAGCGGAGGCCGACGAAGACTCCGTGGAGCCGAGGCGAAGTCGGCATGGCCCGCTCAGGCTCTGGCTAAGCGAACGCCGAGGGACGGAGTAGCTACGAAGGCCGGAGACACCGCTGCGGAAGAGTTCGTTGCCGACGTGCTCCTCCACGGAGGGTTGACGCAGAGGCCATGGCGGGCCTGGCTGGTGCGTCACCCAGGGCGGACTTCGTCGACCTGGACCGGGCCTTTTATGCACGTTCTTCGCATAGTGGAGGTCAACGAAGGTGGAGGCAGAAAGGCGTGGAGCCATGGGCAGTGCAGGGCCCAGTGCTGCGAAGGCCAGAGACCGTCTTCGGAAGCACGAAGGCAAGCAGAGGCCGGGTCCTGTCTTCAGCGATGCGGAGAAGAGCAGGGGCCGGACCTTGCTGCTGCCGGCGAGGTCTACCCAGACTTCGGCGAAGCGAAGTTCGAGGGCACCTTCGAAGGGGCAGGGCCTTCACTGTGGCTGGAGCAGACCTCGTCGGTGCGGAGGTGGAGCCACTGCAGTGGTCGTTGCAGCCTGGGTAGATGCGGAGGCACCGCACGGACGAGGCGCCGAAAGGCGTGGAACCATGGCCAGCACAGGGCCCGGTGCTGCGGGGGCCGGAGCCCGTCTCCGGAAGTGCGAAGGTGAGCGGAGGCCGAGTCCCGTCTTCGGCGACGCGGAGAAGAGCAGAGGCTGAACCTTGCTGCCGCCGGCGAGGTCTACCCTTCGGATGGGACGGAGATAGCGGCGGACTCCATGTCGCCGAGGTATCCATGGACGCCCTCGGAGCGGCCGTGGCTGAGGAGGCCAGCGCAGAAGACGGCGTACCCCCACTACGCGTAGCGGATGGCGATCGCCTGGGCTGCTAGGAGGAGTTGGAGTCGTAGCAGTGGGTCCTGAAGACGACGCCCTTCACGATGGCGCGCGGGGCGCGCCGGGTCTCCGCTCTTGAATATGCCGGAGCCGACGAAGACGCCATAGCTCCTGAGCTGCATCATGAGGGCCACGTCGGCGGGGGTGGCCACCCCGCCGGTGGCGAACTGGACGACTGGGCGGCCGCCCAGCTGCTTGGTCTGCATGGTCGGGTCGTAGGGGGCAGCGATGCGCTTGACGTAGGAGAAGACGTCGTCGTTGTCCATGTTGCGGAGGGCGCGGATGTCGCCCATGACGGTGCGGACGTGGCGTAGGGTCACAACGACGTTGCTGGTGCCGGCCCCGCCCTTGGTGCGGATCATGGCGACGCCCTCGCGGGAGCGGCGGGGTGCCTCGCCGAGATCGCGGCAGCCGCGGACGAAGGGGACTCAGAAGTTGCGCTTGTTGATGTGATGAGTGTCGTCGGCGAGCGTGAGGACTCGAGCGCCATGACGGCGCAGACCCCGGCCTCTGTTGGAATAAACCGCGCCACGGAGCTGCGCGAGCTTGGGGAGAAGATGGAGGAGGAGCGCGTCGTGAAGAAAATGCTGCGGGTTGTGCTGGCGAGGTACAATCAGATCGCATGCTCCATCGAGATGTTCACAGATTTGAAGACGATGTCGCTCGAGGAGCTCGTCGGGAGGCTGCGCGTGGCGGAGGAGCGCTGTGGCAGCGTTGAGGAGGCTGCGGACGGCGTCCAGCGTCTGCTGCTCACTGAGGAGCAGTGGGAAGCTCGCCGGCGCAGCGGCAAGGAGCACGGCGGCGAAGCGAGGCGCGGCGGAAATGCGCGGCGTGGAGGCGGCGGCGACAAGGGCAGTGGCAGCCACGTCGATGACGACGGCGGCAGTAGCACGTGCTCGGGGACCAGCGGGCGTTCGGAGCGCCGCAGGCGAGGAAGGTGCTACAACTGTGGCGTACGCGGCCACCTCGCCAGGGATTGCCGTGAGCCGAGGAAGGAGAAGGCGCTGCTCGTCGATGCCGACGACGAGCCAACCCTCCTGTAGGTCGAACGCGTGTGGGTGTCGTGGTTTAGGGGGTGATTGTTGGAATAAACCACGCCGGAGTTGCGCGTGCGCGTTATGAGCGTTGAGTGTGCGTGTGTGTCGTACGCTGCCGTTCGTCGAGGCGTGCGAATAGCTGCGAATGTTGCTGCAGGAGCACCGGCATGGCTCGCGTGATGACCGAATGGTATGCGTGAGGAAACAGCTCACGTTGAGAACATTCCAGATCGCGAGGAGCTCGGGCGGACGTGTGCGCGAGAGCCGGAGTTAGTTGCCAGGTGCTGAATAAAATCTCATGTAAGCTGTGCGTTATGGTGTGTGGTGAATAAACTTGAAAACTTGGCGTTGCGTCGCCGTTCCCGACGTTTCGTCGTCCGGTGAAATTCGCTGAGTTCTAGCGCTTAATCCTGGGCTACCTCTTTTAGCCTCCGCGGCGAAGCAGCCGGTGGATCCTCCAGGGCGGTGTCCCCGAGTCCTTCTCTCGCTGCAGGCACCAACGCCCTGCGGACCTCCGCCTCGATTGCCGCGGTGGTATCTCCACGTGTTCCTGGCTGCATGCGTGTAGTTCATATGTGTGGCGCGGAGGTTCGACGCGGAGGCTCTGCGCGGAGGGCTCAGTGCCGAGGTGCGCTTGACGGAGTCCTTTCCGAGACGCTCTCGCCACGTGTCATATCTGAGCTTCCACTTCTTGATTGCATGCACAGACGGAGGGCGGTGGGGTCGCACGAGGACGCGGAGGCCAGCACCTGAGCAACCCGTATGAGGTCCAGGAGTATCGAGCGGAGGCTCAGCGCGTAGGAGAGCAAAGTCATTACCACATGCATGGAGGGATATGCGAATGAGGATACGTGATATTTCATGCAATGGATGGATACGTGATATTGCATGCAATGCATGGATACGTGATGTCTCATGCATGCATACTGCGCGCATGCTTCATATGCGTGGGCGGGTGCATCATACATACTCGCGGAGGCTCGGTATCATGCGGAGGCTCGGCGCGGAGACTCGACATCGCGCGGAGACTCGGCGCGGAGGCTCGATATCATGCAGAGGCTCGACGCAGTGGAACTGAGCTTGATGACGTACCCTGGCTGGAAGAATCCTGCTGCCAAAGTCATCCAAGACACCACCTACCTGCACGAACACCTCCAGCAGGGAGGAGATAGTAGCAGCGTAGAAATGAGCGATTCGAATAGATCTACTCAACTCATCATCTACAAAATATAGCAAAGTGTACAGGCAAGGCCCCCGTGACTAGATCTACTCAACCCCGACTAGATCTACTCAACACCCTATCTAAAAAACATGGCGAAATATACCGGTCGAGCCCATACACTTCTACAGTCAAGATGGTTAAATTTTTTAGAGCGAACTACTTATCTGTCGCTGATGATGCTCCCAAGGACAGTTTCCAGCTCCTTAAGCGACTTCTCATCCAGTCCCCATGGACGGCGCCATCTGTCGTGGCTACAGGCCAGATAGTAGAGAAGGGGACTAGTAGAAGAGGAAGAGGAGATCCAGATCTAGGAGAGTTGGTGATAATGAGAGGATGTCCCTCCTCTTGCCCCTCTTGGGGGTTTATATACATGAGTGGGGTAGAATGGGAAATCCCCATTCTACCTCTTGGTACTTACAAAGGATGAGGGTACATTGGTATATTTATACTGGTATATTCCTCTGCACTATTAGGCCTATTACATGTTATACACCTTTTTGATGTAAATTACTTTCAACCCTATGATGACTTAAGCAAATCTCACTTTAATTCTGTTATTAGAATATATAAGCAGAAGGCAATATGGATATGAATATACCCGTAAACAAGAAGCAAGGCCTGGTACGTTTTGTACTTTTGCCGTTGAACTGCCCAAAACAGACGGAAGTCCGAATTTTTTCTATTTTAGCCCTTTTTTTGAAAAATATTCACATTTAGACTCCTGGTAGTTTTAATTCCGTTTTTGGACCCAGGGGGTCGGCGCCGTGGGTCACGGCGCCGAGCTAACACGTCTCAGCGCCCTGGTCCATGGCGCCGAGGTCGCAGGCCCGCTCCAGCGTGGCGGCCGGCGTGGCGCCGACGTGGCAGGCACCTCGGCGCCGTGGCTCGTGGCACCGAGCTCTGGCTTACCCTGGCTCTTGGCGCCGAGCGCCGAGCCGAGCTCGTTCATTTCCCCGCCCGCCACCGCATCCCGCCGCATCCGCCGCGTACCCGGCCCCCCGCCTCCCCGGCCGCCCGCGTCCCCGGCCCCCACCGCCTCCCCGGGCTCCGCCGCCTCCCCTGCCGCCACTGCCTCCCCGGCGCCCCCCGCCTCCCCGCCCGCCACCGCCTCCCCGGGCCGCCACCGCCTCCCCGGCCCCCGCCGCCTCCCCGCCCGCCACCGCCTCGTCGGGCCCCGCCGCCACCGCCTCCCCAGCCCCCGCCGCCTCCCCGGCCGCCATCGTCTGTCTTGGAATGTCCGACTGTCTCAGAATGCAAAACTTCATCTATCTTGGTCGATGTTGAGACCTCTGTGCTCTCCATTACATGCCTTACGGCTGCGATAGCTCTAAAGATGGCGGCATCTACGAATAAGCTATGAAGTAGGAATGCTCTCCTGTCACGAATTTCCCTCTCCTCAGTGGTTTTGCAAGGCATGGATGTAAGATACAGGAACTCATCCGCCCATGGCAACATGTCACTTTTGCCACCCCTTGCCCAACCACCTGCATTGCCTCCCCATGTTTCATCCTCAGCAGGAAGGGGAGGAAATGTTGATGGCGACTGTGCAGCAAATGGAGGAACAAGCCATATGTTTGCACTGAATAATGCCTCCACCAATAATGCCTCCATCAATCAGTTTCATTGAAAGATATTCATATGCTTTGAAGATATTCATTTGCTGAAGCTTGTTATGCGCTCATACTTATTGATTGTATGCAGGAGTGAAGGAATTACTGTGTGACGATACCTTCTTGGATTGCCCGCTTTGTCCACTACCATCGTCGGACAGGTAATATTGACTATGCAATTCAGTTAGTTAATTAGCATCAATTATAGTGTTGTAGTTATTTAATTTAGGTACTTAGGTAGTCAACCAGTTAGGTAGGAGCATTTAGTTAGTGCCGGGGTACTTATTAGTTACTATCTAGTATCTAATTTCGATTAAAGGTATTAAGTTAGGTTTTCTGTATGTTCTAGATGGACAACCTAGTCACCCTATATCATGGAGGCAGTGTGACAAGTGATGATTATGGAAATGTTCGATTTGTTGAAATGCAAAGGGTGCCTCTGATATTCAGTGATCGGCCGTCGTTTAGCGAGTTGGTTGCTAGGGCCCGGGAGGAGCTACATTGTCATGCAAACGAGGAGAGCATCACAGTTGAGGGGTTACTTCACTTCGGTTCGAAAGACACAATTCTAAGGCGGTTGATCTTAATTGGTTGTGAGGATCAGTGGGACAAATATGTCAAATTGGTTATGAGGAATGAGTTCCAATGTTTGGACCTTGTTGTGCGGAAGGTGTCCATTGATCCCACCCCTCACGGTTATTCACCAGAACTAGGTGATCAGGCACCCTTTGACCCTCCGTTACCGGACGTTGCGGTGGATGTGGAAGAAGTGCCTGAGGTGCCCGATGCTCTATCTGCCCCGAACGAGGTTCAGATTTCTCAACCAGTTCAGATTTCTCAACCAGCTCTATCTGCCCCGAACTCTATCAGCAGTTGACCTCTACCATTATTGCCAAGTCACTGTGTCACATAGTAAAGGGAGAACCCAATATGAAGGTGAAGACACTTGCTGGGATTGTTAAGGAGAAATTTGGATACGAGATAAGGTATGGAAAAGCATGGAGGGCAAAGCAACGCATCTGGAAGATGATATATGGGGACTGGGAAGATGGGTACTTGCAGTTGCCAGCACTCTTCAATGCAATCAAAGCGGTTAATCCAGGCATGCATTATGAGTACGTCCCGAAACCAAACGAATGGACTCAAGATGGGATGCAGATATTCTTCCGTGCTTTCTGGTGCTTTGCTCAGTCCATCGAGGCCTTTCGGCATTGTCGTCCCGTCTTCTCCATTGACGGTACGTTTCTTCTTGGCAAGTACCAGGGCACACTTCTGATAGCCATTTCCTGTGACGCAGACAACGCATTGGTTCCTTTCGCGTTTGCTTTGGTTGAGAGGGAGAACAAAGACAGCTGGGGATGGTTCTTGCGGCTCGTTCGGAGGCACGTGGTCGGCCCTGGTAGGGAGGTTGGTGTCATATCCGATAGACACCAGGGCATACTTGCTGCCGTACAGGAGCAGATACCGGGGTATCCAGCTTTGCACCACCGTTGGTGCACTCGGCATCTTGCCGAGAATCTACTCCGTAAGGATGGTACGAAGGATAACTTTCATCTGTTCGAGGAGGTCGCTCGAATGCTTGAGGTCAAGTTCTTCCAGGAGAAGTTGGAGCAGCTTAATACTGCAACAAACGCAGAAGGTAGACAGTGGTTGACGGGATTGATGAGAGATGTCGGCAAATGGACAAGGGCTCATGACGATGGTGGCTGGAGGTACGAGTTTCAGACAAGCAACATGGCCTAATCCTTCAATAATTTGCTTAGGGGTATACGTGGTATGCCCGTCAATGCTATCGTATCCTTCACCTTTTACAAGTTTGTTGCCTGGTTCAACGAAAGACACGCACATGCAATGGCGCTACAGAGTAAACAAGAGAGATGGGCGCCAAAACCGAAGCGCCACCTTGAAAGGGCAAAGGCGAGGGCTGAGGCACATGAGGTACATTGTTTTGACAACGCCACGGGCACTTACGAGGTTGTAGAAAGGGGTGGTACAACGACCGATGGAGAGCTCCGGCCGACGAGGAGGCATAAGGTTGTCCTTATTGATTTCTCATGCGCATGTGGTAAACCGAGGCAGTACCACTTTCCGTGTTCTCATTATGTGGCAGCAGCAAGGCATCGCAACTTTGACTACGAGAGCAAGATACCTCGGGAGTTCAGTGTTGACAACCTTGTGCTTACGTGGTCTCCCCGTTTCGAGCCTTACCGGGATGAGGGAGAGTGGCCACCATACACCGGGCCCAAATACATTGCGGATCCGGGTAGCCGTTGGAACAAATGTGGAACCAGGAAGAGGACACGACACAAGATGGTTATGGATCAGCTTCCAGGAAGAATGAGGCGAGGGAGAGCAACCCCCTTTCTTACTGATCCCGAGCAGAACCAATGTAGCAGATGTGGTAGACTTGGCCACAATTCACGCACATGCCATTGGCCACTTAGTCAGGCGCGAGTGCTTGTTGTTCGTTATGTTTCATAGTTTGTCTAGTTGTTTTCCCGTATGCAACTTGCTATGTTTCTTGTTTAATTTCTTATTATTTCCATATTTTATGCATGTTCAATTTTTTGTTTACTTCTATGTTGGACTGACAAATTAAATTTTTTTGTAGGATGGCGCAATTGCACCTGCTAGACCCGTACTACGAGGAGAACCACCGAGGACGGCTCACCGCGGAGGGGAGGGTACTGCCTTCATCACTTCTTGTACAATTAATTATTTATGTTGATGCATTAACTAAAAAAACTGGTGTATTCTATACAGGAGCTACCCATCCTTCGTCCTCGAACCCATGACGGGTTCCTGGACATGCGGTACGACGAGAGGTACACTCCCTTCCTGGAGAGGGCTGGCCTAGACATCATCTCTTACCAGGTTTGCTGTGGGTTGCCCACCTTCAACCCCCCGGCCATCACTGCACTGGTTGACAGGTATTCTCCTAAACCATTGCTCCACTTGCATGTTCATTGTTTATCGGCTATGTGCGCCTCAAATTCTCTGACATGTAGTCCTCTTTTTTGTATCATGTAGGTGGAGGCCAGAGACTCACAGCTTCCACCTCCCTTTCGAGGAGATGACTATTACGCTCGAGGACACTCAGAAGATACTCGGTGTCGCCATTCACGGCCGTCCAGTGATCGGACCGTGCATGACTGCTGGTTGGAGAGCCCGAGTAGAGGCCTTCCTCGGGAGAGAGTTTCCTCCTGAGGCAGACCATCGCACTTCTGGAGTTCCAATCACCTGGCTCCGGCAGACTTTCGCAGTGTGTCCTGAAGGTGCGGACGAGCAGACAGTTGCCTACTACTGCAGGTAGGGGTGCATATCGAGCCAACTCGTCATCTTATCGAGCTTTTTCTAAAATTGACATAGTTTGATTTAATATCATTTTACATATAATTGCAGAGCATGGATCATGTACTTGTTTGGCTGCGTTCTCTTCCCCGACGGAACGGGGGACAGCGTGTCGTGGATGTACATCCACTGCCTCACTGACTGGGACACAGCGGGGCAGTATAGCTAGGCTTCCGGGGTGTTGGCATTCCTTTACCGCCACCTCTGCGAGGCGTGTCGTCGGACTTCGGCGAACTTGTCAGTAGGTGGTTGCCTCTACCTCCTCCAGCTGTGGATGTGGTGTCGTCTACCAGTTGGTCGTCCCACGGTTTTGCCTCCTCGTCCATGGTTCGCAGAGGTTCCTCTTCGTCGACGTCCGACACTTGCATATTGTTGTAGGGGTGGCCCCCACCTAAGCCCAGTAGGCATGTTAGGTCCGAAACAGGACATGTGTAATGACATAAGAGCCCCCGAGGGGAATACTCATGTGTAAGGGTATAACTGTACAAACACTCTCCATATGAATATATATGTGGCATAGGCCACGGGAGGAAGGCTCCAAGCCATTCATTTTACTCAACTCTCCACTACCACACACACACTCTCTCTCTGTTTGGTCTGTAACCACAACAGTTGGCGCCGTCCGTGGGGAGGACAAGAGCAAGCCTCCAGATCCGAAGGAGGATGGCACCAAAGAAAGTGTCACCGTCGGCGGCGAGGAAGAAGAAGGTGGAGGCGGCGAAGTCTCGCGCCAGCACAAGGGCTTCGGCTTTAGCAACCGCAGGTACGAGCAGCGGTGTGGGCGCGACGACCAACCCCACCACCGACGCGATGACCGACCCCACCAGAACCACCCCGACGACCACCCCCGGCGGTGGCAACGCAGGCGCATCCATTTCTCCACCCAGCGCAGAAGCGGTGAACGGCTCCAGGGTCCTCCGCGACAACACGGCGGACAACCTGGCAGCGCAGGCCGTGACCACCGCCGTACCGGCGGCGAGGTCGGCCCTGCTAGCGGCCCTCAGCGCGTTTCAACAGGAGCTGACAGACCTCCACGGAGCTGTGCGGGACATGCAAGAGGTTCGGAGCCAACCCCCCTCCCGGCGGTGGCGGCCGAACCCCCTACGTCTAGTCGCGTCTCATCGTGGCAAATAGATCTGGACTCCCCGCTCTCCGCGAGTCTGCAGCAAGCATCTTGGCCCGCGGGCTTCAAGTTCCCGAATGTCATCGAGGCCTACGAGGGTGACTCCGACCCACGAGGCTTCGTGCGTGTGTACGAGGCCGCCATCGAAGCCGCTGGCGGAGACGACACCACGAAAGCAAGAGGGCTCCCCCTCGCGTTACAAGGCGTGGCGCTGTCCTGGTTCTTCTCCATCGCGCCACAATCCATCCATGCGTGGGAGCAGATCCGCGGTCAACTTTGCAGCAACTTCCAGGGAAACTACGTCGAGCGTGTCGATGCGGACCAGCTCTTCGCAGTCAAGCAAAAACCTGACGAAAGGCTTCGGGATTACTTCAAGCGCTTCGCAAAAGTGCGTTGCTAGGTCAGGAACGTCAATGAAACGACCGTCATCAATGCAGCCACACAAGGCCTCCGCCCGGGACCACTCGCCGAGTACAACGCGCGGAAGCCGCTCAAGTCGGAGCCAGAGCTCTTCGACAAAGTGGAAGCGTACGCTCGAGCCGAAGAGACACGCGGAGGCGCCACGATAACGACTCCGACGCCAGGCGGGCGGAGGGCTTGTCACACAGAGGTAGCGCAAGAGACAACCCGAGGACAGACCACAAGCAAGTGACCGCAAGCGACATTCGTAAGCCCCGGCGCAACCAGCGAAGACCCCAAAAGGCCCGCCACATCCTGGCCGCGCAGGGTACTCCCCGGGGAGCCGTCTCAGCCTCGCGCATCGCAGGAGGACGCCAAGGAGGCGGCGATGCCAAGCCGCGCACGGAGCAGGAAATCCTCGAATACGGTAGATGGTGCGAGGTGCACGGCTACGGGGGCCATTTCACGCGGGCATGCACCGAAGTCGCGGCAGTACGACAGGCGGCGGCCCACCCCTCCCGCGCTGGATCCCCCGGAGAGACCCAGCACCGCGGCATTAATGTCATCGAGGGAGGCTCTTCGTCAAGCGCTTCCTCGGCACAACTACCTCGGCGGGCATCCCCTTGCAGCATTACTTTTACATCAGCCGATGCGCAGGGCGTAGAATTCCCCCATCAAGATCCCTTGGTCATCCAGGCCGACATAGCGGGATGCGACGTTAGGCGTATTCTCGTGGACGGAGGGAGCTCTGCCAACATTTTGTTCGCGGAGGCCCTTGATCGTATGAGAATACCTCGGAGTCTATTGAAAGCTTCGGAAGCCCCCCTCCAAGGCCTCGGAGGGCAACCTCTGAAGGCTCTGGGTCAGATCTGCCTCCGAGTCTCCTTGTGCCAAGCCTACAACGCCAGGACTGAAGAGGTTGTCTTTGACGTCGTGGACGTCTCATATCCATACAACGCCATACTGGGCCGGCCCGCCATCAACTCCTTCGAAGCCGTCCCACACTTCGCATTCCTATGCATGAAGCTTCCAGGGTGGCGGGGCATTATCACCATCTTCGGCGATCAGGATATGGCTCGGAGCATCGAAACCGAAGTTGGACGTTTGCACCGCAAGGTGCACGCCTTCAACAAATACCGGGCAGACACAACGCCATCCGCCCCAGGTTGGACGCCTAAGCCCCACCCGGAAAGCGGAGTGAAGAGGGTGCCGCTCCGAGCAGAAGGGCAGTTCGTATCCATAGGCGAGGACCTCCCTCCGCAAGTAGAGCAAGACCTGCTCCGAGTCCTCCAGGACAACATAGACGTCTTTGCATGGTCCCCGGAGGATATCCGAGGAGTGGACCGCGCCCACATCGAGCATAACCTCGCGATCCGCCCCGACGCCAAACCCGTCAAGCAGAAACTTCGCCGTATGTCTGCGGACCGGCAGCAAGCGGCCAAGGTGGAGGTGGCGAAGCTCCTTCGAGCGGGGGTTATCCGTGAGGTCCAACATCCAGGCTGGCTTGCCAACCCGGTGTTGGTTAAAAAGGCCAGCGGCGCCTGGCGCATGTGCATCGACTTCACCGCCCTCAACAAGGCATGCCCGAAGGACAATTACCCTTTACCACGTATAGACCAGCTGGTCGACGCAACCGCCGGGTGCGAACTCATGAGCTTCTTGGACGCCTATTTCGGCTATCACCAGGTCTACATGGCCAAGGACGACGAGGAGAAAACCAGCTTCATTACACCGGTGGGAACATTCTGCTTTGTGAGGATGCCCTTCGGCTTGAAGAACGCGGGCGCAACTTTCACCCGCCTCATCGCGCTGGCCCTAGCCGTCCAGCTAGGGAGAAATGTGGAGGCTTATGTGGACGACGTGGTAGTAAAAACCCGGCAGCTCACCTCACACGCCCGGGATCTTCAGGAGACTTTTGACAACCTCCGGAGAGCGGGCATCAAGCTCAATCCGGACAAATGTGTCTTCGGCGTACAGGCGGGCAAGCTACTGGGCTTCCTCGTATCCGGGCGAGGCATCCAGGCGAACCCCGACAAGGTTGACGCTATCCTGGGCATGGAACCCGCCAAGACGATGCGGGAGGTCCAGAGGCTGGCAGGACGCATGGCGGCCTTGAGCCGTTTCCTCTCTAGAGCGGCAGAGAGGGGCTTGCCGTTTTTCAAGACCCTCCGCGGGTGCGACGGGTTTCATTGGGACGACGACTGCGCGAAGGCCTTCGACGACATCAAGAAGCACCTCGCAACCCTCCCCACTCTGGTGGCCCCAGCACCAGAGGCTCCCCTCCTACTCTACCTCGCTACCTCGGCAACAGCGGTCAGCGCCGTTCTCGTCCTGGAAAAGGGCGCGCTTCAGCGGCCAGTGTATTTCGTCTCTGAAGCCCTTCAGGGTGCCAAGACGCGATATACCGAGCTCGAGAAGCTTGCTTACGCGCTGGTCATGGCATCAAGGAAACTCCGACATTACTTCCTGGCCCACCCGATAACGGTGCCATCATCGTTCCCCCTGGCGGAGATGCTCCACAACAAGGAGTCCACGGGGCGAATTGGGAAATGGGCGGCAGAGCTGGCCCCGTTCTCCCTAACATACGCCTCTCGAACGGCGATCAAGTCCCAAGTTCTGGCGGACTTCCTCGCGGAATGGACCCCCCAGCTCAGCCCACCCTCCAGCTCGAAGACCCGGTGTGGACACTTAATACCGACGGAGCGTACGGTGTTGCGGGCGCAGGGGTGGGCGCCGTTATCATCACCCCAGAGGGGCAGCGCCTTTTTTACTCGGCGCGCCTAGCGTTTCCGGCTACGAACAACACGGCCGAATACGAGGCGCTACTCTTCGGCCTCGGGAAGCTCAAAGCGATGGGAGCAAGGCGAGTCCTCGTCTGCACTGACTCCCGGCTAGTGGCAGGCCATGTGGACAAGTCATATCAAGCCAAGGACCCGGAGCTAGCCAAGTACCTCGCAGCCGTACGAGTGAAGGAACATCACTTCTTGGGTGTCACGATGAAGGCCATCCCTCGAGCGGACAACGAGCAAGCTGACGTCCTGGCCAAGGCTGCCAGTCAGCAGCTCCCAATTCCCGAAGGGGCGTTTTACGAGACCCTACCGGCGGCGGCCATAGCACAAGATAATCGGGACGCGACCCTCATCCACTAGATCACCCAGCAGGGCGACTGGCGGGAGCCCCTTCTCGCCTTTTTTGCAAGGCATTGCGGAACCAGATGACTCCTCCGAGCTCCGGCGTTTGCAACACCGTGCTAGGTCCTTCCAGGTGCTTGACGGGGCGCTCTACAAGAAGGGGGTCTGCGCACCGCTCCTGCGTTGCCTCCCGCGCGAAGAAGGCAAACGCCTCCTCGCGGAAATTCACGCGGGTCTCTGCGGCTCGCACCTCCAACCAAGGTCTCTGGTGGGCAAGGCATTCAGACAGGGTTTTTATTGGCCAACAGCTGTCGCGGATGCACAGGACCTCGTGCGCCGTTGTCAAGGTTGCCAATGGATGGGAAGGGCTATCCACAGACCCCCGACAAGCCTCCACCCCATACCCCCGGTGTGGCCGCTGGCGAGGTGGGGCATCGACGTCGTGGGACCACTTCCCAGGGCCCCAGGGGACCTGCGCTTCGTCGCAGTTGCCCTGGAGAACTTTTCCAGGTGGCCGGAGGCGGTAGCCCTGGCCAAGATTACCTCGGCAGCTCTACAGCGCTTCCTCTGGCAAAACATCATATGCCGATTTGGCGTGCCCAGGGAGATCACCATCGACAATGGTCTGCAGTTCGATACAGCCCCATTCAAAGAATTCTGCGGCAACATGGGCATCACCCTCCGGTTCGCCTCGGTCGGCCACCCACAGTCCAACGGGGCGGTGGAGCGGGCAGACGGCGCCATCTCTGCCGCAATCAAAAAGAGCCTCGTCGGGTTACCAAAAGGGAAGTGGCCGGGCGAGCTCCACAGCGTCCTCTGGTCCCTTCACACAACGGTCACACGCCCAACAGGGTTCACGCCCTTCAAGCTCCTCTTCGGCGACGAGGCGGTCACACCCGAAGAAATAAAGGTGGGCTCGCGGCGGGTCCTTGTCCAAGCACCAGACGAGGAGCACCAATTGTCTGTGGATCTCCTTGACGGAGACTGGGCCAGCGCAACACAGCACGTCATAAAATACGCACGACAGATGGTGCGCGGTCGCAATCGTTCGCTGTACCCACGCGAATTCAGACCGGGCGACCTCGTCCTCAAGATGGCACTCCACGCGGAAACGGTAGGCAAGCTCGAGTCCAAGTGGGAAGGCCCGTACATCGTCGCGGAGGCCCTGCAGAAGGGAGCGTATCGCTTAGCCACCTTGGAAGGGCACACGCTCCGACACACGTGGAATGCGGACAAGCTCCGGCGGTAATACGCCTGAGTCAAGCACACAAGGCCAAGGGCCTTCCCCGGCTTCGGCAGACGTAAGCGGCTAACAGTTAGTGCCTTAACCCTTGTAACCGCTCACCCGCGCAAACGGGAATTTAATAAAGTGCATCGTTTATGCAACTTCTCCCGTTTTCGTATTAAAAGCGTGCGAAGGGTCACCCTCGTGTGCACTACGCATAACCATGAATAAAGACGCGTGGGGGACGCCTCCGCGCGCAGTCTACGGACTCTAAATAAGACGTAGCGTGAGGTCCGCCTCCGCACGCACTCCACAAAGTATAAATAAGACGTAGTGTCGAGGTCCCCCTCCGCACGTAATTTCACCGCCCGCAACGCGCGGAGGTTCGCCTCCGCGCGCAGTCTACGGACTCTAAATAAGACGTAGCGTGAGGTCCACCTCCGCACGCACTCCACGAAGTATAAATAGGACGTAGCGTCGAGGTCCGCCTCCGCACGCAATTTCACCGCCCGCAACGCGCGGAGGTTCGCCTCCACGCGCAGTCTACAGACTCTAAATAAGATGTAGCGTGAGGTCCGCCTCCGCACGCACTCCACGGAGTATAAATAAGACGTAGCATCGAGGTCCGCCTCCGCATGCAATTTCACCGCCCGCAACGCGCGGAGGTTCGCCTCCGCGCGCAGTCTACGGACTCTAAATAAGACGTAGCGTGAGGTCCGCCTCCGCACGCTCTCCTCCGGAGTATAAAGAAGACGCGGATGCTTTCCCTGCGCACTCTACGGAGTATAAACAAGACGCGAACCCCGCGCACGCATGGGCGTTGCCCCAGTGCGTACTCTTCGGAATATAAATAAGACGTGGATGTATATCCCACGCACTCCTCCGAAGTATAAAGAAGACGCGGATGCTTTCCCTGCGCACTCTACGGAGTATAAACAAGACGCGAACCCCGCGCACGCATGGGCGTTGCCCCCGTGCGTACTCTTCGGAGTATAAATAAGACGTGGATGTATATCCCACGCACTCCTCCGTAGTATAAAGAAGACGCGGATGCTTTCCCTGCGCACTCTACGGAGTATAAACAAGACGCGAACCCCGCGCACGCATGGGCGTTGCCCCAGTGCGTACTCTTCGGAGTATAAATAAGATGTGGATGTATATCCCACACACTCCTCCGGAGTATAAAGAAGACGCGGATGCTTTCCCTGTGCACTCTACGGAGTATAAACAAGACGCGAACCCCACGCACGCATGGGCGTTGCCCCCGTGCGTACTCTTCAGAGTATAAATAAGACGTGGATGTATATCCCACGCACTCCTCCGGAGTATAAAGAAGACGTGGATGTCGATCCCACACACCCTCTACCAACGCGGGCGCTATCTCCGCACGCTTTACAGCGTGCAACCGCGGCTCGGATATTCCCAAGCACGCGCAGGCGCGCCCCTCCCGCGCACCCCTTGGAACATACAAAACAAGGGGCGCGGTCGAGGTCTCCATGCATACTTCGACTAGGCGCCAGCTCCGCTGCCACCACTTCGAAGGGTAGGGGACGGAGCGTTCGCGCGCCTACGTCGCGCGTCTACTTCGCCTAAGCGCCAGCTCCGCTGCCACCACTTCGAAGGGTAGGGGACGGAGCGCTCGCGCGTCTACTTCGCCTAGGCGCCAGCTCCGCTGCCACCACTTCGAAGGGTAGGGGACGGAGCGCTCGCGCGTCTACTTCAACTAGGCGCCAGCTCCGCTGCCACCACTTCGAAGGGTAGGGGACGGAGCGTTCGCGCATCTACTTCGCCTAGGCGCCAGCTCCGCTGCCACCACTTCGAAGGGTAGGGGATGGAGCGTTCGCGCATCTACTTCGCCAAGGCGCCAGCTCCGCTGCCACCACTTCGAAGGGTAGGGGACGGAGCGCTCGCGCGTCTACTTCGCCTAGGCGCCAGCTCCGCTGCCACCACTTCGAAGGGTAGGGGACGGAGCGCTCGCGCGTCTACTTCGCCTAGGCGCCAGCTCCGCTGCCACCACTTCGAAGGGTAGGGGACGGAGCGCTCGCGCGTCTACTTCGCTTAGGTGCCAGCTCCGTTGCCACCACTTCGAAGGGTAGGGGACGGAGCGCTCGCGCGTCTACCTTGACTAGGCGCCAGCTCCGCTGCCACCACTTCGAAGGGTAGGGGACGGAGCGCTCGCGCGTCTACTTCGACTAGGCGCCAGCTCCACTGCCACCACTTCGAAGGGTAGGGGACGGAGCGTTCGCGCGTCTACCTCGGCTAGTCTTGGGCCCGAGATGCACAGTGTTCGCAAGCCCGTTTGCTCATACCACAACGGGGGGCGACACGATACCCGCGCCTTGCACGACCCACCAACTCGCAGCATATTACATAACAACAGGTGCATGGGAAGATCGTTGTTTGGCCCCAACAAGACAGTTACATTCCAGAAGCAGACACACGCGTGGCATGGAATGCGCCAACACCTGACTATTCCTATGAGTCCGCGCCGTCTTCGCCACGACGAGCGCCCGCGTCGCCTGTGCCGCGCCGAGGGACCTCTTCGAGCCAGCGAAGCACGTCTCCCTCGTTCCGCAGCGTCCGCCGCAAGGCAACCGCGGCGGCCCCCTCCCCGACATAATTCCAAATCCGGTCATGAAAGTATCGGGTCGCGGGCTCGGTGGCACGAACGGCATCAGATATCACCCCGGGCTCGGTAGGCAAGTTGAGCTGAGGGTTCGCCAGCTCATCAACATGCTCGCACCCACCAGCGCGCAGCAGGGCGAGGGCAAGCCCAGCACTCATATAGCCGCAGTGCATGTCGAAAGCCTTGGCGCCAGGCAGGGCAACGCTCGAGCCCTCTTCGATTCACTCCAACGTCTCCATCAGGTCTTGGCGGCCATGGGTGGCGTCCTCCACGTGCACACAAAGCCCCCGGAGCGCCCGCTCCAAGGACTCCATCGCATTCCATGCAGAAGAGCACGCGTTATCCCAAGATAGCGTTTTCTTCGCAACGGAGGTGACATGCTGTTCCTTCTCCGCCTCCAGCGTGGAGATTTGCTGAAGAAGGGCGGACCGCTCCTCCGTCGTGGTGCGTTGGGCCTCCTCCATCGCAAGGTGTGCGGCTACTGCCGCGTTCTTCGCGTTCCTACCCACCAACTGTGCGTCGGCAACAACCTCGTCCCGCTCCGCCATCAGCACTCGAATGACCTCGTCCTTGGTGGCGTTGGCGTCGTCCGCCGCGCGCAGCTGGTCCTCCAGTACCCTCCGCTCGCGAGCGCGAGCCTCTTCAAGGGCTTTGCTAATGGCAAGCGTCTACACGGCGTATAGCAAGGGTTACCTATCAGATAGGCAAGGGGTATGCAGCGAGAACAGAGACCATTACCCTCATCTCGGAGGCCCCCAACGTGAGCGCCAAGAGGTCGCCCCCGCAGGAATGCAGCGCCTGTCGATCTAGGCGGGCGCCAGCATACTCTGCCACCTCGTTCCAGGCGTGAAGCGCCTCCCACCGAGGTACGAAGTCGGAGACGTCAGGCCCTAGAGCCCCCGCCCTGGTGCCTTCCGGAGCAGTTGGGGCGCACACAGGCCCCGGCTCAGTCAGGCCGGTGACATCGCGAGGCCCCCCATTGCTCGATTCTTGCCCTCGTTTGGGAGACCCTGTCTCGCCTGGCGTCGACGGAATAAGCGAGCAAATCGGGGAGAGTTTCGCGAAGTCGCGCGACAAAAACGAACTACGCCTACCTCCGGTCACCTCTGCCGTGACCTCCACCTGGGTTAGGAGTGCCCCGCTGGCCTGAGGCGCGACAACCCTCCCGGCTTCAGGAGCATCCCCGCTAGCCGTCAGGGCCGCAGTCACCGGACCCGCCACGCTGAATCGGCCCCGAGAAGATGGCGGCGATTGCATCCGAGGCCGTTTTGCCTTCGGAGTCGTAGGTGAAGCCTCCGTGGCTACCTCGGCAGCCACGGAAGCCGCTGTTAGCGATAGCGCGGCGGCTGCCGCGGGAGGCGACGAGGCGTCATCTTCGAGAACGGCGGGGCGCATGCTTGTCGCCTGGCCACCATACACGACCTCGTCGGGAGTTACGCGCCCCCCCGAACCGGTCGGTCTGAGCCCAGCGCCCGTCTCGCCCCCCATCCTCGCGTCCTCGACCAGCGGCACGGCCAGCGGACTAAGGGCAATAACCACCGACTGGACCCTACTCCGAGAAGATGGCGCTGCCACCGTCGCACCGCTCAGTGATCCCGCAGGCACTGGGCGCTCCGGCACGGGGATTTCCAAGGCCTCGCACACCCGATTAATCCACCCCTGCTTCACCAAGAAAGTCGCGGACTCGCGGGCCTTGTGCTCCTCCGCCGTGTACGGCCCAAGTATCGCAGCTACGGCGCATTCCGCATCTTCTAACCGGTGTACTGCAGGCACAAGCGGAGGGTCATACCTAGGGGTTTGCAACCACCCACGTGGTACTTGGCATATCGCAGGGACACTTACAGGGCGCGGAGGGCATATGAAGCGAAGACACCCCCGGGTGGATGCCGTCCTTCCGATCGGGCCCTCGTCGCTCATATTTCCAGTTGCAAGCAAGCGGGGATATCCCGTACATGGTGAACTCCTCCGCGAGGTCACGCATGTTGAACCGGAGTGTGACCCCAGCAAGTCTCCGCGCCTGCTGCTCGTCGCCAGGACGAGGCGTCACATTCAGACAGCGGTCGAATGATATCGGCTCTCCACAGCTCCGAAGGCCGCTCGTGCTCGTCACGGTGTAGTAGAACCACCGCCATGTCCAGCCGGTCTCCCACTTTTCCCGCATAGCCAACGCGGGAAACAGGCGCGAGCACTCCGGCCTCAGCACAAAGTCCACGCCACCGAAGTTCAAGTAAGCCCCCTTCTACTCTCCTCGGGTGGCACCGCGCGTCGTGCAGAATGGCGAACAGCTCGGCGCGGGGGCGGGTACCCTTCGTCCGCATCGCCCACGTGAAGACGGCCAACCGTACGATTGCGGTCGGAGTTAGCTGCGCCAGCTCCAACCCATAAGCTCGCAGCACTTCACGAACAAGGTGTGTCGCGGGGATCCGGAGCCCGGCGTCGAAGAATGCCACGAAGACGATCGTTTCCGACTCCCCCGGGTTCGGCTCCGCTTCGTCACGCCCGGGTAGGCGGGCCCCAGCATGCTCCTCCAGCTTCTTCTCCTGCAGAAGGGTCCGGAGGGTCTCCTCCGTGACGCGGCTCCGCCCCAGCACACGGGAGCAGCGACCTTTGGACCTTTTCACGGCATCCCAGTGCTGGGGAGTTTGCTTCCTGTCGCGCGGAACCAGGCGGTACTCCGCCGGTGGTGGCGTCAGGCAGCGCTGGCTAGACGAGGTGCTCTCGCTAAGGCGACGCGCAGGGTCGTCAAGGGCGGCACCCGTGCTAACTGGGAGGTCGTCGCGCGCAGCCATCTCTCTCACGGCGGCGGGCAGGCGTGAAGGCAAGGTTAGCAGCAGGGGGTGCAAGAGGAATAGCAAGGAACGCACAAGCGATCAAGCAGCCAAGGGGAACGACTGCATGCCCACAGGGGCGGATTATAAAGCCCCTCGTCTCCCCTACAGGCAGAAGATCGAGCGACAGAATGACAGCGGTTCGGCTACCCACGATCGGGCAGTGCAACCGCTGGAAACTGCGGCAGGCGGCGGTAGGTGGCTGCTCAGCGCCCAATGCACCCATACACTTCCGCCGCGTGGCCACTTTTCCTGGGGAAGAGGCTAACGGCCGTGGTCGTGGGAACGCTAGCACCCCACGATGCTCCAATTACAGCCGGCCACGTGCCCACATCCAGTGCGGGGCAGGTGGGGCAGCCGTGCCAGCCTACCCCTGACAAAGGCCGACGCGATTTCAGGTGTCATTAAAGCGCACTCCCGGACCAAGCAACCGTCTTCCCGCGCTGGCGCCACATCGCGCGACGCATTTCCCGAGTCTCGGCCGCCAAGGGCAACCGACCAAGTCGGCTTCACCCATAAATATCTGGAGTGCGAGGTAGGGCATGCCCGAACCCCGGCCCGGTCGAAGCCCTCGGCCTACTCAGTGTCTTCGGCCTCGAAGCCGCGCCCGCCCTGGGTGCGGGCGACGGCCCTCGCACAAGCACGACCTCGGCCCCGTCGAAGCCTTCAGACTTCCCGGCGCCTGCGGCCTTGAGGCCGCGCGAGCTTCGGGACCCGAAGACAGCCCTCGCACAAGCACAGGTGGATGTGCGAACTATCCAAGTCATCAAAGCATCACAGGCCAATGGGACGGAGGGGGCCAAAGGACCCAGCGGCATGGCTTCGGCCCGTGAAGCCCTTCACCATGAGAGGCTCCTGTTGTAGGGGTGGCCCCCACCTAAGCCCAGTAGGCCTGTTAGGTCCGAAACAGGACATGTGTAATGACATAAGAGCCCCCGAGGGGAATACTCATGTGTAAGGGTATAACTGTACAAACACTCCCCATATGAATATATATGTGGCATAGGCCACGGGAGGAAGGCTCCAAGCCATTCATTTTACTCAACTCTCCACTACCACACACTCTCTCTCTGTTTGGTCTGTAACCACAACACATATCTTTGGGACCAGGTCGCAGTTCCCTACGCCAGGACGAAGCGGGCCTACTTAGAGTACATGAACGAGCTCGATGCGCTCACAGCCTCCAATGTAAGTTAATTCCATTTGGTATCGTGATCTTCATTTGTTAGTATATGACCTTAAAAGTAAATTATTGCTATGCAGGTTAAGTGGGAGCCGTACGCCGAGAAAGAGGTGGAGGCCATTCAGTTCAGCGCACTGTGCAGCATAGACGAGGCCCTCTACAGGATGAGGTGCCCCCTAATCTGTTTCTATGCTGTTGAGTATCACCTGCCACATAGAGTTGCACGCCAGTTTGGTATGAGGCAGTTGTGGCCAGTAGCGCCGTTCTCCACGTCTATGGCCTTGCACAAGTAAGTGGCATGCAATTTCAATTCTAACCTTGGATTCCAATTGCACAGAGCTTTTTCTAATTTTAACGTTTGGTTTATGTGACATGCAGATTTGATCGTCAGCGACAGAAGAAGGTCACAGACTTCGAGCAGCACCACCACGTGTACGTTGAGGAGTGGGGACACTTTCAGGACCACGTGGACGACAACGACGCGCCGCACAGCAACGAGCACTTTCGGCGGTACCAAATTTGGTACCAGCGTGCGACGTGGTCCAAGCTTAAGGGACAATGGACTCAAGATGACTATGCCGACATTGAGTCCTCCGACGACGAAGACACACCCTACGACCAGTCTACTTGACTTGGGACGCAGGTGGAGATAGCACCAGTCCTGGACCGTGTGGTAATGTTCAATCTCATTGCTTATTTTCCAATAGACATAAATACCACTACATATAGCAAATTATCCATTCTTTTGCTTGTTTGCAGGGCAACACCCTGAAGCAGTCCGTACAGGACATAGAGCGTTTCTCCAGGACAGTCGGCGACGTCAGGACGCGTAGCTTCCTAGAGGTAAGCTTCGACAAAGCCACTCACAAAATTAGTACCTAATATCTTCGTATCTTGTTGGTTAACAAAATTTTGGATGACAGAGGCTAGCAGGTCGGCTACGTCGTGCGGCTGGTCGTTGTGGTTGCAGCACAGACGTGGCGAGGGACGTAGACGTGCCTTCGACACGACTTGCAGACCCGACGCGGCGAGGGTCGTACACGGGACAGAGCTCGTCCCCCACGAGGAGCGACACTTTCCCGGCCCAGGGCGGTGAGGACGACGACGAGGACGAGGTGGAGCAGCAGACTTACGATGAGATAGGCCCGTCTCAGCTCGTAGACGCTCCTTCGACTCAGCCTTCACAGCCTCTACCACGCAGACGCCGCCGCGACCCTAGCCGTTACACTCCAGGCACCGACGCCCTTGGTAAGGGTAAGGGTAAGGCTAGGAGGCAGTGATACTTATGTGTAGGCTTGTGGTTGGGCTTAAAACTCGTTGTATATATGTTGTAATGAGCTAGGAGGCAAATTGTAATGAGCTACTTGTTGTATATATGTGTATATGTTATATTCATGTGATATTTGTGTACGAATCCGTAGTCTGTACTTTGTGGTTCTATAATTCCTGCAATGAATTTATGTTTCCTGCAAACGACTGCAAAGGCTACGAACTATGAATTTATTACGAGACTACAGGTTCTGAAAAGCCTACATACGAACATTTATTGCTACACTGGAATCCTGAAAAAGCCTACGAACTGTTTCCTGCAATCGACTGAAAAGGCTACGAACTATGAATTTATTACGAGACTACAGGCTCTGAAAAGCCTACATAGGAACATTTATTGCTACACTGGAATCTTGAAAAAACGAAAAGATTCGTATGTCCGCTCCATGGACTATGCCCACTGCACCAGATAACCTGCCTACATAAAGGACTCCTATGTCTTCCATACCACATCTCCTCCTCTAGCCATCACAATACTACTACACAACAATGTCTTCCTGGAGGTCCGACCCATTTGGAGTGCCGGAGTGGCATGAGCGCCCAAAGTGCCATTGCGGCTTTAGGACAATGTTGTGCGTCTGCACGGATCCATTACAACGAGCCAACTACGGCCGTAGGTTTTTCAAGTGTCCAGACCTGGATGACGACTTCATGGTAACGACGACAACTAAATCCTTTGTTTCTTGTTATCGTTTTTCAACTTGATCCGTGATATCTACCACGCCACACATAGGCTTGCGGGTTCATCGAATGGGTGGATCGGGTGCCGCCGGCATGGCCACGCAACCGGCCAATGGAGGTGGAAAACAAAGGACAATACTTTGTCAAGATGACTCAGGCTCGCGAGATGGAACGACAGATGCGGCTTGAGCAAGAGCGCCGCGTGAGGGTGGACCAAATCCGTCTAAAGGGCAAGGAGGATGAGCTGCAAAGGAGGCGGGAGCAGTTAAGACTACGTGAAGCAGCCATCAAGCGTTAGGAGGAAGAGCTTCAAGCTCGTGAGGCAGCTCTCAAGACCAAGAGTGACAGGACGAAGGATGCAGCGGAGCCATCTTCAAGGCGCGAGAAAAAGGGGAAACAACCACGCAACACCCAGTAGACAAAATGTAATAGACCCAGCAAATTATATTCCCTAAGGCATGTTAGGACTAGTGGTCGAGTTCTGAACATTACAAGTACAGAGTTCCACATGCCACGTGCTCAGAACGTTCTGCTGAATTAGGGAGAAGCCATGGAAGTCGAGAATTAGACACCCACGTTGCATTTCTTTATGTTATCTACGGTCTACGTAATCCTATTATTATGCACTCTATTGTGTTTGCCTAGCTGTATCGACTGCACTTGAGACTACCGGTGTGACAGGTCGAATGGATTAGTCTGCATATAGAAAAGAACAGGGAAATCATGACTACTCAGTTCAAAATTGTAAATCATTACATATAAAATTCAAATTTTCAAGCACATAAATGTCTGCAAAAGAACAACAAGACATTAAACTATATCCTCAACTTCGCAGATTATACCATGTGATTTGAGATAGCAACATAATTACTTAAGGGAAATATAATGGAAAAGTCTAAGGCACATAGGTTCTTACCTTGTCCCATTGTAGCTCTTTTGAATTCCATGAATAAGCAACACCATTATCCCCTTCTCTAACAATTAGTGTTTGACCATCGGAGTTCCCTGCTTAGGAAAAAAGTTACAAACATTATTACCATACTAGCACCCGAAATTTTTAGATTGAACACGACAACATCAAAAAATTAATAGAAAATTATGTTTCACATAATTGATTGAACACGACACACGACACCCGAATGTTTCCAAAAGCTACGGATTATTTTGAAGGCGCCGAGCTGGAGCGCCACCAGTCACGGGGCATATCCAATTTCTGAATGTTCCACACCTCGGCGCCACCGCCCACGGCGCCGAGGTGCCTGCCACGTCGGCGCCACCCAGGCCGCCACGCTGGTGCGGGCCTAGCACCTCGGCGCCGTGGACCACGGCGCCGAGATGTGTTACCTCGGCGCCGTGGGTCACGGCGCCGACCCCCTGGGTCCAAAAACGGAATTAAAACTACCAGGGGTCTAAATGTGAATATTTTTCAAAAAAAAGAGTTAAAATAGAAAAAATTCGGGACGGAAGTTGTTCCAGAGTTTTCGAACGGGCCCTCTCCGCTTCTAAAGCCCAACTGCTGGTAGTGGCCAGGCAGCTGGGCCTGCCAACACCGCCCAGCCTACCGCAAGGACCGGAGAAAAGGCAGCTCCCTGACCGCCGGCCACGGCGACGCTCATGTCCCATACGTACGGACGTGCTGCACCTCCGTGACAAGACGCGACGTGCAGGGCGTCCACAACTCGCCTACTCCGCGAAACCTGGTTTTGGGCAGAGCATTTTGTTGGGATTTGGAGGCCCAGAACCTCGCCAGGCCCGTGCTACCACCCGTACCAGGGTACGAAGCGCAACAATAGCAGCACGGTACGGTCGTGCCAAGGAGCCGCACGCCCGCATGCGATTGCAATCTCCAAACGCGCCACACGCAGCCATTCCCATCTGTACAGCGCGAGGCCAGATTTCCCGGCCTACTGCCGCGATTTGGCGTTAGGAGTGTAATCGGAGCGGATATAGTCGATAATTGCTTATCCTATATCCTATATCACATGATTAGATATCATTGCTGCTAATATAAATAGATCTCTGATCTTATTATTATTTTCTTTTTTACCATTCAACGAGTCATGAACCTCCGTCAAGCTGTCATCGAGCTTTGCAGGCGCTGGTTCCAACTCTTTGATCTGTATTATCCTTTCATATACATACATACGTACATACATATCCTATATATGTATATGTATGTACATATATATATACATATATACACATACATATGTATGTGTATATATGTATATATATGTACATACATATACATATATGTATGTATGTATATGTATGTATATATGTGTGTATATATATACATATATATAAATACACACACACATATATATATACACACACACATACATATATATATATACGTATATGTATATGTGTGTGTATACAGTCATTGGATTGCTTTAATATTTGTGCAAATCGTACCCATAGCGTTGTGGATATTTCATGATTGGAAATAGAATCCAACTAGTTAACAATTCTTTCCATAAAATATGCATGTGGCCCATTTGCTCTTGTTTAATTCTCTAATTTATTTTACCTTTCCAATTACATGGATTCTTTTGAAATTTTTTGAACGTGCATGTTGCATCCTTTTATGGTTGATACACTGCATGCTTAATATGTGAGCACTCACTAATCCGAACTGATGTTTGATTATTATATATATGTAGCAGTCCTGTGTGCTTGCAATTTCATAGCCTTTTCTCATCCGATTGTCGATCAAAATTTAGCCATTTCTTCGTTGCCTTGATGCGTCATACAACTATGTCAGATACGGCTCACTTTCCACGGTGAAGGTGGCGGTGCAACAACGGCATGAAGGAACTTGAGGTCGGTGGCTTGGAAGGAGAGTTGTTGGTTGGCTGCGCTGCGCAACGTGTGGCGGCGACATGGTTTATTCCATTTGCATGTAGGATTTTGCAGGCCATGAATTCAATATAGTTTGTGTCAAAAAGCTAATTTCTTTGCCTGGCCGAGGATAAATGTAGGAATATTATACTAATATTTTTTTTACACAGTGATTACATGCTTCTTGTTACGATATGTTAATGCTCCTTTCGAATCATTTTGTAGGACACTGCGAGATGGTGGGAGGATTCAAGCTGGCAAACTGATCGGAAGGCACAAGAAGATAGTCTCTGGGTTAGAGTGAACTTTGTTGATTCAAACTACGAGATGAGTCTATGGCTATTGAGTGATCAGGCCAACACGCGTTGCCATCATTCTTGCACAACAACATCATGAGAAGAGGCTATCAGGGAGTTATAGATAGGCATATTGTCTTACCAGAGAGCTACAGATGTAAACTATATGATCTTGATGTTAGTCTTTTTCAACTACTTATTTCAGTTTAGATGTGCATACTCACACATCTAGTATGCTGCATAATCTCCCTTAACATAATTACATGTATGAGCAATATATCCATATTCTCCCAAATGAAGGTATACTCTGATCATGATGTTCCAGGGAATAATTCACATGCAGCATATACTTTGCATTATACATTCACGTAAATAGGAGCCACTTACTCCATACCTATATGAGATCACTGGTGGCTCTCGCTGCAGAGTATCAGTATCCAAGAGGTGCTTGAATTGTATTCATCCTGCAGTTTCATTAAACAATCTAATTAATATTCACATATTTTTTAACAAAGAAATCTATGATAGTACATACTCAAATAGTTACCACTAAAGGTACATACCTCAAACACTCACATTAATATATTTAAATTGCTAGTTAAGCATACTTTATGGGTGTATGAGTATATGGCCGCTAATCAAATTGCATACTTATCAATCATCCCGTTTAGTATATATTCGAACCAGTATACAAGTATATGGCCACCAATCAACTATTTCAAATGATCATATTAGTCTCTCCATAATTGCCAATTATGGGTGTATGAGCATAGCTATACTAAAAAAACATTGGTTCAACTTTAGAACAACTAATGCGCTTTCCAGATCCCACGTGCCGAATGAGTTGATAATTCCATGTTGTAATCCTACTTAAACCACTAACGTGCCGTAGAAATTCGTGGCTACAATTCATTCCGTACTACTCAACAGAAATAATGAAAGACTACATACCCGCTTTTACCTATGCTATTCATCTTCGTCAAGCGAGCAAGTGTTGTGCAAATGAGCTAAATATTTCACACAAGACTTTCACCTGAACCACTTACGTTTCATACAAATGTGCCGCTATAGTTCATTTTGTGTCACGCAACAAAAATAGTGCAAGGCGGGACACACACATTTGCCTACGCCGTCTGCCTATTTCATACTATATAAGGGAGCAGTTTTTATCCGACTGAGCTAATAATTCCACGTTGTAATTACACTTGTACCGCTAACTTGCCATACAAATTCGCCGTTGGAATTTATTCCGTACTATGTAATAAAAAATAGAAGTCAATACACCCGCTTTTGCCTATGTTACGTTGTTCGTCTTCGTCAACAATACAAGTGAGCAAATGTTATCCAAATGAGCTAAAAATTTCACACAAAACTTTCACCTAAACCCCTTACGTGCCATAAAAATTTACAGCTATAGTTCATTTTGTACCGTGCAACAAAAATAGTGAAAGGTAGGACAAGCACCTTTGCCTACGCCGTCTGCCTATTTCATACTATATAAGGAAGCAGTTATTATTCAAATGAGCTGATAATTCCACGTTGTAATCCCAATTGCGCTGTTAACATGCCGTTATAAATTCATTGTTGAAATTCATTCCGTACTACGCAATAAAAAATAGACCTTAATAGTTCAAGGGCAGTCTTCTTAATCCGAGTTTGAGATGGGATAAGACCTAGACGTAGAGTCCCATCGGCCGGGAAGGGATTTTTCTTCTTTGTGGTGGAGTGCTTCGAGTAGGATTTGATCCTATCCCAGTAGCCAAACTCCTTCCTTCCTGACTTGGCTCACTTGAAATGGCAAACCATGCTTCAAGCTAAGTCAGTATGGATCCAATTGATTGCTAAACTGAAGGAACGATCTCTGTCGAAGATTTTCATTCTGAAGCAGGTGCCTAGCTCTGGAAGGATGGACAACATAATACCTATTTGAAGAACATTTTGTAACACTTGTTTTTGAGTGGGGAAGGTACACTTTCAGCGATTACAAAAAAGAAGGAGGTGAGCTCCCTATCCCTCTTCATCTTTCCACTTCCCTCGTTCACGAACAAACACTTTGCCGCATTCTTTTGAGTCCCAGCCCAGTTTTTCCCCACTAACCAATTACGTTATGACCACCGAACAAACTTGGTTGACGAACATGGTTTTGTCGAGCATTTGACATACTATTATTTTTTTGTTTTGCATAGATAAAAGAAGGGGAATACTGATACACATTAGAGGGTATATATATATATATATATATATATATATATATATATATATATATATATATATATATATATATATATATATATATATATATATATATATATATATATATATATATATATGGGAACATATCCAGTGCTATTGCACTATTCGGTGCTAACATGTGAACTCTGCTTGTGGACCATCGGATGTACCTCAAACGGCCTGGATCTTTGAAGGTGGAAGCACCCAAGCCACTTATACGTGTTTTCAAAAAACCCCCTACCGGTTCAGTAGCTTTTTTCTGGCCCACGCCTCTCCGTCTGCCTCGCGACGCCTAACCTTCCTCGTTGCGAGAAAATTGATCATTTGCCACTTTGAAGAGTGGGCTTCGCAAAATTGCCACTTTCAAAATTAGCTTCGCAAAAATGCCATGCAGTACATTTACTTCTTGATTACCATGCCATTTGAGCCATTTAACTCATTTAATATTTTTTTTCTAATTTTAGGGGCTGGAAAAGACCTTTCTACCCTGAAGCATTGGACTGAAAATTGGACTGAAGCATTTCACGGAACAGTTTCAAAGCAACTTCAGGCTTCCTATTATGCTTGTAAGCTGCTAGTAGACTGTTCCATGTGACAACATTCTTGTTTGTGATTCCCCAAAAGACATTAGCAGCAGACAACATATGACCAGTCTTACCATAAAGGTCAACCAATTTGCTAGAAATGAATATGTTCGACATCAAACCATTCCTTAAAGCATAGCAGTGGACTTCCTTCCCAAGACGGTCTAACTTGAGATCTGTCAATAGTGAAAGGACACTAGTAATGGTAGTACCGCTTGGTTGAATTGGATTGTTATTATCAAGAAATGTCCAGTTCTTTGCTTTTCCATCGGTTGAGAGCTGCATGTATCTGAAAACTTCCAGGGCATCTGCACACAGGCCATGGTGATGCAAACCGGATATTAACGCATTCATTTATACCACGTTAGGCTTCAAGCCGACATCGACCATGCCTGACAACAGTTCATACGCTTGTTCTTTCTGACCTGCTCTAGCATATGCAGCAATGAAGCTGTTATATGTGACAATGTCAGGCTCCAATCCATCCTCCTGCATCAAGTTAAAAGCCTCCCATGCCTTGTCCATCCTCCCCTCATTTATATATGATTGAATCAGCTCATTCCAAAACTTAGCAAGGGTAGAAAGGTCTTTTTCAGCCCCTAAAATTAGAAAAAAAATATTAAATGAGTTAAATGGCTCAAATGTCATGGTAATCAAGAGGTAAATGTACTGCATGGCATTTTTACGAAGCCAATTTTGAAAGTGGCAATTTAGCGAAGCCCACTCTTCAAAGTGGCAAATGATCAATTTTCTCCCTCGTTGCTCTCGTCTGCCTCGCGCGACGCTGACCTCCCTCATCGTCTGAACCTCCTCGCGCGACGGCGCCTGTTCCGCGTCGTTTCTCCACGCCGTTCCGCGCCGTTTCTTCTCTCCCCGCGCCATTTCGCGCGAGCTACGTGAGGGCAATCAGATCGGATCTGTTGCGTGGAGATAAAGCTGATTCAGGTACAACACTTTTGTTTTTTGCATGCATGGTAATTTCTCCATTTTGCATGTTCCGTGGAGATCGGATCTGTCTGTGTGCATTGCATCCACATTGGGTACAACACTTTTGTTTTTTGCTCCGTTTTTTGCTGATCTTCAACTCATTCCGATTTAGACCTCAATCCAATTTTTCTTCATTCGGGTAAAGCAAAAACTAACTCGTGGCAGAAAGCAAATTGCACTACAACTTCTTGGCAGAGTAGAAAATATTCGCAAACATTTAAGAGTCGTTGACCCGACATTGGAGAGCAGAGTAGAAAATAAAACACGCGCAACCAGATAAATTCGATGCAAATATGATAACCTATATAGAAAAAAAAGAAAAGAAACATTTCAAATGGCTATTTAAGAGTCCACTGACAAAGGTAACTTCGCTAAAAAAAAGAGACACAAATCTCATGTGCAAAATAGAATGAGTAGATGGATCTTCAAAGCTTGCAGGATGCAGACTATATTCATATATTGTCATCAAGGTTGGCCAGACCAATGAATCAGATGTTAGTTTTTGTGACAGTAGAATAAATTGCAGAACAGTAGATGATCTGATAGACAAACAATTAAATTACAAGATGAACCTCAGACAATTAGTGATCACAAATTTTGAAAAGATCCAACTAGATCATAACAAACGAGAGGTTGGCAGAATCTGATCTAGACATATCTAAAGCCTGTTTGGCCTGGTTTAGCTTCTCTCAAAAGCTAGCTTTTAGGGCCTTTGTGGCCTTTGGTGCATAAGCTAGCTTCTCAGTAGAAGGCCAGAAGCTGTTTGATTGAAGAGGCATATAAGCCAGCTTTTAAGGTGTTTTCTCAGTAGAAGGTAGTCAAGACACCTATACATAACATCTCAGTTACTTCAGATTCCAACCTTAGCAAGGAAACATAAAAACCTGTTTTCACAGAATGTGTGTCAAAATTAATATGTTTTGGTATTTGGCTCTCAGGGATATCCAAGATAATCTATATGATTCCTCCTAGTGGACAGATACAACATTATTGGCGCACAGTAAATAAGACCAGTATATGTATATGAGACAGTGTCGGACTGTTAGTAATCTGGTTTGTAGTCTATATTTGAAAGCCTACAGGATTTTCTTTTCTGCTAATTTGTTGTACTTTCAGATGGGATGCAGTCAATTATCTGCATCATATTATATTTATATTAGGTTTTTTATTGTTTCCTCTGACACTTTATTATATTAGGAGGCATGGAATCTGTGGCCGATGAGAGCGTGGCATTGGGATTGCTAAGAGAAGAAAATCTTGAGTCACAATTTATCGCTCAAATTAGTTCACCTCCCCACCAGTTAATTCATTGTGGTACCTCGAAAAAGAGCGGCATCACTCCATTCATAGTAAATATCATGTTGTGTGTATGTGTTTTACCCCATATGTCAATCCATCATGCTTCACACTTAATCCTTGCATTGCAGGGTTCTTCTTATACACCCTGTGTTGACGCAACTATCAAGCCATTTGAAGGGATGGTTTTTGATGACTTGGAAGCTGCAGAGGAATTCTACAAGACATATGCACATTCAGCCGGATTTGGAGTCCGTGTTGGTCCACATACGATTGTTAATGGTGTCATAAGATGGAAGCGATGGATGTGCTCTAGACAAGGCTTCCGATCTGAGAAAGGTAAGGACAATAACACGGAGTCAAAGAAAAAGAAATATGTTAGAAAGCTAAGTAGGTGTGGATGTGAGGCAATTTTAGCTATCAAACGCACTGCCGACAGTAAGTTTAGGGTGGAAACATTTATTGAATCTCATACACATGAGTTGGTATCACCTAGCAAACAACAGCTGATAAGGTCTAATAGGAAAGTAAATGAGAAGGCCAAGCGTACATTAATCACATGTCATAAAGGAGGCATCAGCACAAGCGGGGCATATAGATATCTTCGTATTAGTGAGGGTGGATTTGAGATTGTAGGATGCACGAGGAGAGACTTGCAGAATTATCATAAAGAGTTGAGAAGTTGTATTAAGTCATCGGATGCTCAGATGTTTATTGATAACCTGAGTAAGAAGAATGACATAAATCATTCATTCTACTTTGATTATGTTGTTGATGACAAGGGCAGATTGGTACATGCATTTTGGGCGGATAGTACATGTCGGAAGAATTATGTCCATTTTGGAGATCTTGTGTCGTTTGATTCTACGTATAACACCAACCATTATAACATGATCTTCACACCATTCACTGGAGTAAATCACCATAAAGCATGTGTCTTACTTGGGGCTGCACTACTAAGTAATGAGAAGACTGAGACTTATATATGGTTGTTTCGTACATTTTTGAAAGCAATGGGAGGAGTTGCACCTAGGATCATCATAACTGATGAAGATACTGGAATGAAGACTGCAATTTCCACTATCTTCCCTACTAGCATGCATAGGTTATGCATATGGCACATTTTGCAAAAGCTTCCAATGAAGGTACCACCACATTTGAGAGAAAACCATTTATTGTACCAACGTGTTAACTCATGTGTATGGGCATCAGAAACTCCAGAGGAATTTGAGGAACAATTTTCTTCCATTATTTCTGATTTTGGTTTGGAATCCAATGAGTGGTTGGCTACTCGATACCGAATCCGTGCATCATGGGTACCCGCTTACTTCAAAGATATATTCTTGGCGGGAATCCTTAGAACCACTTCTAGGTCAGAGAGTTCTAACTCTTTCTTCAATCGGTTTATTGGATTCAAAAATACTTTAGTGGAGTTTTGGATCAGATTTGTTAATGCAGTGGAAGAACAACGTCAGAATGAGTTGTTGGCTGACAATGCCACGTTGCACACAATGCCTGTGTTGCAGACTACTTGGGTAATAGAGAAGCATGGAAGTGAGGTCTTCACGTTCGCTGTGTTCACTGACTTTCAGAAAGAAGTGTGTGCTGCTCGAGAGCATTGTAATGTGGAGAACATGGAAACCGTAGGACAGTACAAGATCTCAATAGTTAGTGATGGCTCAAACAAGGTAAGAGAGGTACGCTGTAACCTTACAACAAAAGATACCAAATGCTCCTGCATGTTCTTCGAGTCATTTGGAATCCCTTGCCGCCATATTGTTCGTGTGTTGCAGAGTCCATCACTTAAAGAGTTACCAAGCCCATTTGTGTTGAAGAGGTGGACCAAAATGGTAACTAAGGAGGATGTCTTTGATGGAGAAGGCAATTTGTTACAAGAAAAACCGAGGAGTGCAATAGAAATAGCTAAAGATAAATTGGCATCAGAAATACGTATAAACATGGAGGAATTAATTCACCGTGCTAGAGGAACAGATGAGGGCTTAAAATTTCTTAGTGATCAGTTTGTCAAATTTAGGGAAGAAGTGACTCCTCTGATTCCTGAGAATGTGGTAAGTAAGACTAAAGAGATTGAAGCATTTGTAGGTTGCCCCATCCCTAAGGAAGTCAATATAAAGCCACCAAACGATGTTAACTCTAAGGGTAGATGCAAGAGAATAAAGCCTGGGCAGAAGAAAAATGACAATGTTGAGAAGAAAACAAAGGTGACACGCTTGTGTAGGTCATGCAAAGAGATTGTGTACCATGATAGCCGTAATTGCCCTTTGAGGATGACATGAGCTTCAAAGCAGAGTAGGTATGTTTGTATCCTTATCAGAAAAGTCTGTTTCTGTAGGTGTAATCTTATTCTTATTATTTGCAAAGCTTACTGAGAAAATCAACTGCAGGGTTTGAGGAAATCAACTTTAAGCATGCACAGACAAGAGTCACCTTCTACAAGGAGATGCATGTGTTCTGCCTACAAGGAGATGCCTGTGTTCTGCTTCTGCAGATTAAGTTAGTGTAGTATTTTGGTGTGAAAAATGGCAGGAAAATTAGCCATTCTACTACAACAGTTATTGTTGAAAACTTGAGGTCCAACTGCAACATTTTATTTTGCTAACAGGCTTAATTGAGATTAATTCATTGTTGAAGACAAAAGAGCTGTACTTGTTCAGTTGTTTCTATTGATTGAATTTGTCTAGAAAACTAGATTTTACACGCATTTTACTTGGAAGATTAGATAACAATCACCGCTGAAATTTAACACAATGTAAATCTATTGTTCAGATTCCATTCCAGAAGAATATGTTTCCTCATTTGGGGATCAATGACAAATTCAAGCCAATCCATCATTCTGAACTGTGCAGTTGGCTGATGTAAAGTGTTCTTTCACTGGTTGGAATACAGGGTCCCATCCGAAATCAGCAGGGCCTCTGCACTCAGAAATAGCACTGAATACAATTTCCCCAATAGCTGCACTCAGAACCCAGCACAATATTTTCACTCACTCAGAACCAACAAGCACAATTGTTTCACTCAGAACCAACAAACACTTGATACTGCTCATTGTTTCACTCAGTCCAGCACAATATTGCACAACAATACTCAGTCATTATTGTTTCTCTCCATTCGACAAAACAATTAGAGCACAACACAATTTGATTACACAATCCACTGCTTCTCAATTTGATTACACAAAACAATTTAGGTTCACAATTTGATTACACAAAACAATTCACACACAAAACTACCATGCCAACACCATCACAAACACACCACTGCTGCATTACAACTGGTAATCTAAAGAAGAATGCTCTCTTTTGCAAAATCACAACACAAATCAACCTCCCTGGTGGATTGCGCTGTGACGTGCAGTGGGGGAGGGAGGTGGCGATGTTGCCGACGGAGGAGGAGCCAAGGACTACGCCGTGGTGGAGGGCGGTGCCGTCGGCCAAAACCCTAGCCGACGAGGGCGATGGCGGCTCAGTGGTGGAGGGGGAGGCGGCGATGCAGGTATGGAGGGCGATGCCGTGCAGAGGGGGAGGGAGGTGGCGACGCTAGGCTGCGCCGTGGTGGAGGGCGGCGGCGCCGTCGCCCAAAACCCTAGCCGAGGAGGGCGGCGATGTAGGTATGGAGGCGGCGGCGGCTCAGTGGTAGAGGGCGGCGCCATCGTCGGGCTTCTAGGGTGGAGGGGGAGGCGAGCAGGCGGGAACGGGAGGGGGAGCCCGAATGGCAGGCGGAACGGCGCGGGGGTGGGGGTGGGGATCAGAGGCGTGGGCCGAAAAAAAGCTACCGAACCGGTAGGGGTTTTTTTGAAAAAATGTATAAGTGGCTTGGGTGCTTCCACCTTCAAAGATCCAGGCCGTTTGAGGTACATCCGATGGTCCACAAGTAGAGTTCACATGTTAGCACCGAATAGTGCATTAGCACTGGATACGTTCCCTATATATATATATATATATATATATATATATATATATATATATAAATATAATGATTTGATGTGATTTGTTGGTATCCTAAATATAAGATTAATACTTCAAGTTGCTGAGTTGAGAAAGAGATGGTTGAATCAGAAGAATTCCTTTTTTTAAGTTCAGTTTTTATCAGAGGACTCTTATCTCTTTTGGCAATCCCTATTTACTAAAAATAGTTAATAGAAAAACTTAAAGAATTCCAATACTTTTTATCAAGGATAAAAATGATATAGGTTGACCATTGAACCCTCTAAATGCGACTAGACTAGTTGTTCCCAGTACCACTTGGTCACTAGCTTGCTGCATGTGACAGCGGAAAACCACCCAAGAGGCGATGGCTCAAAAAAAAAGCAAACTCTCCAATTTATGACCAACCTTTCCTTCAGTGATCTTACAACGAACAAGAGTTTTTTTCCATTGTAAATGAGTACGGAGCAATCAATGAATTCCGAGCGGAAACAAGCCCAATTTGAAGTTGTTGATGTTTATATTGGTCAATCATAAAATAGAAATAAGAAAAGAATTTCTATTTACTCGGATCAAATTTTCTCACTATTAACCTAGAAGTTCTTCTCAGATACAAGGAAATAATTTAGTTCTAGAGCCAAAGATTGTAGTTCTCAAATGAGCACTCAAAAAGATTCGAGAGGATCGTCATGATTAGCTAGGTACTCTTTTTCTCCAGATCGTAGCATTAAGTATTTCAGCCCCACAACACAAAGTGGCGAAGAACAAATATAATTTGCTACAAAAGTCGGCTAACGGGGCATTCCTGCGTATGAGAACATTGCAATGAACTTTATGATGGAAATAGAAAAACTTGATGATAGGAATACTCAGAGAGCCAATTGTTAATGCCTTACAACCCATGAAGAAATATTCCTTGGGATGGAGAGACGTGGAGGAAGAACAACCTGTCGAGACTAGTGAAGTGGTTCTGGAGTTACCGGATGTTGAAAAGCCCCAAAATTTCAAACAAAAATTTCCTTAATTTTTGCTGCATTTTTGAGTGATTTTTGAAAACTTTCCTTTTTGGGAAAGTTTTCCCCGCCGCCGCTTTCCCTTTTCGGCCTGGCGCCTCCTCCCTCGCGCTGGCGCCTTCTTCCTTTCCGCCTCCTCTCCTCCCCAGCGTCTCCCGCTCTTCTCCCGCGCCCAGCGCCTCCCTCCGCGCCCCTCGCTCGCTGGTGCCTCCCGTGCTCCCCGCCTTCGCCTCGCGCACGCGCGAAGCGCTGCGCGCTGCGCTTTGCGCCCGCCTCCGCACCGCCTCCCCTCGCGCGGACAGCGCCGCCCTCGGATTCTCTCCACACGCTCGCGCCGTCCCGATCGCCTCGGTCCGAAACCGGGTGCGCCCTCGCCACGCGTCGCCGCTCCTCTGCACCCGACCCCACCTGGCAGCCCCGCGTCCCCCTTCTCCCGCGCACGGACGCTTCCCCGCTCTGCTGCCCCTCACCTGCTCCTGTGCCGTCCCGTCGCCATTACCGCGGCTCAGCGCCCCATCACCGCACCCCGTCTCGCGGAGGAGACGCGCCCAACCGCCCCCGTCATTCCTGTTGACTCCCCGGCCACGCCCGTTGGCTTCTCCTCCACGCCCCGCTCCCCCTCCGAATGGGTATAAAATCCCCCCCTCCGGCTCCTCGCCCCTCCTTTGCTTCCCGAGCCGCTCCACCACCTCCACTCGCCTCCCCAGCCTCCAGAGAAGCTCCCCGAGCGGCCGATTGAAGTCCCGCCGCCCGGAGCTTCCCCATTGCCGCCTTGTGAGCCGACGGCACCCCGAAGCCAATCTCCCTCTCCTCTCCCTCATTCCTCGATTGCATTCGTCGAGAGCACCACCTCCCCTCACTGACCCCTTTGGTGCTTGCCGTTGGACAGGTATTTGCCCGAGGAGCGCCGCCGTCGAAGCTCCTCTCCGGCCGTCGCACCTCTCCCGTGGCCAGCCCGCTCCGAAGCTCCCAGCCTCCGCTGTCGCCACCAATGTGAGCCCCTGGACCCCTTGAACGTGTAGCCGCGGCCGTTTGAGCTAACTCGCCGCCGGTGATCTCCCTCACCTCCAAACACCCGAACCACCCCCTTCTACCTCCCGTCCCCTCCGTTGGTTCCCGCTCCTTCCAACCGCCCAAAACGGGTTCCCCTCTCGAAGCCGCACCCGCCGGTGCCCTCGGTGGTCGCCGACGAGCTTCCTAGCGCCCAGACCGCCGTCGCCACCGTGACCTCGCCGCGAGGTTACTGTAGCGGCTGGAGGAGGAGGACGACTCCTCCCCGCGACGTGGCCTCCCCTCCGCCGTCCATCCACCCGTTGCCATATAACGTCGACCGTCGGATCTTCCGAACCGTTTTGCCCGCCTTCCCATCTTCTTCGCCGTCCGATCTCCTCCCGCCGCATCCGCGCCGTTCGCCCGCTCGCCATCCGCCCCGTCCGCCCGAGCCGCGTGTCGCGCATCGCGACCGCGTGAGAGTGCGTGGGAGTGGACCGCGCCGGCCTGCTCCTTCGCCCGAGTGCGCGCGCGCGTCGCCGCCCGTGGGCCGCGCTGGCCTTCGGCCGCGCGGGCCAAACAGTGCCGGGCCGCACTGTAGCAAAGCGGCCGGGCCGCACTGTTCACCGATTTCCCCAAATTTATCAATTTCTAAAATTCCAGAAAATCCAAATAAATCCTAGAATATCACAGAAAATCCCAAAAATTCCCAAATTTCACCACCTTGCTCCAAATAATATTCCAGACCCTTTGGTGACCTCCATTTCCACAGATCCATCCCAAATAAATTCCTAAAATTCCATTTGAAGGATTTATGCATTTTACTCCTTTTTAAATAGTTTATTTTTCCTCGCTTGATTAGTCTCAAGCTGGATTTAATTTGTTTTATATGTTTGCGCTAGTGTCGGAGTCTCCGGAAGTTCAAGTGCAGTCACAGGAGCCAGGAGGTTCTTCGTTCGAGCTAGCGAAAATCATTCGGATTGACGGCAAGTCCCAAATCCTTTGATCATATTGCAACCCATGATGTTTATTTATGTTAATACGCTATTTGCATTATGCTAATTGTGAAATGTTAGTTTGAAATAAAATAAAATGTTTAGAATGACTTGTTATGTAGTTAATCCTACCACTGTCAAATGCCCTGTTAAATTTGTTGCCATGCCTTTGCAACCCTAGAAATAAATATTTGTTAATCTAGATAAATTATAGGGTATTATTATCATGCAAAGTCTTACACTAATAAGGTTGTGGTTGCGGGCCAATAGAATTTGCAAACCCGACTCTAGGGTAAGGTGGTATGGGACACCGTGCCCTAGTGCGGAGAGTGCTTGCGGGCACAAGGTAGGGTAAGGGGGTTGTGGTGCGCCGCAAGACGGTTTTCGCCCATCTCTTACCCTAAGATTGGAGTAGGGTAAGTGGGGTTGAGGTGCGCCGCTAGACGGTTTTCGCCCACCGCTTACCCTAGGTTGGGTCGCGGGCCTGGTGAGGTTGCGGACCATGTGAAAATAAGGACTGAAACCCTTACGCTGAGCAAATGTCACAGTGATCGCTCAACCACAGGAGTTGACTTGTCAACACTTGTCTAGTAGCTGCTCAACTCGATTGAAACTCTACAGGAGGTTTAGCAGTGAGGTTAGGCAAGCCGTGATTGGGTGCCTAACAACGGTAGAGTTCACTCGAAGCGGCACCGTTTTCTATTTTGTGTGTGTGTGTGTGTGCGAGCCAGACCCGAGTGAATTCTACCGGGTAGAGCCTATATAAAGAGCTGAGCAGTGAAACGACCTGGCTTTCTTAACTCTTTAGCGGGAGTTAAGGGATCAAGGGATCGTGTGGGTAAAGCTGAGCAAACTCTGCAGAGTCAAACAAATGGTATTCGAATACGCCGTGCTCCTGGTTATTGGAGCTGTGTCACTTGGGTGATTCCAATCGCAAAGCTTAAGTAGTTTTGTAAATGTTTAACTTGTTTAGATTGGTTAATGAACTCTTGTTGAAAAACCCCTGAGATCTTGAGGAGTAGTTTTGGGTGCCTTTTATAAAATGATTGCAAATAAAACTGCATCCACTCAGAATTAATAAACCAAATATACTCCCTTCCTTTGATGTTCCGTGCATGTAATAAGTTAGGGTCCCTTTGGGACTTGCTGAGCCGGTTGATTGGCTCACGGCTTGCTTAATCTAATCTTTAGAGGATCAAGACGAAGGTGGAAGTCTCCCCGTTGAGGAGGTCCCGGAGGATCTCTTCTTCGACGAGGATCCTTGGCTCTAGGTCTTCGCTGCGCTCGAAGCGGATTCTGGAAGTCTTTTGTAATGTAAATATACTTTGGGCTTGCACACCCCGCTGCCAAAACCTGGATGTTAATCCTTATGTCAAATATATGCTGGACTTTTGTTGTAAGCATGCAATGGTATACTCTTGCGCGACGTTCCATAACTGTTCATGCGTGAATAGTTGCAGAATGCCGTGTCCGTACGCGCACCTGGAAACGGGGGCGTTACACTAATTTATTGGCACTTAAAGACTCCAATTGTAGCCATAAATCCCCTGTAGTTCCAAAGGGTTCGTGCAATAGTTCTCCCTATCATCTTGATCCACCTTTGGGTGTTTCTCCACAGAGCCGTGGTTATGTGGCCACTTGAGAATGCTACTCTATTCCTAGAATTAGCCATCCCCTTACTGTGCTAGATATCTCAGGCTTTTGGAAAATTTCCTTTTCATCTAAGTAGAAGGATCCAGGATTTTTTTTACTAGAAATTCCGCTCCCTCGAAAAGTTTTAGTTTGGATTTTCCCCAAACCAAAGAAAAAGAGAATGTAAGAGACGGTACACGTTCCCAGGGTTGACCGCTATGACAATAAAAGATCTTTCCTTAAGGAAGGGGCTTAAGTTGACCCTTAGGGTGCTGTGCGTTGGAAATCTTTTTGAGGACATTTATATGACTTTTTTTCATAAGCGCAGCTAATTCTGCTTTATTCCTTTCTTAGAAAAAAGTAGCTTACCTTATTAGTAGCGCTAGCATCTTTTCATAATGATGACTTTTTTCAGAGAGCTCATAGGGCAAGATGAAGAGAAGGAGAAAGGCTAAAGAGATCGTCAACTTCACCTTGGCATGCTTCCATCAGCGCTGAAAAGACAGCATTGAACGAGAAGAGAACTAAGGCAAGGCTGGTGATGTGCCACTGTATGGGGAACTCAGAGAAAGTAGACGTGCTTTCCTTCACGCTGAGCATGAATAGAGCCTCTTGCTTCAATTATCAGTCATATCATCATCGAGCAGAATGCACAGGGAAGGAATCATCGAGTTCACTGGGAAGAATGGCGTCCATGCCAACGACTAAGGAGAAGGGTGTTTGACCAGTGGCTATAAGGATTAACGTCCGATAAGCACTAGCTTCAGCCACTATTGCTAGGACGGGCTTACTTAGATTGAGAATAGAGATTCTTTTCTCTGCTATGCTACTTTCCTCTTTCTTCCCTGAGGACATTCCTTTCCTGAACATATAGAGCCAACCTTTTCCTGGTTAGCCAACTTCGATGAATGAATGTGGGTGGTCAACCAGGTAAGCCTGTGCCAAGGAAAGAAAGAGAGAACTATATCCTAACTAACACAGTTCTTCTAGTAAACCCATGATGACCTGGTCTGGCTTACAATCATCCAGGTGACTATCATATTCATACATGGAATCATAGGCTTCGAAACAATTGTGGATTTCCTTGTACCATTTATACGCCCCCTCATTACCTATTTCTTGTATATTGCTACTTGCTATGCTTCCTACTTGTCAGCCTAATATGCTATCTTATCTGCTCTGGCTAAGATCTGGGGAACTAGAGCAGTCCAGAGGGCACTACACAAGGAAGTGAAGCCCTAGTTCAATCGAGGATGGATTCATTGAGTGGGCGAGGCCTGCTTCCCATATCTGGCCTTACTAAAACTTACAAAATGATAATTTTACCTAAATTTCTGATTAACTACTAACTTTCTTTACTAGCTCACCCGAGGCCATTTCCCTAGCAGAGCAGGTTGGTTTCCGGTTCCCTACAAGCGTTTTGTATAAGCGGTTCCTGCCAGTTACATCAAGTTCCATTCCAGCAATCAATTAGGCTAGTATTGATAGTTCAAGCTAAAAATTCTTTCTTAAAAAAATAATAGGTTAGCGGGACAAGGAAGAAAGTGTGATTGTATTAGTGTTTCGGGAAGAAAGGTTACTATAGAGCCGAGCTGTAAAGAAGCATCCAACCAATAAGTCTACTAAGTACTTGTGTGCTTATGCGCTCATTTCCTTAAATCTGCCTTTTCTTTTACTAAAAAATGGTGAGAAATACAACTATTGAAAGACCTTGTTACAAGCTGGATAGATTAAATACAATACAAAAACAAAAAGAGGCTCCACTACAGAAGATTGATTGGCGCGAACTTCCGATCAATTCCTTATTCATTGTTGCCGACCCTTACATCATCATAAGGAGAATCAAGATATCCCAGGAGACAGCTATTCAGGCACCTGCCAGGACACAAGTGCTTTCGATGGACAATCTCTATACCTTTCCTAAGCTAACAGTAGGAGCCCATAGCGTACGTCTCAATTTATGTTATACACAGCCCTACGTGGGCTATAACAAAGCGTGGGAGGTGAGTGAGCCTGGCAAGCCTATGTCTTAACCTTCGTCTTAGCCTCACTTCTGGAAGAGTGAAAGTGGAGTAAAGAAATCTAGAGGTCCTTTGCATTGTCCAGTATGATATAATGGTTTTTATTTTCTCTTATTTTTATTTGAAAAAACTATCAGTCGCTATAGTATAATTTTAATTAAAAATAAAAGCCCTTTTGAGCGCCGCCAAACGTCTCTCGTATCTCGTTTCCATATGTGGTGCAGGTACATACATACCGCATGGGTGCAGCTTGCGCTTGCGCGTGCATGAAAGCTAAGAGCAACTCCAGCAGTAGCCCTCAAAACAGGGCCCCTACTTTTCATTTGAGGGCTCTCCCTACTTTTGAGGGCCCTGTTTTCTGGGCTGCACTCCAGCACGAGCCCTCAAAACAGGGCCCCTACTTCTCAATTCCCTCTATTTCCTCACACACTATATGCATATGTATGGGACAAAAGCACAATACACAATAAAATATTTATGATTTCACAATGAGGGACAATATTTAAATATATGAATTCAAATACGAATATTCAAATTTAAATTCAAATTTGTTCCGAATTTAAATTGAAAGCACAAAGTTCATCACATAACATTCAAATTTGTTCCGAATTCAAATACGAATATTCAAATACGAATATTCAAATTTAAATTCAAATTTATTCCGAATTTAAATTGAAATCACAAATATGAATTCAAATACGAATATTCAAATTTAAATTCAAATTTGTTCTGAATTTAAATTGAAAGCACAAAGTTCATCACATAACATTCAAATTTAAATTCAAATTTGTTCCAAATTCAAATACGAATATTCAAATTTAAATTCAAATTTGTTCTGAATTTAAATTGAAAGCACAAAGTTCATCACATAACATTCAAATTTAAATTCACATTTGTTCCGAATTCAAATACGAATATTCAAATTTAAATTCAAATTTGTTCCGAATTTAAATTGAAAGCACAAAGTTCATCACATAACATTCAAATTTAAATTCAAATTTGTTCCGAATTCAAATATGAATTCAAATACGAATATTCAAATTTAAATTCAAATTTGTTCCGAATTTAAATTGAAAGCACAAATGTTCCACAAAAAACGAGGAAAGCTGAAAAATGAGAGCCGGAGTAGGGGGCCCCTAGGAATGAGGGCTTGGAGGCCTCATTTGAGAGGCTTCCTATTTTTGAGAGCAAGTAGGGGCCCTGCTGGAGCTCAGTTTTTTGCTCTGGCTCTCAAATCTGAGTTTGAGGGCTCAAGTAGGGGCCCTGCTGGAGTTGCTCTAAGGATGCCTTTGGTTGCCTGTATGATCTCAGGTCAGGTTCGTGTGATGTGTAATCTTTTTTGCAATGCCTGTTTGGTTTTAGGCAAAAAAAAAGTTAAAGACTCGTGGAACGCAAGATTCCCTCCAAGGTCACGTTTGTTGGATACGAAAAAATTGAGCCAGGTCTAACTAATTGGGTGATTTGGAGTGATTAGTGGTGGACCTAAGTCTCGGACTAGGCAGACTAAGGCCCCGCTAGGTTAGGCTGAAAAATAGTGTCTTATGGTTGAAATTGTACTGTAACTGAATGTGGCATATTTGACGTAATTAAATTAAAAAAATTTAAAAATAGAAAAAATATGTTAACTCATCGCGGACAACGCAAACAAATACGGTAAAAAAAAGAGCCGGCAAAAAAGCTCAAAAAAATTAAAAGTTCAGAAAAAGACGAAATTTATGAATAGTGAAAAATTAGCCAGAAACTCAAACCGAAATGGGCGGCGCGTAAAGCTCGAGACCTAAGATCAACGACCCACAAAAGTTATTTTGAAAAATCATCAAAAATACAAATTCCACTCAAAAATAGCTGTCCTACCCCAAGACTTGGGCTATGGTCAGCTCGGCTCCTGGAAGTGATTAGTACATATTAAGTAATATTAGTGTATATTAAAGTGGATTAAGGCTTAATAAGATAAGTAATGGCTACCAGAGAGTAATTTAAGACAATTAGAAGCTTTGCTACCAACCTTTTCTACCTTCACATCATGCATCCGGTACCACTGATGCAACTAAGTAACCAACCAAAGAATATCTCCATAGATAGACTGATCACACCCCGACAACCAAATAACCCGCGCTTGCATCCTAAATCTGACGTAGTTTAACATGGTTGCCTTTCTAGCCAAGCTAGAAACATACAGATAACTAACCATGCCCTACGCCGCACGGTGCATGCAGCATAGTAACTTATCGTGCAGTTTCGAACGTTCTCCAATCATTGACGCCAAACGAACGGCGGTGCCCGTCCACCTCCCAGCTGAAGGCGACCGACCAAAAAGTTGGCCGGCATCTTGCCCATCTTGCATGCAGATGTACGTATCGATCGATCGTAGAAATCATGGCAGATTTGCAGGCAGGAAGCGCAACGCGCATCCAGGTCAGGTCATCGGAGATCGACTGGGCGCTGTCACCTGCCACTCTCCAATCTCCGATGCCTCTCGGCCGGCCGGACGCGCTAAACGGGAGCTGTGGCGTTCCTTGCGTTGATTGGCGCGTCAAGGCCGTACCAATCAATGCTCTGTTCGGTCGATCAATCGATCAATAGTGTCGATTAAATAAAGAAGAGCTGATCGGATGATGGGCTTGTGTTTATATGTGGGCATGATTAAGTTCCTGTCTTACACGGCGGTGCGCTATTGCTCTGTGTGTGGTCGGTCGGAGACACGAGGGCAGTAACATTCTATTATCTTGTCTCCGTCTTACACAATCATGCGTGCTGTAACGCCCATATTTTTAGAGGCGTCAGATTTTTCTCATAACTATTTAGATTGTTCAGTTGTAAGGTACTGTAGTCGAGTTACATCACTACGATCACAATATATAAAAACCAAAATTTATTACAAAATTATAACTTAGCAGCCAGATTTTACTCAGTGGGGTATGCAGCTCAAAGTTATATTACAATACAAAAGAACTCTACAGACGTGTCTAAGTATAGAATAAACCCTAACACCAGACGTCGTCTACAACTTAATAATCTTCAAAGCCTTCCTTGAGGATTCTTTCAGTATTTTATCAAGCATCTTCTGTTGATAAGAGTGAGTACACCAACCGTACTCAAAAGTCACATGAGGAAATCATATTATCTATTTGCTAGGATTTTCCAAAGATGGGGGTATTTAGGGGTTTTATCATTTATATGGATGCAGTTTTATTTGTAAATATTTTTAAACACAAAAGTACAATAACTTCTTAAGGAGTTTGGGGTTTCAATAACTTGATTACCAAGTTACAAAATTACAAATCTACTTATGCCTTATTATTATAATCACCCATTAATCACAGTTTCATTTATCGGAAGCATGACATATTCAAATATCATTTATATTTTGACTCTGCAGAGTTGCCTAGCTTTACCCATTAGATTCCACAACTCTCATAATTGAGGTGAGAAAGCAAGCTGTTTTACTGCTTATCTCTTTATATATCCTTTACGCGCTAGGGACTAGACAACACAGGCAGTCGACATTCCACTGGCCAACATGGAAAGCGTGCGACCCGACTCTCGTATAATCCTACTATTATTAAGTATAGTTGTCGTAGGGATGGCCCCCACCTAAACCCAGCAGGCCTGGTAGGAGATTATAAGGCCCAGAATAGGCCATTTGTAATGACATAACTGCCCCCAGAGGGGATAACCAGATGTAAGGGTATAACTGTAAAAGCACTCCTCATGTGTATATATATATGAGTACAAGCCATGGGGAGGACCCCCAGGCCATTACATTCATCTTCATCACTCTCCACTACCATCTCTCTCTCTCTGTTTGGTCTGTAGCCACAACAATAGTTTTACCATTTCTATAGCACTCCTTTTATGCACGCGGGCTATTCTCTTTTAGGAACCCCAACACTCTGTAGATAGTCAATCGAGTTGAGCAGTTATTAAACTAGGTTTGACAAGTCAACGCTTGTGGTTGAGCGGTTACTATGTTCTTTACTTAGCATAAGATAGGTTCTAGTCCTTACTTTTCACCGAGACAACTTCCATCCACAAACCCTTATTCAATGCTCTATAGCATTGTCACCCATCCGATCCAAGCCTCCTCCTTAAGGTAAGGTCATGGAACCTGACCATCTAGTGGTTTTTCATGATGTCTCCTTATCCTAGAACCGCTTTAAAACTCTACTAGCAAAGTGCCAAGTCTCTTAGCAGTGTAAAATAGTTGAGTTCCTAGTCTACCATAATTATTTAAATAGTATATTCAGTAATACTAAGTTTTGTCAAGGTGAATATGGCTATCAAATTAAACAGGGCCTTTTCTGTGGTAGGACATAACTAGTATCATGTCATTCTAAACATTCATTGTATAAGAAATAATAGTGCGTAAATAAGATAACAAAAATACTAATAATTAAATATTTAAAGGAATGTATAGGTTCAATATGGTTACAAAAATGTGACTTGCCTTGCTGTTCAAAGTATTCTATGGGTTCGTAATCTTCTGTATCTTGAGCTTATCCTTGAAAATCTTCTTGAATGGGCTGCTCGACAAAGTCGTTTGCTAGCGCAAAAGTAGAACAAGTCAACTTTGGGCTCAAAAGAATGAGCTAGGAAAAAGAAAGAAAGAAAGAAAGGAAATAAAGAAATAAAATCCAAAAAAATCAAATAAAATGGGTTTCGGGTTTATAGGGGTCAGGTATGGGGGAAACGGGGCTGGAAATATGGTAGACGGGCTCGAAACGGACGAAATAGGTATATTTTACATTTTAGGGTTTGGATGAACAGTAATAGATATTTATTGTTCATTGCGGGTCTACTGATACAATGTCGGATTTTCACTGTTGATTAACAGGTTCAGGTGAATAGTGTTGAATCTAGAATGAATAGTTGTGAACAGTAATTGCTTCGGCCTTATCGGCTAAAAAGAATTGGACTTCTATTGTTTTGGCCCGTGACCAGCACTATTCATCTTCTGCCTTAGTCAATCACTGTAGCGGCCGAAAGCAAGGGGTTTTGAAGCAGCCATTTGGAGGGGCTGCGGTGGTTTGCGATGAGGTTTAAGACCATGGATGGGTTCTAGGATCTACGAGGGTTCCATTTTTGGGCACGGCATGGCTTGGGGAGCACTCTAGAAGGCTGGTAGTAGAGAGAGGTAGACACCGAATGTTCGTGGCACAAGAGCTATAGGGGGTTCATTGGCGCAATTGGCAGTAATTTAACCATCTATGGGTGGCAGGATGGCTCAGGTGGCGATGGCTCGGGTGGTGGTGGTCGGAGGTGGGCTATCCATAGAGGAGGAGTGCGGTCGGGCCGCTAACCACCAGTGCAGTAGGGGGCTTGGGGTCCTATGGCGGTGCTTCAGTGGTGTCACTGGGAGTATGAAGAAGCTTACATTGGGAGTCACCGACGAAGATAATGATGCGACAGCCAGCGAGGAGAATTGAGGGTGTCTAAGGCTACTCAGATGCCAATGTAGAAGAATGGAGGGGCGCATGGGCTTTTATAGCCACTCTAAGGTGGTTCGGCACAGGGGTGGCTCCGATGGGGAGGCAGCACGTGGCTATGTCGGGAAGGCGCATGAGAGCTCGGTGAGGTTCAGAACAGGTGTCGGAGTAGTTGGCATGTTAGGTGGCACCTCTAGCCGTGCTTCTCCTCGAGAGAAGCAATGCGGAGGTCAAGGATTGGTACAGCATGTCAGGCCAGTCGAGAGTGAGCTGAGAGGGCAGAGAGAGCAAGGTAGACGGTGAAAGGGTGAGGCGACCGTGGTGTGCACTCAAGGGGATGTCAGCATTTAAGGAGCGAGGTACAAATGTTAGAGTTGGCAGGGGTGAGCGAGGTGAAGTCAGAAATTGCGGCACCGGGGAGAGGTCGGCCGAGAGAGGGTTCGGGTGGCGGCATCGGCAAAGTCTAGCCCGGGAACTTCAGCGCAAGTCAAGAGGAGTTAATGAGGGTGTCAGGGCAGGGCTATCGAGGTGTACAGCTAATGACACAATTAGCAGGGCGTGGCAACGAGGAATAGGTCAAGGTGATTGGCTGTGGCTTACGGTGGGGAATTGCTGTCTGAATTTGTCGTTCCATGAATAGTAACTACGAGTTAGTGCTTCGAACAAGTGGTGGATAATATGGTGAGATTAGAGAGATGAATGGCTAAGGGGTGGAGAAGGTACTTGTTTGGTTAGAGCTTTGGTTGGAATCAAATCTCAAAGCAATTCAAACACTATTTGAATTTTGGGGTTGTTTCACATGCATCTATGATATACAAATGGGTTAATAGCAGAAGCACTAGGACATGACAAAATATATGGGGCAACCTTCTTATGACGTATTCTTTTTTCGTACAAGTTAAATGCGTGCACAACCCACACATAACCCACTCACACCATACATACATACACACATATGCATCTTCTACACATGCTAGGAATTAATCAGAGGCTCAAATTGCCTTCAGAGCATAGGTACACGTTGTCCCACTTAACGCGTATGCGTGTGTATCCTTTTTTATTTAGGCAAGCGAGCACGTCAAGCTAGGATTGAATGCGGGCGGGCTTTGGAGTGGCAACATACTCTAGCCAATTGAGCAAGGCTCAGTTCTCTTCTTACAGTGTATTCTTTGATCCTCTTACATCTAATAGTTTTGAAAAGTTTTTAAAATGTAGATATAGTGGATAGTATATTCTATAATTATGCAAAATTTCCAGATAAAAGTCGATCACATTTGTAAGATATGAAAAAGAGAAATTCTATAGTGCCCGCAACTAACCTTAATTACTCACACTCAGTGTAGTGAAAAACGGTCTTGGAGGATGTTTAATCGTCCGTTAATATGGTGATGGCACCCAAAACGTCACGATTAGAAGAACCGGAGGTTACTTAAAGGGTTGAAACATTTAATCGACTGATTAAAGTGATTAATTGGCTGTTTCCCATTTTTATCCGGTGACAATCCTGGTTAATTGATAGGCCGTGACCTAGAGGTGGCTAAATAGGTTAGGCAAACCATATTAGCCCAAGCACATTACTATTAGCCTGGCCTAGGCGTGGCATAGCCCAACACTAATGGGCCATGGAAGTCCGGGCTGACGTGGCACTCCATGCTTGGGTCGCGACCTCGGATTGATGGGACAGCCTGGCATGGATGCATAGTACCGTGTCGCACTCAGCATGTCCCAATCACGGCACGGGGCCATGAAGGACTGATCGAGGAAGGGGGCGAGCAAGCACAGGCGCATGGCACTGGCGGGAAGGTGCATGGCGGGTAGGGGTGAAAATAGATCGGATAGTTTCCGACCAATCTGGACAATTTTCAAATGCGGATTGTGTCAACTCAAATTTTTGTTGGATTGTTCGGATTAAAAACAAATACGGATTTTTTTCGGAAGCGAATACGAATGCAATAGCCCACTATCTGTCAAATACAAATATAAATGTGGACTATTTAGTGAATAAGGAGTTCGGATATCAGGTGTTTATAACCTCAAACTGAGCCAGGCCCACCGGCCCACAACTGTAAAACATGGTAGACCTATGTTCCGTAGATTGTATAGTCATAGTCTCCTAGAAGGATAGAGGTGGCCGATCTAGATCCAATCCCCCAGCTGATCCAAAGCCCCTACCAGCCACCAACCCTCTGCTGCACTCCTCCCGGTCCTGATCGTCAGCACCCCCGTACCCTCCATCGCTACTCATTCGGTCATCTTCCTCGACGACGGTGCCCTACCCTCCTCCACCTCATCGGGTTGTCTTTCCATCGCCTCCCCTCCTGCACCCCTACCTGTCCTAGTCCTGCTCGGCGACATTGTGCCTTCCTCTACCCCCATCTAGTTGTCTCGCTCATCGATGCCACCATGCCCTCCTCCGTCCCATCCAGTTGTCCCGCTAGCGCCGCTCTGTCCTCCTCTGCCACATCCAGTTGTCTCCACCGGCGCCCTCTCCACCCCATTCACTACACTCATAGTCCCTCTCACTGGCGCCACCTTGCCCTCGTCCAGCCGTGGCCAAATTCAGCTAGTGCTGCCCTCATTCTGCCTCGGTCCAATTCAAACTTCAAGGTGCTAATGCGTTCTCAAGTGCTAGATTCCTTATGCATTCTCATTGATTTCTTATGTGTCGCATCCACTATCTTCTGCTAGATTTATGATGGAATCTACAACAACAAGTAGCAATGAAATCATGAGCAATGCAGCTCCACCTTTGTCATTGCTACTGGTGCCACAACCACCTACCGATGCTAGTGCATTGGTGCCAAGAAATGAAGTTAATTTGATAGGTGAAACTGGTACCAAGATCGACCCTCCTGCTCATGCTGCGAAGAGAAGAAAGAAATGCAACTCTGATGTTTGGATCACTATTAGAAGTATGAGGTTAGGGACCAGGTGGTGCTGAGATTAAAGAGCTTTGGGCTAAATGCCTCAAGTGCACTTACAAATCTTGTTGTGAGTGTGTGAGAGACATCACTCTTTTGGAATCACTTGGCGAACAAGCACCAAAGCAAAGGTGGTCAGCAGAAACTTAAATTCAAGAAGAGTGAAGGTGATAGTAACAGTGCAACTGTGAGGACTTATAGGTATGATAAGGCTGATAGTCTAAAGAAATTTTATTTGGCAATTATCATGTATAAATATCCCTTTAATATTGCTGAGCATGAGTACTTTGTAGAGTTTATCAAATCTTTACACCCTAGTTTTCCAATAAAGAGTCGCATTATTGTGAGGAAAAAAAATATTGAATATCTTTGTAGAGGAAAAGAAGAAATTGTATGAGTACTTCAAAACACTTCCGTGTCATCTTAGTACAACCATGAACATGTGGATAACAAATCAAAATAAAAGTTACATGTGCATCACTGTTCATTAGATAGATGACAATTTGAGCATGCAAAATAGAATTCTTAAATTTATGCATGTAAAAAGACATTATTGGGGAAAGAACTTGTGCGCACAATTTTATGATAGTATGGTGGACTGGAATCTTGATAGGAGATTACTTGCACTTACTTTGGATAATGCATCAACCAATGATGTATGGGGTAGTACAAAAACTCAAATAGGCTCCCTTCATTTGTGAAGGCATCTTCTTTCGTGTGAGATATTCGAATCATATTTTAAACCTTGTTGCCAACATGGTTTGAAGCAAATTGCACAGCAATTGCAAATATCAGAAATACAATTGCAATTGTGAAAAACTCTCCATTGTAGTGGGAGGAATTTATAAAGTGTGCATCAAAACTTGAGTTGGGTGTGAAAAGTGGTCTCTCCTTGGATGTTCCAACAATGTGGAACTTCACATATCTCACATTGACACAAGCTATTTACTATAGACATGCTTTTGATAAGCTTTTTCTTCAATATAGAAGCAAATATGTGAAGTGTGCTCCAACTAACCAAAATTGAACTATATGGCAAAATCATTATCTACATGTTTGAAGAAATATGTGCTACTTAGCTCTTCTTTGGCACTACATATCCAATAGAAAATATATTTTTCAACCATTTTTATAAGATCAAGCTTTCAATTGGAGAATGGTGTAACAGTCTTGACCCAGTTATAGCTACTATAGCACATTCCATGCAAATTAAATATGATAAGCAACAAAGCTAGTACACTATTTTGCAAAGAAGATTTACCATAATAATGCTCCAAAAGAAATTAATAGTTTAGGGCTCTTGCAGACTTATTCACTAATTCATGTGAAAATCTTGCAGACTTATTCACTAATTGAAAGCATCTAGGCCCCTAAAAATATTGGTTTTGGTTATTAATGACATTATGTGATCATGGGACTAATTTGTGTGTTAAGTGTTTGAAAGGATTAGTCTCAAAGGCAAAGAAAGAGGCTCACAAAAATCTTCATATGATTCAAAAAGATCCAAGATGACAAGGTAAATAGTTTAGGGCTCTTTTATTTTTACCGGTTTAGGAGAAAGGATGGAAGACCGGATTATAGGTTAGATGACGTACTATTAAGAGGGATCATGGTTAAATGCTTGATTATATGCAAATGTGCCCTATGGATCAATTTAGGATCATGCATGCACTTAGAAATAAAATTGAATTAGAACTGTGCATTGTCAGAAATTTCGGAAGTACCGGCGTTCAAAGAGCAGAACTACCGATCAACCGGAAGTACCGGAGTTAAATTCGCGGAACTTCCAATCGACCGGAAGTACCGGGCTCCGGAGCGAAACTTTTTTCCAGAGAGCAACCGGAATTAAACTTATCCTCTCGGAAATCGGAAGTACCACGGATTGAACGGCGGAACTACCGCAAAATCGAAAGTTCCGATTTTCGGAAGTTCCGGCCTCCGGAGCAGAACTTTTTTTCCAGAGAGCAACCTTTTTCAAAACTTCAACCCGTTGAGATCGGAAGTTCTGGGGCTATATCGAAACTTCCGGGATTCCGGATGTACCGCACTTACAACGGCGGAAGTACCGCACTCATTGTCCAACGGATAATTCTGACTCTCTGACATAGCCGTTCTGACCCTTCTGCGGAAATCCAGAAGTACCGCCCCCAACACTGCGGTAGTTCCGATTTCCCTGAATTTTCAGGATTGTTTATTGCAACGGCTATTTGAGTTTGGTGGGGGTATAAATTCGACCCCACCAGCACAAGGACATGTTGTTGAACCATTATTGAGTATCCTTGAGCATAGAGCAACCTCTCACACCTCATTTCATCTCTAGTGCATTCAATTGAGGTAGTTGAGTGAATTCAAGTGCATTGCATCCATAGATTGATCCATTTGGCACTTGAGTGTGATCAAGCCCGCTGTGATTCATTACTCTTGGTGCTTGCCGGCACCTAGACGGCTTGGCGAGAGAGTTCGGTGATCTTCTCAAGACGATTGTGAGAAGGCCCGACAAGATTGTGAAGGTTGGAGCTCGCCTACCCGGAGAGGGAAAGAGCTACCAATAGTGATCGAGGTGATTTGGCTCAATTCGTGGAGCCGGTCCGATTCGTTCGGGCTTACCTCAACGTGGACTAGGGGAGACTGGCAAGTCTCCGATCACCACGGTAAAATGTGATTGTGTCATTTGTGGTTTGCTCTCTTGTGCTTATTTACATTCAAGAAATTTATTTGTTTAGAACCATTTGATTGCTTGTGTTAATAGAGTAGCAAACTTTGATCTAGACTAGAATTGTACTTGTTCTTAGGACAATTCATATTGTGCTAGTGATCATTTGAGCCATTTTATCTCGACTTAGTTGCTACATTGCTTACTTGAGTTAGGCAAATAATTCTAGTTGAAATTAGAAGAAAAATTTTAAACCACCTATTCACCCCCCTCTAGTCGGCCTCCTCGATCTTACAAGTGGTATCAGAGCTTGGTCTCTCAATTTTAGACTTAACCGTCTAGAAAGAAAAGGATGGCTAGCGAGGGTTTTGTTATAGGAAAGGCACCTTTCTTTGATGGCTCAAACTATACTTATTGGAAAATTAGGATGTCAATTTATTTAAAGGCCATGAGTCCTAATATTTGGAAAATCGTAAATGATGGTTATGTCGTGCCACTTGTTCCCGAGAACCCAACGGAACAAGACGGGCGTAACACTCATTTGGATGCCCAAGCCATGAATGCTCTTTTTGGAGCCTTAAACGCGGACGAGTTCAATAGGGTGAGCAATCTTGAGACGGTTCACGCTATTTGGATTACCCTCTCCGAAATACATGAGGGGACGTCTACGGTTAAGGAGGCAAAATTGCATCGGCTTAGGATTAAATATGAGACATTCACAATGTCGCCCCATGAAGACATCAATGAGATGTACCCACGGCTAAACAACATTGTGAATGAGCTCAAAGTCCTTGGTACTAACCTTTTCGATCTTGATATTCTTCGAAAGATGGTTAGGGCCTTGCCGGAGAAATACAAGATGTTGGTGACGCTCTTCCTCAACTCACCAGAGTTGGCAAGAATGACACCAACTCAACTATTGGGCAACCTCATCAGCAAGAATGACACCAACTCAACTATTGGGCAACCTCATCACAAATGAGCTATACAAGAAGGACAAGGAGGAGCTCATGGAGCAATCTTCCTCCAAGAGCAAGAAAATCACCGCTTTTAAGGCTAAAGCGGTGGTCAGTGAAGAATCCGAAGATGATGAGGATTTCGAAGAAGAATTGGCCCTTCTAGTGAGAAGAATGAAGAAGTTCATGAGGAGGCACTCAAACCGAAGCGCAAGTCATGAAAAGACCAAGAAAGGGCATTCTTACTCCAACAAAAAGTATAGCAACATCCGTTGCTATGAATGTGATGAAAAGGGGCACATTGTCTCTCAATGCCCCACCAAGAAAGATGACAAGGAGAAGTCATCATAGAAGAAGAGCTACAACGGCAAGAAGAAGTTTTTCAAGAAGCTTCACAAGGATGGCAAGAACGAGGCCCATATTGGTGAGTGAAATTCCGAGGAGTATTCCGACTCCGACTCAAGCGAGGACGAATCTCCCAAGAAGAAGGAGCTCGTGGGCATCGCCATCAAGGAGGCTCCATCACTATTCTCCACTCCTACATGCCTCATGGCTAAAGGAGAAAAGGTAAAATTTCTTGATGATGATGAACCCTCTTATGATGATTTAATGGACATGCTAGTTGAATTGAATGAGTTTCTTGGAAAAGAAAAATCAAAATTCAAGGTTTTGAAGAGAGAACATTTATCTCTCCAAGAATTCTACGAGGAGCTAAAGGAATCTCATGATTTACTTCTCCAAGAAAATCAAAAGAAATCTAATACTAGCATTGGAATAACATGTGATATCTTGAATGAAATGCCTAATATAGAAATTTCAAAATCTAGCATGTCTACATCTTGTGATGATCTACTTGCCATACCTTGCTCATCTACTATTGATTCTAAAGATGCTTTAAATGTTGCAAATGATTGTGTACTTGTTAAAGAAAATGAGAATTTAAAGGAACAAGTGCTTAAATTGAACAAAAGTTTAGAAAGAACTTACAAGGGAAAGGATACCCTTGATAAATTGCTAAGTAACCAAAGATGTTCATTTAATAAGGAAGGACTTGGGTATGTTCCCAAGAAAGGTAAGAAACCGGCATACAAACCCCAAGGTTTGTACAAGAAAATGGAAAATATTGTACTAAATGCCGAAATATAGGACATATGCAAAATGATTGTTCTAAAAATAAGATACATTCCATTGGTTTATATGATTCATGCTATATGCTTAAGAAAACCACAAATGGAAATGTTATTGCTAATTTTATTGGCACCTCGATTTTGGGTGCTAAAAAGAAATCCATTTGGGTGCCCAAAACCTTGGTTACTAACCTCCAAGGACCCAAACAAATTTTGGTACCCAAAAGAGCTTAATTTTCTTTTGTAGGTGAACTACAAAACCGGTGGAAGGCATTGGGTGTTGGATAGTGGATGCACTCAACACATGACCGAAGACCGAAAAATATTCACTACCTTTGAGAGCGGAAGCAATGACAAAATCACCTTTGGAGACAATAGCAAAGGAAAGGTACTTGGTTTGGGTAAAATCGCTATCTCAAATGACCTTTCCATTTCTAATGTACCCTTGGTAGAAACATTAAGTTTCAATTTGCTATCTGTTGTTCAATTGTGTGATCTAGGTTTAATTTGCACTTTGTCTAAAGAAAATGTAATCATTTCAAAATAAAATAACAATGAACTTGTTTTCAAAGGTTTTAGATTTGGAAATATCTATTTAGTTGATTTTAACTCAAATGAGTCTTGTTTAAAAACTTTTTAATTGCAAAAATTTCTTTGGGTTGGTTATGGCATAGAAGGCTAGGTCATGTGGGTATGGTACAACTCAAAAAGCTTTTCAAACATGACTTAGTTGTTGGCTTGAAAGATGTGAAGTTTGAGAAAAATCGACTTTGTAGTGCTTGTCAAGCCGGGAAACAAGTCGCTAATTCTCACCATTCCAAAAGTATCATGTGAACCTCTATGCCATTAAAGCTCTTACATATGGATTTGTTTGGGCCAACAACCTATAAGAGCATTGAGGGTAATAGTTATTGTTTAGTCATTGTGGATGATTACTCTAGATATACATGGGTATTCTTCCTAAATGATAAAAGCGAAACCTCCGGGATTTTCAAAAGTTTTGCAAAGAGGGCCCAAAATGAATTTGATTTTAAAATAAAGCAAATTAGGAGTGACAATGGTTCTGAGTTCAAAAACACTAAAATTGAAGATTTTTGTGATGAACTTGGAATAAAGCATATAATGGAGTTGTAGAAAGGAAAAATCGTACATTAATTGAAATGGCTAGGACAATGCTTAATGAATATAATACTTCCGATAAATTTTGGGCGGAAGCTATTAACACCTCTTGTCATGCCATAAATCGCCTTTATTTGCATCGCCTTTTGAGAAAGACTTCTTATGAGCTTCTCATTGAAAGAAAACTGAACATTTCCTACTTTAGAGTATTTGGTTGCAAATGCTACATCTTAAGAAAGGGTGTTCGTGTCGGACCCGGATTTTTTAATCCAAATCCACTGTGATTTTACTGCACTATTCCCTGGATCAGTGGATAGTGCTCACAGATTACAGTTCTGAATATCAAAAGTACATATCATACGGAAGCATAAATATAATAGTAAACTTACTCATGGGCCGATTAGGCTGAAATCAATAAACTGCAGCAGCGGAAGAACGAAGCGCACAAGTGGGATCTTCAGGACATGCCCATGGGCAGCCAACTGGAGGTTCGCGACCTAGCCCTTGACATCTTCATCTTCTCGGTCAGCTTGTCCAATCTTGTTGCTGAGGCGAGGTGATTTGATTCCTGATTCTGAATTCTGTCGCAAAAGCGAGTGTGAGCACTCCAACCCCGTGCTCCGCAAGCCAACACGCAGAATGCAAATATATAACATGCATGGCTTGTCAATGGAAAGGCATAGGACTATTTTGTTTGCCAAATAGTGCTTTTGAATACAATTACTAAAATTTCCTATGACCTAGCAGATTTGAAACCACATTTTTTAAACCATTAGTTGTAATAATCCATGTAATCATGTTGGCATCACACCAACTAACCTTATGGCATCGCACCATAAGTTACCTCTTGGCATCGCACCAAGGGCGGCATATGACATCGCACCATATGCGTTGGCATCACACCAACTAACCTTATGGCATCGCACCATAAGTTACCTCTTGGCATCGCACCAAGGGCGGCGTATGACATCGCACCATACGCTAATTGTCGGCATCGCACCAACAATACATATGGCATCGCACCATATGTGGCTTATGGCATCACACCATAAGTTTCCCATCATGTTCAAAATAGTTTGAAAGGGTATTCCTTGGGGCATTAGTGTCACCCCAAGTAGCTAGCATTCCTAAGCATGTCATATAAATAAGGACTTAATTTGTGAAATCATATGTTAATTCTTACTATGGCGACAAGGTTCATATTTTCAAGTTTGGCAAGGAGAATAATATACACAACAGCAACAACATGTTTTAACTATCTTGCTGAAATCAACATAACATATTTCATGAAATAATAGCATGCAAGTTGATAATTTAAAAGGAAATAGCTTTGAAATGCTGGGTTCAATATGATCAAAGTGTTGACTCGCCTGGCGCGGTTTACCGCGATCTTGAGTTCACACAATGCTTTCTCTTGGGCTTCTGGTCTTTATCTTCGATTCACTCTTGATCACGTCTGATCCATTGATTCTTCAGGATTCCCATATCTAATTACGTGCTAAATGACTGAATACAAATAGAGGCAAATAACTCAAAAGATCCAAATAAATCCAAGTAAACTCGATTTAGCTTCATTATGAGTGATTAGGATGATTTGTTGTGAGGTCGGTGGTAGAATACGATAACTTGATCTTTTATTAATAATCTCTTTTATTATTTTTGTATTTATCAAGGAAGTTCCATGAGTTAGGATAGACCTATGAATTGGTGTAAGAGTTTAGCTGAGCGTTATTTTGTCAAGCGCCCATTTCCAGGTTTTATGCTATATGCGAGGTATACAATTCTTAGTTTATCGAGTTGATTCATATTACTGGTAATTTGATATGTATCATTTTATGCGACCCTAATTACTCGTGTTAATGGTTACATGTTTACATTGGAGTACCTATATGTCTGTGAGATTATTGTGATGCTTGATGACCTAGGGCTTTTATATTAAAATATGTCACTGGAATTGGTCTAATGGTGGCATGGTAAGTATTGGGCATATATGTTTACATGATAATTAAGGGCCATCTTTATTAAATATAGACATTTATCCAAACCTTTTCTCCTCACTAATGCCTTTAACAAATAATTAGATTTACACTTTAAATGTTAAAGTCACACTAATTATTTATCATGACAACTAATCCGAATTTAAATCATACTTAAACTCTCTAAAGTCTTATTTGAATTTTATTAGCTTCTCTAATCTATTACCTAATTTTTCATGATTTTTAATAATTAAAAAGAGTTACAAGAATTGAAATAAAAATGGGGAAAAGAGATGCGTCCGGCTGGAATCGAACTCAACCTTCGGAGTATAACCGTTGAGCGCACTGAGCTGGCCAAGTGAGCCTTCGGTCGGTCGTGACATGCTGGGGAACATGTTTGCATAAGAAGTGAGTGGGGCTGGGGCTGAACAGAAATGCTAGCCGGCCGAACAGGGGAGGTTCACGGCGGTCGGGGCAAGTGGGCTTGTCGGCGCGTCCGGCGGCCAGAGGGGCAGAGAACAGCCAAAATGGGTTGTTTAGTGGATGAGAGAGCTGGTGGGGGCCGCGTCTCCGGCCGGAAAGCTCCATGGGCGGCCAGCATTGGTGTGAGGCGGCCGGAGATGGAGCTGAACGGGGCGACGGTGGTAGGAGCTACGGGGACAGCAGAAGAGGTAAGTGTGAGCTGCAGAGAGTTGCTGGGAAGCTCACCGATGCGTTGACGGGACCGCAGGCGAGCCAGGGTGGTTCGGCGTCGGTTGTCGGCGGCGGCGCAGAGGGGCTTGCGGTGGCGGCCGACTCGGGTGGTCGAGAGCCTAAGATGATGAATGGAGGAGCTCCGGGGCGTCAAGGAGCTGCTCTTCGTGCACTGAATCGAGGAGGGGTCGCCCGAGGAGGAGGCGGCGCTGGCGGCGGTGATTTTGGCCGGCAATGGGGAAGAAGCGGCGGCGACGAGCTCTGATTTTCAAGGGTTCGATTCATTCCCAGAGGAGGTAGATAGGAGGTTGAGGTTCACTACGACGTGATCAATTTGATCGGAGCTTCGCCGGAGAGCCAGGGCGGCGTGGAGGCACGGCGGCGGGCTCACAGCGTGCGGGCGGAAGGAGAAACGGGGAGGAAATGGGGAAAGCCAGGAGAAGGCAGTGGGGCGCAGAAACACGGGAGGAGATCGCCTCCTACTTATGGCCGGAGGGAGCTGAGGCTGCTATTGTCGGAAGAGCACGGCGACGTGGATGGTGACGGGCTGCATGCTTGCCACAGGGAGGGAGGTGCACTGCGAGTTCAGAGAGAGCAGAGCACGCGCGGGCAGAGAAGAAGGAGCGGGCGAGGAAGTACAATGCGGGGCGCGCGGGTCCACGGGCCAGAGAGAGGAGGGCGCGGGGAAGAGCGGGGCCATGCGCAGAGAAGGGGTGCGGGCGAGCTGGGCCGACCGGTGGAGAGAGAGGCGCGTGGGTTGGACTACATACATACATACATACATACATACATACATACATACATACATACATGTGTTTGTATTTTATTCATTCACTTTTTATTGCTATTTATGCCATTATTTTCAAAATGAAATTTTATATTTTTAACTTAGATTTCCCCCTTCTTATACTGGATCATCTTTTCAGATTCGTATTTAAAGTTTCGAATTTCTATTATTTGTATATTCCTTTTTATGGCATTACTAATATTTGTTTTTGTCTTTTATGAGTTCTTAAATTTTGAAACCTCAACCAAATTCAGGAAAACACCATAAAATCCAAATTCCAATAAAATATATTGTAAAATAATTCAAAAGCTTCACATTTTCAAATTTCAATTTTTTGGGATGTTACAGTTCGGCTCTCTAAATTTCAAAGCCGATGTGGTGAAAAATTTGGAGTTAGTAGAAGAGTCATGTGATGTCCAATTTGATGAAACTAACGGCTCTCAAGAAGAGCATGAGAATTTGGATGATGTAGGAGATAAGGGTCTACGCAAAGCTATGGAAAACATGCAAATTGGGGACATCAAGCCAAAAGAAGATCCAACATCTCCAAGCTCATCAAGACAAGTGGAACCACCCACCTCTTCTACAACAAGTGATGTTCAAGTGCTAGACGATGAAGAGAAAGATCAACAACCTATAACTATCAAAATCCACAATGCAATTGCAAAGGATTATCCAATAGATCAAATATTGGGTGACGTGAGTAAGGGTGTTCTAACTCGCTCTAGAGTAGCTTCATTTTGTGAATATTACTCTTTTGTATCTTCTCTTGAACCTAAGCGTGTAGATAAAGCTCTAGATGACCCGGATTGGGTGAATGCTATGCATGAAGAGTTGAACAACTTTGCTTAAAATGAAGTTTGGACATTGGTAGAGAGACCCAAGGAGCACAATGTGATTGGCACAAAATGGGTCTTCCGTAACAAACAAGATGAGAACGGAATTGTGGTAAGAAATAAAGCAAAGTTAGTTGCTCAAAGTTATACTCAAGTCGAGGGTTTAGATTATGATGAGACATTTGAACCTGTTGCTAGACTTGAGTCAATTAGAATCTTGCTTGCTTTTGCATCATGCTTTGACATTAAATTATTTCAAATGGATGTCAAAAGTGCATTTCTAAATGGAACAATTTTTGAACTAGTATATGTAGAACAACCCCTGGGATTTGAAGATGCAAAATATCCTAACCATATTTACAAACTTTCAAATGCGTTATATGGCTTAAAACAAGCTCTAGAGCTTGGTATGAGCGCCTTCAAAATTTTCTTGCTTCAAAAGGCTTCAAAATTGGAAAAGTAGACACAACTCTATTCACAAAAAGTATCGATGATGATTTCTTTGTGTGCCAAATTTATGTCGATGATATTATCTTTGGTTCTACTAATCAAGACTTTTGCAAAGAATTTGGTGAGATGATGTCTAGAGAATTCGAGATGTCGATGATAGGAGAGCTAAGTTACTTACTTGGACTTCAAATCAAGCAACACAAAAATGGGACATTTATAAGACAAACGAAGTATGTGAAAGATCTACTCAAGAAATTTGGAATGAAAGAGGCAAAACCCATCAAAACACCCATGGCAACAAACGAGCATTTAGACCTCAACGAAGGAGGTAAGTCGGTAGATTCAAAGCTTTATAGATCCATGATTGGTAGTTTACTTTATCTTACCACATCTAGGCCCGATATTATGGTTAGTGTTTGCATGTGTGCACATTTTCTAGCTTCTCCAAAAGAGTGCCATTTAGTGGCCGTAAAGAGTATTTTAAGATATTTAAAACATTCCTCAAGTATAGGGCTTTGGTATCCCAAAGGTGTGAAATTTGAATTAATTGGATATTCGAACTCCGATTATCCGGGTTGCAAGGTGGATAGAAAAAGCACCTCGGGTAGTTGTCAATTTCTAGGTAGGTCCCTAGTATGTTGGTCTTCCAAGAAACAAAATTCCGTAGCCCTCTCAACCGCCGAAGCCGAATATGTCTCCGCCGGTAGTTGTTGTGCTCAATTGCTTTGGATGAGGCAAACATTGATGTATTATGGAATTAAATTTGATAAAATGCCTCTTTTGTGTGACAATGATAGTGCCGTCAAAATATTAAATAACCCTGTTCAACACTCAAGAACCAAGCACATAGATATACACCACCATTTCTTGAGAGATCATATGAGCAAGGGAGATATTGAAATTAGCCACATCCGAACCGAAGATCAATTAGCGTATATATTTACCAAACCACTAGATGAAAGCCGCTTTTGCAAATTGAGGAATGAGTTAAATGTCATAGACTACTCTAATGTAGCTTGAACTCTTGTCTCATTCAATTTTGCTCATTTGATGTTATCTTGTGGCATTTCAATGAATTTTATCCTCTCTCGGGCAAAAATTTGATTACTTTCATAAAAACTATATTCTAAGTCAAGAAATAGCTTTATTTATGCATAATGATCCTGAATGATTTTATTTGAATGCAAAACTAGGGATCATTTGCATTATTTCATGTTCTAAAGTTCATATCCTGAAAAGTTCCAGAAAAATCGGAACTACCGCTGTTATTTTGCGGTATTTCCGTTTTGCCAAGAAATCCGGAACTACCGCCGTTGTTCTCACGGTACTTCCGGGATTTCTGGGGAATCGGAACTTCCGGCGTGTTAAGCACGGAACTTCCGATATCTGCAAAATTTAATGCGGTTTCCAAAACCGCCAACCTCCCTGCCGTTACTCCCTCCTCCTTGATTATCTCTCTCTCTCCTCTCCTCCTTTCCCAGAACCGCACCCACTCCTCTCCTCTTTTCCTCTCTCTCCCAAAAACACACCCCTCTCCCAATCTTTGATCCGAGGGAACTTCTTCGTTTTTGGGCGATCCTCTGCTCTTCTAGGGTTCATCTCCTTCACTTTTCAAGGTAAATAGGATCAAAACCCTCTTTATCTTGCTCTAAGAACCCTAGGGCTAAAATTAGGTTAATTTGAAAATGTGATGATTTTTTGCTGAAATTTCTTCGGGCAAATTAGTTTCTTTGGTGGTATTATGATGTTTATACATACATGCATTGGATTCAATCCAAGTAATACCCCAAAAATTCAAAGATTAAACTTGCCCTAGAAATACTTCAGTAAAATCGGAACTACCGCCCGAGCAGCCGGAACTACCGGGGTCCCGGAAGTTCCGCAATTTGAATGCCGGAACTACCGGAAGTTCCGCAGTTAAGCCGTCGGTACTTCCGATTTTCCTGAAACAGCAAAAACTTCATTGCTTTTCAATTCAAACATGTTCCTCTTTTATCCTATCTCATTCCTTGATATCTTAATCTATGTTTGAAGATGCCGAGGAAGAAGAACACCTCCCACAAGACCTACGTAGGTGTTCGGGGTCAATCTTCCTCCGCACCCGCTCCTGAGCCAGAATACGAGGAAGGGGCAAAGGTCCTGCCTCCGACTCTGAGAGTGAGTCCGAGGCATCCGATGCTTCTCCTGAGCAGAGTGAGTAGTATGAGGCATCGGATGAGGAGATGCCAGCGGCAGAAGAACAGCAAGTGGACCTAAGCAAGATCACAAGTGAAGATTATGCCAGCTTGCGACGCCGCAGTCAGTATGTGCTCCCCTGCAATTCTCAGAATCCAAAATTCCATACAAAGTTCCAGGAGCAAGTATATATGTAGATGTATGGTCCTTCTCGCAAGTTTGCATAGCACAAGTATGTGGATTGGGACCATTTGTCACAGATTGACAAATATGATGGTGCTTACCGTCTCTTTTAGCGAGCGGGGATTCACCACCTTGTTGCTCTCCAGTCCAGTTACAATGAGGAGATGATCCGGCAGTTCTACGCCACCCTGTACATCTCCCCAAACTATGAGCACTTGTGTTGGATGACCGGACAGCAGCCCGTGGATAGCACCAAGCACGAGTTTGAGCTGGCACTTGGCACTGAGTCAAGTGCCTATGAGAAGGTGTTCAGTAGGCCAGCTCTACCTATTTCAGGATACACTTCTCCGTGTGTCTTTGTGCCCGGTTTCAGGCTTCTCCTCGCGTATCTCACCGCCAGGCGGTGAAGCGCATTCTTCGGTACCTTCGAGCTACCATTGACTATGGTATCTAGTACTCTTCCTTGTCCTGTCTTTCCTTGAGAGCCTACTCGGATGCAGACTTTGCCGGCTGTAGGATAGATAGGAAGAGCACTTCAGGTACCTGCCAGTTGCTGGTCTTCGAGGAAGCAATCCGGTGTTGCACAGTCCACCGCAGAGGCCGAGTACGTTACTGCAGCCAGTTGCTGTAGCCAGGTGCTCTGGATGGTCTCGACCCTGCGGGACTTTGGGTTAGCTATCGACAGTGTTCCACTCTTTTGTAATAACACTTCTGCGAGGTGATTTGGCTCAATTCGTGGAGCCGGTCCGATTCGTTCGGGTTTACCTCAACGTGGACTAGGGGAGACCGGCAAGTCTCCGATCACCACGGTAAAAACTGATTGTGCCATTTGTGGTTTGCTCTCTTGTGCTTATTTACATTCAAGAAATTTATTTGTTTAGAACCATTTGATTGCTTGTGTTAATAGAGTAGCAAATTTTGATCTAGACTAGAATTGTACTTGTTCTTAGGACAATTCATATTGTGCTAGTGATCATTTGAGCCATTTTATCTCGACTTAGTTGCTACATTGCTTACTTGAGTTAAGCAAATAATTCTAGTTGAAATTGTTAGTTTAAATTAGAAAAAAAAATTAAAATGCCTATTCACCCCCCTCTAGTCGGTCTACTCGATCTTACACTGAGTCACTCGCAGCATCTAGTTTTGAAAGATGTGTACGAGGAATTGGAATGATGAGACTTAGAGAAGTGCAGATTTCAGGGGGAGATTTTTCTCAAGCTCATTATTAAAACTTGACCACAAAGATCAAGTACCCAAAGAATAAATCTTGAAGATTAAATGAAATTGAGTGGATTGTACTCTTTTTCCTTGACAAGTTTTTCTGAAGTTTCTCGGCCAAGGTTTTAAATAAGATAATTCGTGCAACGTAGCATAACATGTATCATGTATGCTTTCTGCAAATTTTTTCAACTAGGTTTTTATGGAGTTTTGATGAGGTATGATCTAGTTGTATGGGTGCCTGAGGAGGAGTGTTGGGAAATCTGGGCTTGGGCTTGAAGCCTTCGCCTATGGTGAGCACTTCACCACTAGGCTATAAATATGGAGTGCTATTAGTTATTTTGTATACGTGAAACAAAAAATAATAAAGAAATATCAAGAGTTCTCCCCTATATCTCTGTATTTTTAATCTATTATTTATATCTTTTGTATTTGATCTTTTTTATATAAAAAAGAAATTAATTAGACTCGTCAGTGGTGATTTCTCAGTATTTTATAAGAGAGTACTTTACGTAAAGCTGCACTCAGCTATTGGATTAAGATCGTAACTAAGAAGTTGGGCCTCACTTAAGGCACCGTCCCACACGATTTTTTTTGGCGATTTTTCCGTACCTGTCCATCCAAGTAGCGCATAGCCTTTTTTTTAGGACACTGCTCACACTAGCTTAGCTAACCCCATTAATTCGAGCCTGCCTTGCTCGCGCCCACGCGCAAATCTCACCGCCCGTCCTTTCATCGCGTCACTCATCGCTCGTCGTGTCGCGTACTCGATCGCTAGCTGCACCTTTCAATTCACGCGCCATATTAAACGCTTGCTAATTAAGCTTTGCTTACGACAAATGCAGTAGTCCATGTAGAAGTAGAGATGGGATTTGAGCCGTGTTTTTTTGGGCCAGTCCGAAGCACGGGTGGTCCGGCACGGCCCAAACACGGCCCGACCCGACACGTGGCGGGCCGTGCCAGCCCGGCACGAACGGCGGGCCGTGCCGGGCCTGGAAAACCGGCACGGCACGGCGATTCGTGCCGTGCTTGGGCCGGCACGGCACGGGCGGCACGGCGGAGCACGCCTCCGGCCTCCCCCAGTCCACCTTCCGTCGACATCCAAATCCCAATCCCCACAACCACAACCATCACAGAGCAGACTAGCAGAGAAGAGAGAGTAGAGGGGAAGGAGGCACACCGGTCGCCGGAGCTTGGACGAGCCGCAGCATCCCGCATCCTGCGCAACGGCGGTGCGCCGGACGCTGACACCCCCGTGGTGGTCGTGGTGGGGAAGGGCCCCTCCTCCTCGCCGTCCTCCCAAGCGGCAGGCTCGATCGGTGGCGGCGGCGTCGCCATGGACATGGAGGAGGTGCGGGCCTGCAGGGACCTCGGCCTCGAGCTCCCCTCCGACTGCACCGTCGAGATACAATGCTACGGCCTCTCCGCCTACAACAGCCCGAGGGGCGGCGGAGAAGGAGGGGCGGCGGGGGAAGGCGGGGGCGGGGGAAGGAGGGGGCGGGGGGGGAGGAGAGGGCGGCGGGGGAGGCGGCGGTGGGGAGCCGGGGAGGGGGCGGAGGGAGGCGGCGGGGGAGGGGCGGAGGGGGAGGGGGCGGTGGGGGAGGCCGAGGGAGGGAGGGGACGGCGGGGGAGCCGGGCGCGTGGGAGGGAGGGAAGGAGGGGGTTGGCGGGGAGATTGGGGGGAGGAGGAATCGGGGGAGGAAGGAGGCGAAGTGGCAGGTGAGAAGAATCGCGCGGCGCCCAGCGGTGAAGGATTTTAGGGTTTAGCCGGTTAGAGTTTTGTATATTGTTTTCAATTTAGTCCTTCAGATTTTCTAAAATCTACAAATAGGTTTTTATTTATTTTGATTTGTTCTATTCTAGTCCTCATAAATTCTGATTTCATCGCTGAAAGGTCCTATACATCTGTTGTGACATTTACATATGTACGGAACAGTCCTTAGAATGCCAAATTTGAATATTGAGTTAGGTTTTGGAGATGTGAATGTGTGATGTGTATATATATGAGATGAGGAGAAAGATAAAGATGGTTGGATCTTAATCTAATAACTGAAAAAAGTGACTGAGATATGTTGTGATTTAGGCCGAGTTCATTTTTGCACTTGTGATATGAGGTGTCTTTTATTGTTCTTCATTTTTGCACTTTGTGATATAAGGTGTCTTTTATTGTTCTTTCTTAAGAAACATCATCATGCAAGAATAATGAGTATTTTCAATGTTCCTCCTCCTTAGGTTACCACTACTGAACCCTAGGTCACATCCTCATGGCTTTCTTGCTTCTTTGTGTAAAATCGGTAGGGCTGGACTGCTGGAGAAGAAGATTAATCAAATTAACATATTCTAACATATATTATAATTTGACAACATAGCTCACCTCCATTGTGATTTTATTTTATGTGAGCAAATTACTACTACATGCGCTTCTAATTCTAACATAGCTCCCTTCACCGACTGCCTTTTTAATTCGAGCATTTGATGAGATAATCACCCCATGTGTGTTACAATTAACCATTATGTAAACAGAGATATGCTGTTATTGGTGTGTGTATTCCAAGTAGTTACTAAATGTTCGAGAAATTATTTAAAATCGATTTCTTAACTATAGTAAATTGCACTCATGACTCTCTTTGAGCTTTTCTATTTGACTAGTTGGGCAGCCCTATGCTAGATTGCCGGGCGATGAGGTAGATGTCCACATACGCCACAGTCCAATTTGCACCAAGATGTGTATACCATTGGACTAAATGACCAAGTTCGGAGGTGAAATGACATGAGACAATAGTATTGAATTTTAAGTAGGTTTTTAATAAGGTGGGTACAAGAGAAAGGAAGATGGCGGCCACCGCTACCATCGTCACCGTCGCTTTCGTCGTGTATAGTTACTTTGGGCTGGGCTTGGGCTGGCACGGCACGAACACCGGCACGGTGGGCTTTGGGCCATGCTTGGGCCTGGCCGGAGGCGAGGCGGGCCGGCACGGCACGGCACGACGGGATGACTGGGCCGAGCCGGCACGGCACGAAGCGGCCCGAAGCACGATGGGCTTGGGCCGTGCCGGCACGGCACGGCCCAATTCCCACCTCTATGTAGGAGTAGTAATTTATGGCCTGCTCATATGGGTTTTTATTGATAGTTTTTGGTGGTGATTATTTGGGTTTTTTTATAGCTTATGGCTGAAAAAACACTGTAACTGACAGAGATTTATTTAGCATAATTAAATTTAAAAATATAAAAAATATGTTAGCTCATTATGTATAATACAAACAAATATGGGAAAAAAGAACCGGCAAAAAAGCTCAACAAAAAGTTAAAAGTTCAAAAAAAGACGAAATTTATGAATAGTGAAAAATATGCCAGAAGCTAAAAGTTAAAGCCAAAACGATCACAGCCTTTGACTTTAGTTTATAAATAGTAATAGTTTATAGAGAGTCGTACAGAGAGAGAAACTTACGAAAACACAGTGTGTACTATAATTAACTAGTAATTTTACTTTAAATTAATACTCTATTTAAAAATTAAATACTATAAAAAAATTACAAAAACAGTTTTTAAAATTCAATACAGACAAAGCGAGTACTCCACACGGCAACACCCCCTCGATGATAGTACGTGTAAGCTGATTGATTCGCTTCCGTCACCGACAATCATTTGCCCGTGTGGGGGCCTCGCTGATGAGCCAAACACGTAGTAGTACGAACACCTTGTTAATGTGGAATAGTTAATTAACCCCTACTACGTCGCTTAACAGGCGATTAGCAGCGAGCTTAATTACCCGGTGCTGCACTAGGCCCTGATCAACATGGCTGAAAAGCCCGTGGCTTATGGCTGAAAACACTGTAGCTGGCTGAAAAAAGCACTGTAGCTGACAGAGGCTTATTTAGCATAATTAAATTTAAAAAAATTTAAAAATATAAAAAATATGTTAGCCTATTACGTATAATACAAACAAATACAGGAAAAAAAAGAACCGGCAAAAAAGCTCAACAAAAAACCAAAATTTTAGAAAAAGACGAAACTTGTGAATAGTGCCAAATAAGCCTCCAGCACTGTTCATCAGCCCTTTTGATCGCAGCCCTAATCATGCTTCACATTTAGGTCAGGGCGACCGGCCCTCGATCCGTATGGTCCGCAGCAGGCGCACGGATCTTAAAGTGGACGCGGCAGGCGGGAGGGTGGGTCGACGGCGCTGACCACTCGTGAGCGAACACCTGGGGCGGCACATGTTGGCCAGGTGGGCCCGGCCGTGCCATGCGCGCCTCCCTCGCGCAACGCCGCGGGCCAGGTCTCCTGCCACGTGTCCTGGGCGGTCAGTACTGCCCTCCTGCGATCGCGATAACCCATGCAGCCCACGACGCCGCCCCCACAATAGCAAGACCCTCTGTCACGTGGGACCCACGCTTCGTCTTGAATGAGTACAGGCTTTTTAAGGCCCGGTCCATTTCAGTTTCAGTTTCTGACTTCTGACTTATATTTTACTATTTATAAATTTCATCTTTTTTTAAACGTTTAGCTGTTTTTTGAGCTTTTTTGCCGGTTCTTTTTTTCTCGTATTCGTCTGCGTTGTCCGTGTTGAGCTAGCATATCTTTTCTATTTTTAAATTTTTTTAGATTTAATTACACCAAATACGCTATCTTCAGTTACAGTGTAATTTCAGCCATAAACCACATCTTTTCTGCTTAATCGAGCGGAGCCAAGTAACGAGGAATAGAGATAGGGTGTTGCTACCGCGCGTACATCTAATGGAAACTATTCCATTGTGCTGTCCTCTCCTAGACGGCGCAACATTTAATAATACTACACGTAATAAATATGATTAATCACTGTAACAAAAATATTATTAACTTGTACAACAAACTAAGTATAATCTCAACGGAAAATTTTAAAAAGGATATCTCAGTTTCACTAAAACAAATCAATGATCAATCTTGTTGGATATATATAGTAGTGTTTCTATACTACCTCATAAGTACCAAACAAAACAATACGTGATACTATATATGATGCAATATTCTTGATTTTTGATAGAAGTGAAGTTAGATGTGGTCATATGGATGTGAGAGAGTCATGTCCATGTTCAGAGCCATCCCATCTGGACGTCTGGTTGAAAATAATATCGTAAAATGAATATTTTGATCCACTTTCTATTCTAAACAGACTGTAGTTTCTAGCTTCTAATTGAAATTGCATTAATGTTTATTAGTTTTTTGAGTTATTTAAAAATACCGTTATATTTTTATGAATAATGTAAATGAATGGGAGAGAAATAACCAAAATTAAAAAATTAAGGCGTTTCAAGTGAGTGAGAGTCGCCGAAACCCCTGGAGCGGTCGCGTGTCTTCCCGTCGCCGAAGCTGCCGCTCACCAGTCACCATCACGTGATTCCTATCCGCGATGCTCCCGCCACCATCCCGGAAGTATCTCGCAGTGCCACCCGCCACCGTCCACGTGTACAGATCACCACGTGTCCCCATCCCGTACGTCCTCTCCCGTGAATCACCAGATTTTCCGGCGCATCTATAAGTAGCTCGGCTTCCCATTTTGGCCGCCGCAGAAGAGAGAGAGAGAGAGAGAGAGCGCGCGCTTCTCCACCGTCAACACGGAGTAGCTTTTTTATCTCAAAAAATAAACGGAGTAGTTTTTGTATGCCCGTCTGTTCTGTTCGTTTCCCTCCAAATCCCATCGCGAGATGCCACCGCACGAGCGCAGGGCGCCGCACCGCCGGATGCTGGCGCTGCCGGCGGTGTGCCCGTGCGAAGACATCTCGCTGGGGACGCTGCTGGCGTCGCTCGTCTCCCTCGCGGCCGACGTCGCCGCCCGCGACGTGGCCGCGCTCCCCGCGCTCCGGCGAGGGGCCGGCAAGGCCGTACGTATCTCGGGCGTCCTCCTCGCGTTTCTTGAGGAGGTCCGCGAGGCGTCGTCCGCCCCGCTGCTGCCCGGCGCCGCCGTGCTCGGCCTGTCCGAGCTGCACGTGGCGATGCAGAAGCTGCGGTTCTTGCTCGCCGACTGCGCGAGAAAGGGGGCGAAGCTGTGGGTGCTGATGAACGCCGAGCTGGTGGCCTCCGAGCTCCGGGTGGTGCTCGGCTCCGTGGCCACGGCGATGGACGTGCTGCCTGGGGACGTGGTTGGGGCGTCGGCCGAGGCCATGGAGCTCGCGGGGCTGGTGTCCGAGCAGGCGTGGCGCGCGGCGGTGCGGCCGGACGCGGACGATGGCCGCGCTGCGCGGAGCGTGCTCTCAATGCTCGCGCAGTTCAAGAGCGGCGTCACGCCGGACGCCGAGGATGCCAGGCTGGTGCTCGGCCATGTCGACATCACGAGCTGGTGGGACTGCGCCGAAGAGGTGTCTTTCTTGGAATCTGAGCTGTTCGACTTGTTGGAGGCCGGCTGCGAGAACGACAACGACCTCGTGCTCATCAACGGCCTAATGGCATTCATGGTGTACTGCCGCGTGGTCTTGTTTGATCGCATTGACTCCAAGAAAGCCGACGCGGCGGTGCCTGCGCCGAGGCCGGCGAGCTGCGCGGCGTGGATAAAGGCGCTGCAATGTCCGATCACTCTGGAGCTGATGACCGACCCGGTGACCGTGGCCACCGGCCAGACGTACGACCGCGCGTCCATCAAGCGGTGGGTCAAGAACGGGTGTCGGACGTGCCCTGTCACCGGCGAGAGGCTCCGCAGCGCCGAGGTCGTGCCGAACGTCGCGGTGCGCGGGATCATCGAGCAGTTGCTCCTCAGCAACGGCGCGTCGCTCCACGAGCCGAGCGGCATGCACCGGTGCGCGGTCGACAAGACCGCCGCCCCGTTCGGTGCCGCCGAGGCCGGCGGCGTGCGTCTCGCCGTGGCCTTCCTGATCGCTAAGCTCTCGCGGGGCTCTCCCGAGGAGCAGAAGAAGGCGACATACGAGGCCCGGAAGCTCTCGAAACGCAACGTCTTCCACCGCGCGTGCCTCGTGGAGGCCGGCGCCGTGCCTTGGCTGCTGCACCTCCTCTCCTCCAGGGACGCGTCCGTCCAGGACAATGCCGTGGCCGGCCTCCTGAGCCTCTCGAAGCACCCGGCCGGCCGGAGCGCGCTCGTCGAGGCGGGCGGGCTCGGCCTCATCGTCGACGCCATGAACGTCGCCGCCAAGGTCGAGGCGCAGCAGAACGCGGCGGCCATCCTGTTCTACCTGTCGTCGAACAGCGACTACTGCGAGGAGATCAGCCGCACCCCGGAGGCCGTCCCGACGCTCGTCCACCTCATGCGGGAGGGCACGTACCGCGGCCGCAAGAACGCGCTGGTCAGCCTCTACGGGGTGCTCCAGTGCGCGAGCAGCCACGGGAAGGCGGTGTCCGCCGGCGCCGTGGCCGTGCTCGCGAGCCTCCTGTCCAGCGACCGCGACGACCTCGTGAACGACTCCGTCGCGCTGCTCGCGAGGCTCGCCGAGCAGCCGGTCGGCGCGGCGGCCGTCCTGGCCAGCTCGGCGCTCGTCGCCCGCCTCGTCGACTTCCTCGGCGCGTCGGCGTCCAGGTCGGGGAATGACCACTGCGTGGCGCTGCTGGCCTCGTTGTGCCGGCACGGCGGCGAGAAGGTCGTCGCCCTTCTGGGCAAGATGCCGGGGCTGATGCCGGCGCTGTACGCGCTCATCGCCGACGGCAACCCTCAGGCGAGCAAGAGGGCGATGTGGCTTGTCAACGAAATACACCTGCACTACGAGCAGCGCCAGACGGAGGCGGCCGCGCCGCCGGCTGGTGGCCGTGTCATCCGAGTATAGTACACGAACTTCGTCCCAGCTCGCATTTTTGAAGAGCAGGGTTGGATTTTGATGTTCGTTTTATTGTGCTACGATCGTGAGACGTTCTACCGGATACGCACACACACCTGTAATTTATGTATGTATACTGTATAGTTGTACAGAGAACGATGTGTTAGTTATTTGCAACTTTGCATTTCTTTCAGTTGTTTTCCTCTTGTGCATAATTAGGGGAGTGGGCTTCAGTGCACGATGTGGTGATCTGAATAAACAAAGAAGTCGTCTTCTTGCGGCTAGAGTTGTTGATGATTGCATTCGTGTATCCAAAGTGCTTTATGTTGCTTGACTGATGTGCTTGGAATCGCCCTAGCTTGTGATTTGCGATTCGGAAGGGGTAACCAAGCAGCAGCTTTGCATTAGAGGCCTCGTTTGCAGCAACGGAAGGATGTTCACTCGATTGATCGTTTCTTGATTGTATAGTTAAATTGAAGTCGTTTCTGAATATGAAGGAAAGTGCCCGCTTCCGGATTGCCGGAGCACCATTTGCGTGGGAAGTCTGAACAAGATGCGGAAGCAATGGCTTGCGTTGTGTCAAAGTCACTCGACTGAAAGATATGTTGAATTGTGAATCACTGTGAGTTGTGACAAGATACTTGAATAAGCAAGCCCGTCTAGCAGTCGGTAGAGAGCGCAAGGCTCTTAGGCCTGTACGTACTGGTTTTTAAAAGCCTTTTTTTAATAAATAGTTTTTTATCGTACTTAATTTTTTAATAGAGTATCTTTCTAAAACGGTGTCTACTTATCAATTATAGCAAACACTATATTAACTTTATTTATATCGATTAAAATCGCACGTGAGTATCCCTCTCTATAAGCTTCTCTATAAACTATTACTATTCGTCAGCTAAAACTAAAAGCCATTATTCGGCTCGCTCAGCTTACCTGGCCCTCTTCAATGGCACCACTTGTTTCCCTGCCGCTAAACAGCTATGGAAAAGTTGGGTACCACTAAAGGTGAAATTCTTCGTCTGGTTTGCCTTGCACCGTCGCTGCTGGACCTTCTCCCGGCTTTGCAAACACAAAAATCAAGCACCGGAAGTTTGCCTTCTTTGCGACCAACACCCAGAGATAACCAACCACCTCCTACTTCACTGTGTCACCACCAAGATCGTTTGGCTCAAAACTTTCCAGTGGATTCACCTCTTGCTGGCTGGTTTCTTCAGCAACACCGACCGACTGAGTGACCGTTGGCTCAACGCTCGCAAATCGGTCCCTAAGCATGCCTGAAAAGGGTTTGATAGCCTATGTCTGCTCATTCCTTGGATGATCTGGAAAGAGCGCAATAATTTGTGGTTCAGAGATTCTGCCTTTGCTTTGGACACCCTTCTAACATCCATCCAGCAGGAATGCCTCTCTTGGTAGATGGCGAGAGATACCTCTTTAGGCTCCTTATTGCCTTCCAGTTTGTTTTAGTCGCCAGCCGGCGTTCTGTCTTAATGCTTCCCCTTTGGCTTTCTTCTTTCTTCTTTTTTGTAGGATCGTATGGCGCGATCAGGGGGGTAAATGATTGCCTCCACTTTTTGATACCTGAAAACAAATCTCAAACAAGAAGAAATGCAATCTAAATTACCAGATGTAGATTTCGACCGCAAGTTGTTCGACCGCTCGCTCGGCTACTCGCTTGACCTCCTTTGCACGTAGTCAAAATCTTCCGCTACGCTTGACCGCTTCGACCGCTCGAATGCTTCGTTCTCTTGATCGCCGATGAGGACACAAGAAAGCGATGCTCAGAAGAACTCGCTAAGCTTCGATTGAGACAATGGGACAACATCGACGGCAATTTCCTTCTTTGAGAATAGATATAATATTTCACTTCTATATCATGTTCGTGGCTACAAAGCACCCTCACGGCACCCCAAAAAATACTAGCACAAAAACCCTTATAAAGCCATGGCTAAAACCCTTAGCCTCTCCCTATTTTTATATACTAGAACCCTAAACCGTGTTCGACTCAAACACGGACACGAAATCCTATCTCTTCCTCAAATCAAGGGATCTGAAACCCTTCCGAACACAGGTTCTATATAAACTCCACCTCTTTCAAGTTATAGACTCCATCCAAAACTCCTAACTCAACATGTGATGAAGCTTCCAGGATCACACCTCCCGTATCTTCACCACGCCTTATCAACTTCCGTGTCGAAACCTTCAAGACCGGCGCACCTTCGATAGCTTCTCCACGCATCACCACCTCTCGTGTCGAAGCCTCCGGGACCGCACCGCCCCATAGTTTCACCACGAATCACCACCTGTGATCTCCACGTGCTCCAGCATTAGCCGAACCACCTCACGTGACATTCTCAACCAGCTGGGCCTCAAATCTCCCCATTCTAGTTTTGGTCCTCCTCGTCACCCACCATGATCATCTTTACGCCCACCTGCACATGCAAAGACCAAAGAAACGTTTTTCCTCATTAGCGCACACACTTATAAGCACACCCTCAACCAACCATCAACACCAATTGGTTATCCATGACCGCAAATCTCATCGCTATCTAGAAATCGGACTTAGATCACTCAATACGACCACTAGCTCAACGAGTACTCAAAACAATAAGTACTCAGGAATTACCATTGCTCTGCTCAAAGCACCCATAAATAACGCATCGCTACCGACCAAAACCATCGAGTACTGACTACTGAGTATCGATCGCTACGACTAAGACACCCAATCGCCAAATCTTCGACTATCAATGATTAATCAATCACTGCACCATTGATCACCAAGTACTGAGTGTCACCGACAACCGATACGACCAGTTTAGTCAACCACTGACCCAACATGAGTACTCAAAGTACTTGAAGATCACAAGAATTAAATCACTTGTATCGACCATGAAGTCTATGAGTACTGATTGTGAAGCCTATGGCAACCAATCGCAAAACCTTCAACTACCAATCGTGTGGTCTACTACAACCGATCGAAAAGCCCAAGACAACGACAGCTGACCACGAAGTCAATGACTATCATGATAAGACTGCAAAGTCTACGACTATGACAGCAAATCGTGAAATCTACGATCATTGAACTCGATCGAAACCACTCGGACTGGTCCAAAACTACTCATACGCTGATCAAAACTACTCGGACGTTGATCAAAGCCACCCAAAGTCAAAACTTTCGAATGCGATCGATCAAAACTTTCACAAACGCAAATTTTCATGAAACTCAAATATCAATTATTCATCATCACCATATTCACAACCATCCGCATGGTCTAACACTTTTTCTCTCCTTTTAGCTGGTTGGCCTCCTAGGCTTGTTAAACCAATCTTCTTTTCATTACTGTGTATTTGCTCCCCACTTTATTGAATGCAACAATCCTTGCATTTGTGAGAAAAAACTAAAAGCTATTAGCAAAAGCTAATATGAACACCTCCTTAACCTTATGGTCGTGGGTTAGCCGCACGGTGGGCACTCGCTTCTAGGCTCTTCCGTTGCCCTTTTCTTTGGCTGAGAACAATCTAACCCTTGTACAAGTGTAGCTGTTTGAAAAAACTATACAGAACAGGGCACATTTCATTTTTTAACAAATTTGATCAATGCCATCAGAAAGATGGTGTGTTGGAAAATACCATCGCAAACCAAACGTGTAGTGAATGCCATTGCAAACACAAAGTGCTAGAGAATGCCGTCGTCGTTAGCTTTTCCATCCTTATGCTCTGTTAACCACCATTTAGGAGAGAGAAAATATATAAATGACACTTTTGCTCTTTGGCATTCTGAAGAAGAACAACAGATGGCAAAGTGGGGAAGATGGCCACAACTCTCAAGGTTGGTGGCATCGGCAAGAGGAGAGGTGGGTGATGCTAACGATGGGTAAAATAGGTTGCCATAGCCATGGAGAGGCCATAGGAGGTGGCGCAGGTGTTGGAGCACGATGGCAACATGAACGACATCGTCTCCCCTAGCTACAGCCGCCATCGCCTCCTCCTTTCTCACCGCAGCATTGCTCGCCCTAGCCTCAACACACACAAGCGATGTTCCAAGATACAATCGCACCATGAAGCCACCCATGCCACACACTTGCCAATGGCCATGTCTTGCTTTCCCAGCTCTTGCCTGCGTTTTCCATGCAGCGCGCACACCACGACGCCGCCCTAGAGCGTGCCCAGCACGGTCGCAATTCTGCAGTTGCAAATTTCCACCAAGTTCCACATCCCACAACCAATTTGACCTACTATCGCTTGCATCGTCGTCTACAGCGCCGGTAAGCTACCGCAGCCCAGCTTGTTGTAGCAAAATCCTTCAAAATTCGAGCTCCACATCACCTCTCTGCCCAAGAAGTTGCGCCCACTAGCTTCACCATGCCAATACTAGAAGAAGCCCTTTGCTTCCCGAGCTGGACCTCGCTGGAATCCCGCCGGCGCCGGAGAAGACCGCCATCTCTCTGTTTTGCCAATGCGCATGGCATCCCGCCACTGCACGCCATCCCAGCTCGGGTGGCCGCCGCAGAGAATTACAGCCGCAATACACCTTTAAACTCAAGAACTTAACAACTAGAGACTATTCTGCTCATGTCCCTGCTCGAGACAACGTGAAACCTTCTCCTAAAATGGTTCGTTTACTGTGTTTATTTATAAAGCATTTTCGTTTGGGTATTGATAAACATCATCCGGATGTTTTCTTTCTAACTATCATCCAGATTTGTGACCGTTGGATTAGAGATCCAACGGTCATGAATTCTCCCCACCCCCTCCAAAAAACAATCTCCCCCTCAAAAAAAAATCTCCCCCTCAAAAAATAAGAGACCGTTGGATCTCTAATCTAACGGTCCGAAATTTGGATGATTTTTAGAAATAAAACATCCGGATGATACATATACACATCCTTTTCGTTTTATTTATCTCCTTCTTTATTCTCTCATAGAAATTGCATCATTTCCATGTAGTTCCATTCTGTGGTCGGATATAAAAGGACTTGCCTTTCTGCTGAGATGAGCAAGAGAACTTGTTTCCATGTTATTTCATTATGTGAAAACAAAGAAGTTACCTCGCTCAAAACGGTTTAGGCTTCTGACTTCTGGCTTATTTTTCACTATTCAACAATTTCGTCTTTTTCTGGTGTTTTGGTTTTTTTGAGCTTTTTTGTCAGTTCTTTTTTTTCCGTGTTCGTTTGTACTATCCGTGATGGGTTAACCTGTTTTTTATTTTTAAATTTGTTTAAATTTAATTACGTCAATTAAGCCACCATCAGCTACAGTGTAATTTCAACCAGCTACAATGCTTTTCAGCCATAAGCCACTCAAAAAATCATTTTAAGCACCCCTATAAACATGTTATTGTAGCTACACTATGGCTACTGGCTTTAGTTACTGCCAATTCTGAACTTGATGTGGATGGCTAGTGCTTTGTGTTCCCCACGGCTTTGGCCAATTCTCGTAACTTTTTTTTTTTAAAGAAGTAACTCAAATATAAGAACATATCTATTCTACTTAATTATAAGGTGTGTCTAGGTATCACATAGATATTTTCTTTTTAGCAATCATTTAAATTTAGGACCATTGGTTTAGAGATCCAACGACCTTTTTTTGAAGGGAGAGATTTTTTAGATGGAGCAAATTTGTGACCGTTGAATCTCTAATCCAACAGTCACAAATCTAAATAGTAATTAAAAAAATATCTGAATGATGTTTATCAATACTCTAATTGCGGATAGTTGTTTATATCCATCATGATTTGATTCTTCTGCCAATTCTTCTGATAACAGTAATGTCTATGCAACATGCGACCTGTGTCTCGTAACAATTCAGCAGCAGCGTAACCGATCAGAGCACACTGTCGGCTGTGGAGGCGATCGAGCTGGGTCGGTGTGCATGTAGATAAACGGAATAAGCATTTTCTTCAATCCTGGATTAGTGCCACTAGCCCAACATCGACGAACTAAAAAAATATATATAAACATTGTATTCTCGAAGAAAAATATATATAAATTCTGCGATCAGCATCTCGCGAACTACCGCAATAATATTTCTCTTTGATTCCAGATATTGGCCTCTGTCAGTTTGTCAGTTTCGGATGCTCGGATGCACACCAACTGGCAGAATCATTGGAATTTCCATTAAAAGGACAGAAACACGTCTATGGGTATTTGATTCAATATTTAAAGTCACGGATGCGTATATCGTGTACAATTTAATATGAGAAATGGTTATATATTTTTCTCTCTAACAAAAATAACATTAATATTAAAACACATGAAGACGTAAGTAGCATTTATTTATCATTTATTATACTTTAAAAATTATGTAAATCACTGTTGAGAAAAAAAATAAAAATACCTTTCATTTAATATCTTTATATAAATCTCGAAGCACATTGAAAAGATAAAATGAGTACATGGGCATCATTTACACGTGGCTTAGTTTGGCGATGACTTACGGTTTTTCACTGTAGCTAGCTTATTTTTCACTATAACTGAAAGTAGTTTATTGGCATAATTAAATTTAAAAAATTTTATAAAGAAAAATGTGTTAGCCCATCACGTACAATGCGAATGAATACGTGAAAAAAAAGAAAAAAAGCTAAAAAGCCAAAAAAACATGAAATAAAAAAAGTAAATTAAAAGTCAAAAATCAAAGCTGAAATGAGTGGTGCCCAGAATGAACTATCCAGAGCGGTGCCCAAAATGAACTATCTTCCATAGCTCTTTTCTAGTAGGCTCATCAGGTGCTGCTTGAGAAAATATGTTTAATTTTGGTAGGTTTGAATCGCTGTAATACCACAAACTAACCTAAATAATTGTAGGATCGAAGATAATAACATAGGGGGTGAATATTGCTTTCAAACTTTCTCCCAAATATTTCACAATCCATCACTCCAATAACTACAAAGGTATGAAGATTATGATGAGAAACTACCACAAAACAAGCGAGACAAGCTGCTAAAATTTTAGAGAAGAATCAGTAAAATCGAAAGTACCTATATTATAACTGTAGTACTACTGATTTTCAGAAGTATCTTTGTTTGCACTGCGGTACTACTAATTTTCAGAAGTATCTTTGTTTACACTACAGTACTACCTTTCCATGTGAACAGTGATTTCAACACAAGTTCAAAAACAAGAATCGATGTAACTTTTCATCCGTTGATCTAAATGACATGAAATTTTGCACGGATCTTCTCTAGTATATTGAGAACCTATTCCAACAAACAATCATGAAAATCATGGCCAAAGTTGAGACCTTTTTCAGTTTGAAGAAAAGGTGCATTGAAACCGAGCAAAAACCAAAATCCGTGAATACGACTTATTCGTGGGTGGATGATGACCAAGATGGGTCTAAATGTATTCCCACGTGTCACAGTAAGTTAGAACACTGATGAAATCAAACCAAAAATCTTGGATCATAAAATCGTTCAAAGAGGCCAAAACCAAAATCGGGTTTCTTAATGAACTTGCCATCGAAGTGGCTAGATGATTGGAGATTAATTTGAGGAAGTTATCTCCATTTCATTAATGTCCTTGGCATAACAAGATAAAAAAGAGAAAACATGAGAGATCAAAACCAACCAAAACAAGACGAAATCAACCAAGACAAGATAGATCCATGGAGATGCACAAAGATTGATGTATTGCTTGTTTAAGGAGGCAAGTTTTATAGCCAATCCCTCATGATAGCAAAACTCTAAGCCTAGGCACACACACAAGGCACCAACCCAAGGAACCCTAATCTTACATGGGAGGGAGGAAAAGATAGCCACCACAAAGATTTAGCCAAAATCCTCAATCCCTAACCCTTGCATCTCCTCCCCTTATATGGCCTCGCAACCTGAACCAAAATCTAATGGATCCACCCATTAGGCCAAATCGGAGATAACCCATTAACCTCACCTAACACCGAGTTTTACTCTCTCACGCACGCTTCTCCAAGCGGCTTACAACCATTAACCCATTAGTGAATTAACACTTGATCCACTCCACATTTTCAGCACATACATGACCTAAACCACTTAGGCCAATGCCGCGATTTCAAATACCACCACTTTTTCGGTATTAGGCAATTTACCAAAATGCCCCTATACCATTTTTTCACAAAGCACCCCCTTCCTTTGCCACAAAGCATCACCCATGCTTCATTATTTTTCATGTGGCCTTAATGACTTACTGCCAAATCACTCACGTGTCTGGATCCCACCGAACCGTCCTCGCTTGCAAATGACCCAAGTCATTAGCGCACCACATGCTTCACCTCGCGCATGACGCACCCGGCTTCCTTGACCGCACAAGACCTCGACTCCTTCCTTAGCCTAGTCCTAATCCACCTTATCGTTGTCCATCATGTCCACCACCGATAGCTCTCGGTCTGGTTCCTTGTTGTCTCGGCTTGTAACCACTCTGCAAGTCTTGATCATCTTCAGCGTCTCCTTGACCATTTGGACCTTAGCACCATCCTGTACCTAGTTTTGGTCCTCCTACGCCTCATGTAGCACCGTATAATACACAAAATTATCATTTGACACTTTCATCCATATAATGCACAATGCAAAATGTATACAACCAAAATACCGATCCTAAACCTAGGACTAAACAATAAACACATGTGCGCACAAGCAACAACACCCATACCATGACCACAATATCACCCCAACTTAAAACCCAAAATCCTGTTTTTCTGTGAAATCCAGTAGTACCGCACGCAATATACTGGTACAACCACTCCCCAAAGCAGTAATTCTACACCTTCGCACCTCGCACTGGACCTCTCCGGAAAAAATGTAATGCGGTACTTCCGATTTTGCTGGAACTTCCATAAAACAGCCCAAATAAAGTGCGATCTTTGCAAAAACATTTAACCACTCCACGAAACTTGCAATGGTTCATCACAATATTATCTTGGACCTTCTCATATAGTCCTTCAATATCCCCCTTCATGAACGCATTGGCAATACTCAAAAATGCATTTGGAGGTGGTTTTAAGCAAAAAAAAAAAGAAGAATTTTGCAAACAGAGCTCCAAATGGTCAAAAGAAGAATGCGATGAGCTGAAAATAACCATTTAAGACATAAATAGATAGAAGCTACTGAAAATGATAATTTTTTATAGAAAGCTTCATACCCACTTGTACTATTTGACCATGATCATGGTGAGAAAAAAAATCAAAAACTCCAAATTAGCCAAAAAAATTAAAAATTTGCACAAATCTCCAAAACATGCTCAAGATATGCATTTTTACTGATCTTTCTCCCTCCTTTGACATTGGTGTCATCAATATGCATGGAAGAAAATAAAGCATGAATGAAATGGAGTGACTGCATTTTATTTATTTTAAGCATTGGGATCCATGAAGATTATCCAAAGTAACTTTTCAAATTTTACACCAAGCCATAAAAAATGAATGTGCTATCTAAATCATAACAAGCAATATATAACCAAATTAAATCCAAATAAGTATTGATCTGAAATTAAATGGCTTTTTAGCATGTCAAGATGCTCAAATGCATCGTTTAGTCAAAGGGATCCAAAAATGACCAAAGCCATGTTAATATTCTAAGTGGTTCCAAGAAACTATAATTGAGCCAATTTAGAGTGCTACAAGTTCAAAATTGAATCATTTTATTCAAACTTGATACCACTAATAATTGAGCAAATTTAGCACATTTGGCATTTTCTAAAATTCATTTTGCACAAATTTTATTTTCTTGGCCATGTTCTAGATCTCAAGCCTTATGCGACCACCCCAAGCAACAAGATTAAGGAAATGGTCTTGGTCATCGAAAACTCTCCCTGAGTTCATATCTAGTGCAATGGTAAGCCATCACATGAAAGAGAATTGGTGATATCAGTTTTTCACAAAAGAGATCATTTTGCATTTTCTTGACTTAGTTCAAGAATAAAGAGCTAATACTGACTCGTGCTTCAATAAAGAATTAGCATAGCTCAATTTAGATTCAAGACTCAACTTAGCTTATTTGATACAACATGAATCGTTAGAGGATCAATAGAGCCAGACTAGTCACACAATCTAATAAGACATGATTTAATTTAAGTTTTCATATTTAATAGAACTTGCATGGCAAAATGCTAAGTTACATATGGAAGGACATGATAAATCTAGCAAGCTAGCATAAGATATGGCAAGATGTAAAGTAACAAGACATGTCATATAAGGATAATAGTCAAGCTCCATGTATTTATATTACAATGCATATTGCTGAATTTAAAATGCAATATGGTACATATAAATGCACAAGAAGTAAGCTTCCCTGAAGCAACTCGAAAAGAAGGAAACTTGACGAGATGACTCCCAAACACACCCTTCCCACATGGTCTCTAGCGTATAACCTTATACCACGGAGCAAAAGGCAACACTAGCTATCGTAACACAATACACTAGTGGTCAAGAAGAAAGCTCAAACTAGGCATTAAATAATCCTAGAGAACCATTTGATGAGAAGTGTGACTGAGACAAAATCATCTAGAGTTGGTTCCTATCTACCCAAGCCAACCATCCCTACCACTAGAACATGAATGCTATGTGAGACCAATTAGTAGGAAACAAGAAATTGAACGTCACAAGGGAGCAAACCTCTATCACATCGCTTGGCAATGTAGTGTAGTTCATATGGTGGAAGCTGATTGAGGTTGCATCATGAGATGAATAAAAACCTCCACCAGAAGCACAAAAAAATTGAGAGACACAAAACATCCGCACAAATCATATGGTCTTCTCTTACATCCACAACCTGTATCTCAAACACAGGAACAACTGATGTCCTAGTACCGAGGTAAGTGATATACAAGTATGGATCCAGTATTGAGGCACATGACAATAAAAGTAGCATGGCAAGTACAAATGACAATGAACATATAAGAATACACCCTCAAACAAGCTCTATCTAGACCTCACCAAATCATCTAGGACAACAAATCCTAATGCAAACCAAATATAGAAAAAGCTTGTGGACTAACCAAAGTTCTCATAATATCTAGGCATAAGCACAATCTAAAGCTACCAAGATGTCATAAAGACTATTTTCATGCCAAGACAGAAATAAATAAGTTAAAGATATGCATGCATCTCAATAAATCACAACCATACACACATAATAAATGCCAAGAAAAAGTAATAAAAACATATGCTCGCATGGATACAAGTATAAGCATGTACACATGAACCAAAAATGATAAAAAGGCATGAATAAATGAAGCTTCATGATATAGAAAATTATCCAAGATGTAATCAAGCTCAAAATATTTATGATCAAACACGCATCATGTAGACATACATCATGACATACAAAAATCATGCAAAGTACATTAACATGTATAAACAATGGTGAGTGGACACAAGGAGCAAGATGTAGACAATAAAATAGACTAGGAACAACAAAACACAAAATCATGATAATACTTGACTCTTAAAACACACAATCAACAAGCAACTCATACTCATGAAGTCAAGTTAAAACTTAAGCATCCAATAAAGCAATGCATACAAGTATGATACAATGGATGCAAAAGAGTCAAGCTCCCTCTCAAAATAGGCCAAAAGAACTAATAACCCCTAACTCTCCTTGTACAGAAGCAAAACAAGAAAAATCAAGTGCCTTAGTGAAAATATCTGTAACCTGCTGGGACTCGATTGAAGAAGCAAGCTCGACCTAGACTGGAGAAAAGAACAACCTAGAAGACCCAAAATTTCCCCAAGAGAGACTCACACAAGAAGTGATCATATCATTAGCCCAACCAATCCTCAAACTACAAAATGCCCCCAAATGATATACAAAGTATGAATCAAGGGCAAAGGTAAAGCGTAGGACAAAAAATTTGTGTCACACCGCTTAGCGGTGAGATGTAGTCGAGGAAGTAGAATTGAGCCAAATTGCATCCCACAGATGAAAGCCATCACTGGATGGTAGGATGTGGAAAAAAAGCCTCAGAAGCTCTAGAACTAGAGGGTCTGATCACTCTCCTAGTACTCAGCTATAATACTGTACATTTGATCTTCCATTTCTCATTTAAAGCCTATATCATCAAAAAAGAAGTTGTTTGTACCTTGGAACTAGGGATAGTGAAGAATAATATGCAAATCCACTTCCAAGACACATGACAAGTAAGAATGTTATAATCCAAGGTGACTGGTAGACAACAGACATGCAATGCTCACATAAGCATAAGCAAACAATTTTGAGCATGAACAAGAATATGTATATAGTACGATAATGAGAAAAACATGAATACTACATGCTAGAGAGATAAATTAAGCTCTATATATATCCATGGTAAAGAATGAAGCAAATAAGTAACAAAGCACATAGCATGGCAAGCACATAATCGAAGACAACATTCAAGAAATGCTATGGCAAAATTTATTTATCCACAATTAGCAATATTACTTGAATTATCAACACCATGTAAGTATAAAACATGTCAAGGAACAAAACATGCTTAAATTATGCTAACAAGGATCAATAGAAAGATACGCTAACATGGATATCTAATAGATATATGGATACCTAGAGCAAGATATCTCAAAACCATAATAGTGAATATATCAAGATAATGCATACTCATGATGAAAAGCCAAGCTCAAGTATATATAACAATCATGATTAGAATTCTAGCCTATGCACGTATGGTCAAGCAAGCATGATAAATGATGAGACTAGAATAACATGAGATAATGGCAATATGAAATAAATATCATGCATCCACAATTGATATATAATAATACCAAGTATATAGAAAAATATGACATGGAATTATTCATGCAAATATATGGTACAATGATATCAAGCAAGCACATGAATACATGAAATACAAGCAAGAGCATGATACATAATGTTGCAATAATAATGCATGCTCATAAAGATAAAACTCATATATCCATAAAAGATGAATAATTAACTAGTACATAGATATACAAGTAAAATACACATAAAAGCATGATAAGAATGAAACATGAGTAATACATGCCAATATGATACATGTGAACACACGTATAAGCACAGCATGCCAATTATGATAACACATGAATATAAAGGCATGAAGATATATGATAGCTCACAAACTAGGTAGAAACACCAATTGTGAGAGCACATACCTCTTGGAGGCCATCAAAGTGAGTGAAGAATCAACAAGTGTTCCAATCACATAATGAAGTAAAAGACTGGAATCCAAGCAAGTTCATGTTCTCCATCGCGTCCCAATACCTACATATGAAAAGAACAAAGTGGCTGAGTCTTGGATCCTGGATGGTTAGTAAGCAAGTACTTGGAAACTAAAAACTTAGACACACCAACACTAGAAGTATGCGAGTTAGCATAATGCAATGAATGGTTCATACAAGAAAATCCAATCTTGGAGGCACACCGCAAGTGGACAACTCGATGAGAAAAACGAGTGCTATTCCTGGAAAAGCAGCAAATGCCTTGCTTAAAAGTACCAAGATGGGAACCACCAAGAGCACTAAAAGAACTCACAACTCTTTGCCGTGGGTGCACGCCTCGATGGGAAGAACGAGGTCCACCACTTGAGAAACGGCGAAAATGTTTCTTGGGACAACGCGTGGACTAAAATCAAAATCGTGAGAACCAAGTCCACGACTCCAACCAACACCACTAGAAAAGGTGTCAAATAAGCTATTAACAAAGTGAGCCTTCATGTTAGGTTCACGAGTGTTCATATCATGGGAAAGGCCATGCACACTTAGAGACTTAGAAGGTTGGGCTCGTCGCATGCGTTTGGCATGCCAAAAGCAGAAGTCTATATGATGTCCATTCTTCCCACAAAATGAGCAATGGTGTAAATGTCTACTAAGAGTCACAGTCCGAGAGGACAAAACACCATTCTTTCTAAAAAAAATTCCCTTGGGACAAGCATGAAAACCTCATGTCAGCACTAGGTCTACACATATCATGAGATGGACGATGTGTGTTCCTAAAAGCTCGACGACGAACTCGATGCTCGAGCTTGACATGGCGAATGCAATACTCAACAATGTGTCCATCCTTCTTACAAAAAGTGCAATGATATTTCTCTTTGAGAGATGTAGATCATGTGAGGAAGAACCATCCTTGTCTTTAGAAGTCCCTCAGACAACACCAAAAGAGTCACAAGAAGCATCACTAGTCAACCTAGAGCTATCCAAAGCAATAGCACAAGTACCAACATCAAGTAACTTAAGAGAAGCATGAGAAGAATCCAAATCCGATTGCAAAGAAGTAAGATCAACTTTTAAAACATCAATATCATATTGGAAAGCAACATAAGAGTCATAAGACTTAGCACTCATATATCGTGCACTCTCTTTAACAAATCAAGCTCATTCTTCAAGGCAATACAAGATGTGCAAAAAATAAAAAAAGCATTGATAATATGCATGGATTGCAAAGCATCAATATCATTTAATAAGTTAGCACAATTCTTGCAAAAGTGTAAATCATCATCAAGCAATTTATCATATTTCAAGCACATGCTAGGAGGACTAGACTTAAGCTTATTAATTTCAGCCCTAGCCTTCTCTAATTGCTCAAAGTAACTGGAAAAGCTCAAATTCTATTTTTTTATTTTCAGCTCTAGCGAGCTCAAGTTATTCTACACAAGTGGAATGAACCAATTTTAATTTCTCAATTTCAGCAAGCATGCTAGAAAAAGAATCATATTCATTCTTAACTGAACATTTAAAATCGCATATTTCTAACTTAGTACAATCAAGCTCATGATGTAAGGAAACATAAGAATCATAAGGCATAGAAGCATTTGATCTAAACAATTCATTTTCAGATTTCAAGCATGGAAGAGAAGTTCTTAATTTATTATTATCCACATGCAATGACTCACATGGCAAAGGAGATTTTAACCTAGCAATTTCATCAATCAATTTACTCTTCTTTATCTCTAGACTATTCACAAAAAAGTCAAGAGTATCAATTCTTGAATTTAGAGAGGTAACGTCCTCAATGAATTTCTCCATGCTCACCTTGCTTAGGTTCAGTACGGGATCATCCTCAGAAGGCATCTCATGATAGTCCTCTATGGTCACTTTGCACACGTCATTGTGTTCCTTCTCCTTCTTGGACTCCAAAAGCTTGCATCCTTATCATTAGGACAAAGCCAATAGAAATGGGTAACCATTCCACACATATTACAAATAATCCCTAGCCTCTTCACCAAAGAGTCACAAGAAGAAGAATCAAAAGACTCACAAGAGCTCACACTAGTTGCCATGCTTATGATTAGTTAAGATCACTCAAAGAGCAAACCTTACTCTGATACCACTTGTAGGACCAAAGATAGCAACAGAGGGAGTGAATGTTGCTTTCAAATTCCTCCCCCCCAAATATTTCACAATCCTTCACTCCAATAGCTATAAAAGGTATGAAGATTAGGATGAGAAACCACCACAAAACAAGCGAGACAAGTTGCTGAAATTTTAGAAAATAATAAACAAAATCGGAAGTACCAATGTCATAACTGCGGTACTAGCGATTTTCACAAATACCTTTGTTTACACTGCAGTACTACCGACTTTCAGAAGTACCTTTGTTTACATTGTGGTACTACCTTTCCTCAGTGAACAGTAATTTTAGCACAAGTTCAAAAACAAGAATCGATGGAACTTTTGATCTGTTGATCTAATGACATGGAATTTTGCACGAATCTTCTATAGGATATTGAGAACCTACTCCAATAAACGATCATGAAAATCATGGCCAAAGTTGAGACATTTTTCAGTTTGAAGGAAAGATGCATCGAAATTAAGCAAAAACTAAAATCGGTGAATACGACTTGCTCGTGGGTAGATGATAACCAAGAAGGGTCTAGATGTATTCCCACATGTCACAGTAAATTAGAACACTGATGAAATCAAACAAAAATCCTTAGATCATGAAATAGCTCAAAGAGGTCAAAATCAACCAAAACCGGGTTTCTTGATGAACTTGCCACTGAAGTGCCTAAATGATTGGAGATTAATTTCAAGAGGTTATCTCCATTTCATTCACGTCCTTAGCACAGCAAGATCAAAAAGACAAAAGAGAAGAGATCAAAACCAACCAAAACAAGAGCAAACTAATCAAGACAAGATAGATTCATGGAGATGTACAAAAATTGATGTATTGCTTACTTGAGGAGGTAAGTTTTACAGCTAATCTCTTAGGATAGCAAAGCTCTAAGCCTAAACCACACACACAAGACTTCAACCCAACGAACCCTAATCTCACATGGGAGGGAGGAAGAGCTAGCCACCACAAATACTTAGCCAAAATCCTAAAACCCTAGCCCTTGCCTCTCCTCCCTTTATATAGCCTCACAACCTAAACCAAAATCTAATGGATTCACCCATTGGCCCAAACCGGAGATAACCCGTTAATCCCACCTAACACTGGGTTTACTCTCTCACGCACGCTTCTCAAAGCGGCTTACAACTATTAACCTATTAGTGAATCAACACTTGATCCACTTCATATTTTTAGCACATACATGACCTAAACCACTTAGACCAATACTGCGGTTTCACATACCGCCAGTTTTCTGGTTTGGACAAATATAACAAAATACCCCTCTACCGTTTTCATGAAGCTTTCCACTTTCTTGGCCACGAAGTATCACCCATGCTTCACCATCTTTCATGTAGTCCTAATGACTTGTCGCCAAGCCTTTCACGTGTTCGGATCCCACCTAGTCGTCATCGCTTACAAACGACTCTAGTCACTTGACGCATCACATACTTCACCTCGCGCATGACGGCACCTGGCTTCCTTGACTGCATAGGACCTCGGCTCCTCCCTGAGCTTAGTCCTGGTCCACCTTACCGTTGACCGTGATGTCTACCACCGGTAGCTCCCGCTCCAGTTCCTCATTATCTTGGCTTGTAACCACCCCGCAAACTTCGATCATCTTCGGCGTATCCGGGACCATTCTGGACCTCAGTGCCACCCTATCTAGTCCCAATCCTCCTATCCTCACCATGATCTAGTTCTAGAATTCTACAACCAACAACAATAAGCAAATCATTACATAGCACTGCATAATATACAAGATCATCATTTGACACTTTCATTCATACAGTGCATAATGCAAAATGTATTATTTCAAAATACTGATACTAAACCTAGGACCAAACAGCAAATACATGTGCACACAAGCAACAACACATATACCATGACCACATGGTCACCCCAACTCAAAACCCAAAATCCTGTTTTTCTGCGAAATCCGGTAGTACTGCACGCAATATGCCAGTACTACCGCTTCTCAAAGTGGTACTTCCGCACCTTCGCACCTCGCACTGGACCTCTCTAGAAAACGTACCGTAACTTAGACCGGAACTACCGTCTAACGGTACTGCCGCACAAACACCTGCGGAACTACCACCCTGCGGTACGAACGCGTTCGCAACTGTGATACTTTCGACTTTTCTGGAACTTCCAGAAAACAGCTCAAATAAAGTGTGATCTTTGCAAAAACATTTAACCACTCCACGAAACTTGTAAGGATTCATCATAATACTATTCTGAACATTCTCACCTGGTCTTTCAATAATGTATACTAATATGAAAAAGTATCAGTTTGGAAATTTGCATTAAAATGGGTGGCTGACCAGGAAGATCCCGACCATCCATCTCGGAGATCCGAAGGCTCACATTCAAAGTTGGACTCTTGTCCAAAATTTTTGCCTTGTAATTACCACATTAATTGCTCTTAAAATATAATTACCACATTAATCACCGGTGCTGTCGTGCGTCTTGTTCCTCTGATCGCACCATCCTCCCCTGTCCCATTCCAACGCTCCCCCTCGCACAGTCAGGATTCATGGCAGCGGAATAGGCTGGCCTCAGGTGCGGCACTGCAGGAGCGGCCAAAAGCCGCAGCAGCGGCCACCTCGGTGCCCTCGCCGGAAAGATCCACCACCTCCTTTCCTCCTGTTCCTCAACCCAAGTCGACTGGAGGAGCGGCAACAGGCGGCGGCTGCGTCCATGTGAGCGGATTAGTGACAGGGCTCAGATGCTCACCCCAAATCTGCGCTACAACGATAGGTGCGGTGACCAATGTCGGTGGTAGATCCTAACGGTGAAGGGGCTCGGCGTGCCCGACGGGCTCGACCACCTACCGAGTCGCCCTGTCCTTCTCCCCCATTCTGGTGAGCAATAATCCTATATTCCTATCAATCTCACTAAGCCTCCATCCCTCGCTGGGTTTGGTTTGCATCCTGATTCGTTGTTGTCCGTAGTGATGGGGGTGCAGGTGCATAGGTCTTGCACAGTGCACATGGTGACAGCGTTGTCCGCGCCTTCCCCAACTATTGCAGGTACCTTTCTTGGATCAAATCCATGGGTTGGTATACATGACAGTCAAGAGTACGAGCTATTGCAGGATGACATGGCATAATATTTTTGTATGCAATTTGTTCAATTCCTTTACCTGGGTATAAATCAATCAAACTTGATGTATTTGTGTGCCACGAGGCCCACGACAGTTCTGTTTGACAGATTAATTTCGCTATCTGTGTTCAATAGACTGATTTGGATGCCACCGAGTATATAGCAATATGTTCAATAGACTGATTTGGATCGTATACTTTCCATGGAGGAAGACGAACACTAGAAGCAAGACCCATTAATGTACCTGCAATGTACTCCCTAACTCCCTGAATAATGCCTACATGAGTAGAGATTTCAGTGGTTAGTTCATTTCAGTTTAATAGCCCTTGGTAGTTTCCAGTCTCAGAGTGCTCATTGGGACGTCTCCTGGTGTATCAATAGTGTGCTAAATCAAAACATAAAGTTGCAATTTCTTAATGTTGAGGCACGTGGAGGTTCATTAATTAACTGATATTTTGTGGCCTTGGAGCTCATTTGAGTTTGATTACATCTATCAAAATGAAAGGTTATATTTCTAACAGGCCCATGGTTTCTTCCCGTTTTGGTTTGACTGACTTATCCAGCTTCTATTTCTTGAAAATGGAAGGTGTATGGTATATTTCTAAATCATATTTGGAAAACCCAATGCTTTTGCGCTAAATGGTTGATCCAGATGGAGGCTGAGGTCTCTACGGTTGTGGATCATAGCTGTTGGCTACTTGAAAAGTTAACCTTCTTTGTTTGGACTTCACAGCATTTTGGTAAATGTTTGAAACGCAGAATTCAGTAGAGAGTTATGAGGGTTTTGCACCATCGGTCAGGTTGGCTTGATCTTGGGGAATCAGAATGGCAAAATCTGAAGATCAAGTATTAGATGTTAATGTTTTTGCACCATTAATCATGTTGGGACTTAATCAAGGAGGAAGCTGTCTGTGTATGTGTGGCCGCTGCTTTCTCATCTACATAAATGTTAAGGTAGGCATCTAATCCGAAAGAGTTAAACATTTGTTTAACTTAGCGAAACTGCAATGAACGTAGTTAGTCAAAAGTAAAGTGACAGGTCTGAAAGGTTTAATTAACTGACCTTTCAAAAGGTGGAGGACATGTCTACTTTGCGAGGTTATATATGCTGTACAGATTCAGTTTTAAGGCCCATTTGGAACACTGGAATTTCCCCCCAATTCCTGCGGGAATTGGACTATTTCCTGCAAAATTCTTGCGTTCCAAATGAGATTTTAGTGTTTAGCTTTAAATTTATGTATGTTTTTGCAAGATGTCTTTCAAGATCTTCTGGATAATTTTTTAGGTCCTTGGTGTTGAACCAAATTTCTGTCTAAAATTTCCTTAGGTTTTGTTCGTACTTTGAGCGCAAGCGCTTACAAAGCATTTTTTTTTCAGGTTTGTATTACTAGAAAGTTGAACTGATGTATGCTTCATGTTATTGTATTAACTTACTCTTTCTTTTTGGCAGCTTGAACTGATGTATGCTTCTTGTCTTACTACCATTTTAATACAATTTTGCTTTACAGACATTTCCGAATTTGGACCCGTTCGAGGTTTTTCTCTCTTTCCTGAAACCTCACGTTGCAATGTCTGAATTTTAGATTTTTCTTTTTTACTTCTCTACGTGGTACCAAAATGTTGAGTTAGCTTTAACATTTAATTTTTTTAATTTGTTTATTGCTGCTAACTCTTAAGTTGTCTATTGACTGTTGGGCTGAATCATGGTAAGTGTAGCATTTTAGCTTTGTTGTAACTGTGCATATGGATATGCTGAAATGACAAAAAAAAATCAGCAAATAAAAGGAAAGAATTTTTGAGATGTGAATAGAGCTATGTTGTTTTAGCTTTGCTGTGTACTTTATTTCATCGGTTTAAATTCAATATTCTACTGGGAATGCAATTTATGATTCTCTATCGGTGTTATTTTCTTGACAATTTTCAGCGTCATGGATTCTAAGTGCGTGCTAACTATTTACTTCCTCCAGCCACACACAAGAGTGATGTCCTAGAATCCTTGCAGTCAAATTGAATTAATTTTGACCAAATAGATTGTTTACAACGTATGATTTGGATATGCTAAATTGATACAAGTAAAATTTTATTGTAAACTCCTTTCATAATATTGCACTTTATATAGTTTTTTAATATATGGTAAGAGATTTTAGTGGTCAATGTAGCATCTTGTTGACTTTAAAAAGTCAAAATACTCTTTTATGACTGAGGGAATATATGGAATATATAATTGAGTTCGGAAGTAGAGAAATCAGAAGTACTTCTGCTTCTTGAGAATGTGCACATGAAATTCACAGTCACGCCACATTAAAATAAAGTAAAAAACAACAAATATATGTGAAACCAACCTCATTCAAAGAAATATGGAACGTTTGGTTTGATTTATTTTAGTCGAGACGCGTGCACGTGCACCGTTACTAGCGTAGCATAAGTTCGAAGGATATGCGTTTGCAAACAATTGATGCCAAGCACTACCCTGAATCTTTTGGTATGAACTTTATTGGACTATTGTAAGACATGTTTAACTTCCAATTGTTGGCAAAAGAAAGAAAGAAAAAAAAACAACGATCCTTGCAAAGACGATGGCCCATAATATTATTGCGGAGAATAACATTGTGGAGCCGGGCAGCTAGAAAAGCCTGGCCTATTACGAGCCTGTTAAGGAAAGGATGTACTACGTACTTTTTGTATTGCGAGCTTATAAGTATAAAAAAAAGCCAAAAGTCACAGCTTATAAGTCATATTATCTTGTGTCTAGGATTATTTTTGTGTTGCTCTGCATATTTGAAAAGTATCCGTGCAAAAGCTCTTGTGAAAAGTCTAACGTGATGTCTAGCTAAGACAGTTGCGCAGCAATTATTTGTGCGGTATAATATTGGTGGAATTTTCTATTGTAGCTAGTATGTAACATTTTTTTTGTTATTTAGAACGCAGCACATTTTTCATTTAGGCCACATCTAAGAAAATACGAGAAGATAAACACAGCGTCACCGAGCAACATTATTATAATTCACCACAACGACAAACACAGCTCTAACCAAGAATGCAGCCGGTAGTTTCCTTTGAGAGAAGTAGGTAAGTTCGAAAGTTTGATAAATTCGAAATTGATCAAGTATTCAAGTGGCAGAGTGGTAGTTAGTAGTTAACAAGAGACGTCACTACGCGTCATTCCTACACAAGTATAGATTCGAAATCGTACCACTTGCTTCACATTCGACTCGGATCCACGTGTCATCCTCCACAACGACGTCACACTCAACGAATCTTTATTGCAAAATTGCATTTGCTAGCTACTCAACGAATGTTTATTGCAAAATTGCGTTTGCTAGCTAGCTCGTCGTGCGTCCCAATTAAGATTTTTATTCTTTGAAACTTCGTGATTATTATCGGAGAGGTCTTAGGTTATACTGCATATTCGTATTGACTTCTACTTCTAACTTCTATTTAAAAAACCGAAAGATAATACAAATATTTGATTTTTTTTAAATAACTTCTCTATTTTTCTGACTACCGTATCACTCCAAAGATTAGATAAGGAGTCACGAGTGCATCACACATTTCACCCATCTCGCTCCTATTATATACATACATCTCTTTTTTATTTTTTTACTGTTTATTCTCTTCTTCTATAAATCATTTTTTCTATACTATTTATTTTTAATTAAAAACTATAAACGACAATGGAAAGCCAGCAAGTTGCAGGAACTCACAACGCGTGGCTGTCGTTGGTACACGTAACCGGGCTCGAGGTTGACGCCGTACTCGTGAGAGGTACGTACGAGCGGAGGAGATCGAAGCGTGTCGTGAGTCCAATTGGTGGGGCCCGGTCGATGAGATGATTCAGCAAGTGACCGATCGAGCTTAATTGGTTGCCGCCGCCGGTGAGTTTCGCTTTCGCCACGTACATCATAGATGAAGGAATTGGCGAGCGCTCAAACCATTCACACCGTTCCTCGCTTCTCTGTCCCTTCACGTCCCCATCTTATATAGATCTGTCCAATCGCCCTACCAACAGTATACGCACGTCTACCACGTAGCCCTAAAGTCTCACAAAGCTACCTCCACGCACAAGTAAGCCTCTGCCCCGTCTAGAGGTGAAAAAGGTATCAAATAATTCGTTTTATCCGATAATCGTATCCGAGAAAATATAAATATGGTAAACAAAACCTGTATTCAAAAATATTCGTATTTGTATTCGAGAATATTCGTATCTGTATTTGAGAATATTCATATTCACATTCATATTCAAGAATATTTATATTCGTATTCATATTCGAGACTATTCGATTCGTATTTGATCTGTTCTATGCCTATCGTCGGTAACAGGTGAAAAATCAGCAAAACCGCTAGAGATTTGTTCTACCGAGATTTGTTACAGAAGTTGTAGGAGGATATTCGTATTCGACTGAATTAAGTACATATACGATTCGAATTGGTATATGTTATGACATTTGATTCATATTCGTGTTTGAGAATATTTGAATTCGTATTCGTATTTAAGACTACTCGATCATATCTGATCCGTTTCCATCCCTAGCCACGTCCCCCCTCCTACCGTCCCGCCTGGCCACCCTGGATTCCCCCAGAACACCCCACGCGGCCATGCCCTCCATCAAACCCGCACGAACCCTCGCCGCCAGTTCCCACGCCGTCCCGTCGCCCTCCTTCGTCCCCATCTCCTCCCGCGCCGGCACTGGCGCTCCCTCCTCTCGCCTCGCCATCTTCTCCAACGTCGTCTGGAATTGTTTATTGCCTTCTTAAGCCGCCTTTTTACCTCTGGGACTTCCTTCGTGCTCGCCCGTGTCTCGGTGGCTTCAAGTTCATGAGAGACGGCCGGATCCAGACCGTCTCTCTTAGATCCAGTCGGATCCAAGACTTCTACGTCAGGGAGTTGCCGATGAGCCCCACAGGAGCTACCACCCGAAGGGGAGATGGGTGGTGTCGCACGAGGAGGCACTTGCGGTCGGAGGGCACTATCGTGCACCAGCTCTTCCAATGGGGCCCGGTACGTCTCTACTTTCTATACCTTTTCTGAGCCATGCTTTTGGTCTGGGTCTCTCTTCATTTTGGATTTCATCTCGAATATTCCAGATTCCCACTCTACGCTTTTGGCCCATGCTTTCTATCTATTTTTTTGTTTTCACTTGGCAGGTTTGCTCATCGAAGAGGGGAGAACACGGACACCACTCCGGCAAACAATATGTTCGAGAGCACGGAGCCCACAGCCGGTTGTGTAGGCCAATCAACGGTGCTGACTGATGAAATGCCTCACCATCGCTGTCGCTCCACCGGCTAGTATCCCCGTTCTTTTCTCTTCAGCCCCACAATCTTTGCCTTTACCTGCTATTTCTCTTTGTTCTCGATTTCGTCTTGGCTGATGGATTCCTACTCTGCAATTTCGGCTCATGCTTTCTGTTCATTTGGGGGGGGGTTCACTTTCCAGGTTTGCCTATCTTGAAGCCCAGAAAAGGAGAGGGGAGAACGGGGGATGCCACTCCAGCGACCACCGTATTCGAGAGCAGGGACCCTTAGTCGATTGCGTAGGCCTATCAACGGTACTAAATGACGGAACGCCTCGCCATAGCTGTCACTCCACCTACCAGTATCCCCCTTCCTTTCTCTTTAGCCCCACCATCTTTGCCTTTAGCTCCTATCTAAGTTTATTCATCTCTTCGTTCTCGATTTTGTCTCGGTTGCTTCAGATTCCTGATTGTCTTCTTTTTTTAGAGGGTACTGCAAAAACTCAAAAGAGAGAACAGCTAAATGGGCCACCACACACGACCATGAATGCTTGGGCCAATACCAATTCCTGAAGCTACATGAGGAAGGATTGAGGCAATGTGATTTCACAATGCCAGCAAAAACAAGGTACGAACAGATCCATATTGGCTACTATTCTATTCATAATTTTTTACCTTTTTAGATTAGTTTCTGATCTTTCGGTCCCGATTGGAATGGGAAAACATCACAGTGCACACACCTTCTTCGGAAGTAGGTTATCCAACGTGATACTATGTAATTTGTGTGAGTCTCTTTACAAAATATTTCTACAGTTTACATCGGTACCCTATTTATGGGAACTGATAGCACCCTTATTGATCCTGATGTTTTGTCCAGCCAAATATGAAGACAAACTAGCCTCACTTACTATATGACTCACAATTATACAAAATACTTCAAGGAGAGAGTATTATATATCTTTTTTTGTGTTTACTTGCTTTTACTTTATCCAATCACTTGTTTTTGGACAGACGAATCAATTGACATTCCCCTTCATTCTGCGGTTGTAATTCCAAATCTTAAGTGCTTTGGCCTAGAGGATGATTACAATGATTTCGTGATGGACTTACCGCAATCATGATCCTGATGTTTTGTCTAGCGAAATATGAAGACAAACCAATCTGGCTTACTGTATGACTCAAAATTATATAGAATACTTCAAGGAGAGAGTATTATATGTATTTTTTGGTGTTTACTTGCTTTTGCATTATCCAATCACTTGTTTTTTGAAAGACAGATCAACTGACATCCCCCTTAGTTCTGCAGTTGGAATTCCAAATCTTAAGTGCTTTGGCTTAGAGGGTGATTACAATGTTTTCGTGATGGGCTTACTGCCATCACGCTTTTAAGATCTTTTCGGTTCCTATAACAGGAAGCTATCCCTAAAAACTGTTTTGGTGCTTGTTGATCAGATGATATGTTGTCCAACTAAGATCAAACTTATTTTCTATTTTCATTGTTCATATGCTACAGACCATTATTTCTACATGGCAACATTAGTTTGGTACAACTTTATTTGAGTTGCTTTCATTTCATCTTGTGTGATTTAGCATCTTATCTCACTAGATTAGATGTTTTCGGTAGAATTTAGACTATTATCTTCATTAATCACTCCCTTAGTTTCCCATGCCAATATTGCCTCTATACTCAGTTTAGATTGTTTTCATTCGCTATCCAGGGAACAAGAACAGACTGGATATGCCTTCCTACTTCCTACAAGTGATTTCTAGCCCACCTAAATTTTAGTTTGTCAAGACACAAGAAAAAGGCCAACTCATCAAAAAAATGTTCCTTGCTGATCAGATGTTTCCGTAATCTCATCCCTCCAGTTTTCTAGGTGATCTCCTATTTAGAAACGAGGCCAATAGTTCCCACCTTGTTTGTTTATCGTTGTTAGTATCGCTTCCATTATTGAATGGATAAATTATATTTGGTGAGCGACGTTCTGTTACTTTGTGAACATGCCACATTTCCTAGAGAAAACATTGCTTTGTAGTTGTTTATCCTTCGACCACGGCCATTCAACCATGGCCCTTTGACCACAGCCATTTGACTATGGTGCCTCGACCACGGCTTCGACTTCGATCACGACTTCGACTTCGACGATGGTCCTTTGACCACGCCCCTTTGACCATAGCCCTTTGAACACAACGCCGACCACAGCGTTTCGACCATAGCCTCGACCACGGCACTGACCCATGGCGCCAACGCCGACGCCTCGACCACGGCGCCAACCACTGTGCCTCGACGCCTTTGACTTCGACCATAGCTTCGATCATGCCTTCGACTTAGACCACAGCTGCTACTTCGACCATGGCTTCAACTTCGATCACGACTAGCACTTCGACCACAACCAGCCCTTTGACCATGGCACTCCTTCGACCACGGCCGGCCCTTCGACCACTTTTCCACCACGGCCTGCACTTTGACCACGGGTGGCCCTTCGACCACAGCGCTACAACTATATTATTATGTAGCCTATATCTGCAACATAAAAGTCTTGAGATCTATCTATACATTTAAATACCTCTTCATAGAGATATATGTGTATTGATAAAAATTACACATATTTTCTACATATGCATGCTATAATACCGCCTTCTATGCAGATCCCCGAAACAGTTGTTGTATTGTGAATTATAGAGATTAATATTTCTCACTTGATCGAACATATTAAACTATGTATATTTCTTCGGGCGCAACGTAGTGTGATACCCTATTTAGTGATTATTATGCATATGACATACTAGTTACGCACAGCTTGTCGTTTGTTTGTTTTTTCAACATCTATGCCCCACGATTTCAGTTTACTAAAATAATTAGGCTGATTAAAGGACGTATAAAAAAAATTGGATTTCGAAATTTACCCAAGATAGGCCGATAACAGGTCAATTTTCAATCTATTTTGCTTTACAATTACATTTTTTTCAGTTCTATATTTTTGTCCTCAAAACATTATGTTTGTTGCCTTCTACAAATATAAACATCAAAACTTCATTTAAATTATTATAAACTTACTATTTTCTGGATCGATTTTTTTTGCCGGTCTGAACCGATACGGCCAGTTACCGCCCATTTCTTTTATCACTGCATACAAGAAACTAAGTAGCAAACCGCATAGCTTGGACGCACGTAGAAGTAATTAGGCAGATTAAAGGGCGTAGAAGTAAACCAGAAACACTAGATTAGGCTGTAAAGCCTATAAGAACATCTAGAGACTAAAATCATCCTCCTCCTAGCTACAGAGCTTTCAAATGATTGGAGTAGAATATGATCAACTGATGGAGATGAATTGCCTGTAGAAATAGACGTCAAAAAAGGACTTGAACATGAGAGCCAGCCTAGCGCTAGCTAGAAGATTGACGTCACTTCTTCTTCTTCTTCTTTTTTTTTTGCTAACTCATGGTTTTCTATAGATCTGGTCACCAAACATTTTTTTAGATCTAGTCTCTTTTTCTTTTTGCAATTACAGAATTACCCGTACAAGAATTTGCAAGCGGTAATTTACATTACATTTATAAAAAGATTGCCTACCAACAATTAACGGACGCTTGTATCCACCAATCATTTGTTCCATAGCTATATACCGAACACAAGTACTGAGAGACCATGTGGTCGTGATCCCATGAGAATGATGAGTAATTGACAATGGTGTAGGTTAGTCGAGTTTGGTTTGGGTGGTTTTGACCATGTCGTTGCGTGGTGCAACGGGCTCGGTCGATTTGGTCAAACTTGGTCGTTTGGGCTTAGGTCATTTATTCTAATGCTTCGACAGGTTTGGACTTCATCATGGGTAAGCATGATGTGTTTATGCTATTTTATGCTTTCATGTGTCGAGCGGTGCTATGTGATGTGTTTCTTGTCTGTGTGGCTGCAGGACATCGAGCGGAGTCATGGCGAGACACGGTGGACCGGACTAGGCGCAGGTGGCGCTGAGGTCAGAACGGTCAGGATGTGTCGAAGACGACGTGGACTCGAGGTGGTTGCGAGGCGTGCAAGACAAGGAGCGCGGAAGCTTCCCGGAAGGTGCAGGAGGGGCGAAACGGGAATTTCGCAAGGCTGCACAAGCGGGAGCGGGCTCCGTTGGATTTAGCCGGCGTAACGGGGCGGAGACCCGTTAGCCATGGGCTATAAAAGGAGAGGAGGGGCTGCATGCCCATTTGAGCACTTGTAAGGAATTAGGGTTTACACTAGTCAAAAGAGGCTTTGGGAAGGTTGTTTCCTTTAGCTCTTTAGTTGGTGTGAGTTGGTGGAGGCAGAGTGTGCTCCCTCTGTTGTCCTCTACGATGGTTTCTAGGTGTGAGTCCTAGTGGGTGTTCTTCCTCCCTCCATGGATGAGTGTGTGTTCTTGAGTTGAGAGAGTGAGGAGATGGATTGAGAATCTTGTAATCATTCCTCTGTATTCAATCGTGTCATCGGGACTCCTATGTATTCCTTGTGATTCAATGAATGAAATCTGGAGTTTTGGGTTTCAGTTCGTAGCCTCTGTTCTTCTTTTCCCTTTGTGCAAGATTTCTTGATTTTCATGGTTTTGAGTTCTTGCTTACTGAAGAGTGCCAAAATGGGTTGCTATGACATGGGTGATGCTCAAAAGCCATTTGGCTATTTAATCCCAAGAGCAAACCGAGTTTGATTCTCAGATTTCAGTTTTGGCCTTCCTCTGTTCATGTGTTGCCTTCCTAGGTTTTGGTGCTGTTCTTGATTCCCTTGTTGAGATGGCTTGAAATTTGGTATGAAGAGTCCAGAGGCTATTAATTAGCTATCCTCAAAATTTCATAGCCAAAGGATCAACGGTTGGGGAGTAATTTGGTTTTTGGCTCGGGTTGTGCAAAAATTCAGATTTTTACCCATAATCTGAAATTCTTGCTTCTTGGTTTGATTCTCTTGTTTCCCAAGGTCCCCTTACTATTTAGTATGTTGTAGTAAGGCCTTGGATCAAAAAGATTGAGAGCAAACCTATTTTTTAGCCAAAAATCCGAAGTCTCAAAGTTCCAGCCTGAAATTCCCGTTTGCTGTTTTTCTCGAGAGGTACTACCGCTCCTGGAGCGGTACTACCGCTCAGCGGTACTACCGCTTGACCAAGCGGTACTACCGCTTGAGGCCAGAATTTTCCCGATTTGATTTTTCTCGCTTGCTGGTCTCTGTATTTGTGTTTTTCCTGCTGCTGGGGTGTCTTGTGAGCACTGGTATTCTACCTTCATAGCTCCCATAGCTATTGGAGAAGAAGATACGTGTTGGGGGCAATTTTTAGAAAACGACATTCACCCCCCCTCTGTCGCCATTTCGGTCCAACAATTGGTATCAGAGCCGGTTAGCTCTAATTCATAGATCTTAACCGGTCTCAAGAGCCATGGCGACGGACAAGTACTCGACCAAGCCGCCCGTGTTCGATGGCATCGATTACCCCTTCTGGAAGAGCCGAATGGAGACATACATCCAGGCCCAGGGGTATGCCATCTGGCGGAAGGTCAAGGTACGATTCGCTGTTCCTGCCGATGAGAACATCAATGCCGGGAACATGGCTGATGTTGAGGCGAATGCAAAGGCAAGGAACATCATCATCCAGGGGTTGAGTCGTAGCGAGTTTGACCGTATATCTCACCTGTCGTCCGCCTACGACATCTGGGTGACCCTCGACGCATACCATGAGGGCACCACCCAGATCAAGACGGTTCGACAGGACCAGTTCAAGCGCGAATACAACAAATTCGAGATGCTTGCTGGTGAGTCCCTGGACGAGTGCTTTTCGCGATTTCACAAAATCTTGAGCAACCTCCGAGCGGTCGGTCTCACATACCCCGACTCGGACAACGCTCGTCAGATGCTCGCGGCACTCGATCTGCGCGTGTGGGAGATGAAGGTGACCACCATCAAAGACACGACAGACCTCTCGACCCTGACTCTTGACGCGTTGTACTCGCGCCTCAAGACTCACGAGATTGACGTTGTCTCTCGTCGGTCGAAGTCACAGTCGATGGCTTTGGTCACCGATCCCAGTCCGGCTTCTGGTTTTTCCGCCGATTCGCTTTGTGGGTTCTCCCTAGCTGCTCTATGTGACGTAACTGATGATCAGTTAGAGCAGCTAGAGGATGAACAGCTGGCCCTCCTAGCTCGGAAGTTCTCCCATGCTTACAAGAGGAGGAGGGACAGAAAGAGAGGCGGACCAGTCATCTGCTTCGAGTGTGGTGGCCCCAACCACATTCGAGCAAACTGTCCCAAGCTGGAGAAGGGCAAGAACGACTACGGCGGTTCAGGCAAGAACGACTACACCGACAAGAACCGCAACAAGAAGCCTCCAGCTCAGACGCCGGGAAAGAAGAAGTTCCGCGACTTCGGGAAGGCCAAGAAGCTGTTTCACCGTGTCCTCACCGCCTTCGACGACCTCGACCTCAGCGAGGTGGAGGGATGGAGCGACGACGACGGGACGGGTGACCAAGATCCCAAGAGCGGCGACGACTTCTCCGGCATGTGCTTCATGGCCCTCGAGGGCGAACTTAGCGACAGCGAGCTGTACTCCGACTCGGACGAGGTATGTCCCTCCTATGACCAACTTAATGAAGCTTTCCTTAAGCTAGGAGGTTTTCATGCTAGAGCTAGGACTAGGTGTACCGAGTTAGAGAAGGAAGTAGATAGACTGTCACGGGAGCTTACTTCTCTTACATCTGCTCCCTCCCATGACGACTGTGATACATGCTGTGCCTTGCTGGGTGATTTGGAGAAGTTAAGGACCTCGCATGATAGTGTGTCCTCCGAGCTTGATTCTATTAAGGTGGAGAATGTTAGTCTGCTTGCTGAGTTAGAGTTGAGTAGGATGGCTGTTACCCTACTTACTACTGATGAGACTACTTCTCCCACCTCATGTGAGGTTAAGGACATTGCTGCTAGAGGACCTTATGCCATGCTCCTTGATCTGCCCGAGTCTTGTGAAAATTGCAATAATTTAAAGATGAACCTAAAACGGGCAGATCACAAGATTGCTGAGTTGCGTGCTTCTTTACTTGAGCCTATTGATTCATGTTTGAACTGTCCAAAGTTAACTGCTGAACTTGAATCTGTCTCAAAACAGTTTCAAGAAATGATTGACAACAACAAGAAAATGGCTCAGTATGCGACTAAGGATTCTGTTAGCTCACCATGCATTAGTTGTGATAAACTAAAACTTGAACTCGTTGCTTTGAATGACAAATGTGTGAAGCTAACTAAGGAATTACTAGAGAAGCCACAATCTGGTTGTGATGTGATTGATGGTGTGGGGGAGAAGCCCCAGGGTAAGGGTGAGACGCCTAGAGACGCGAACCAACCTGCTAGTAGTAGGACTGTCCCCTCAGGGTCGGCTGTGCATGCACAAGCCATTCTCTCCTCTACTGTTGGTTCTTCTTCTGCTCCCTTACCTCCTGCTGTTCCCTTTTCTCCCTGCTCTTCTTGCACCTCTCTCTTTCTGGAGTGTCAGTACCTTATGAACACTCTCGAGAGATTTGTAGGCGGCAAGAAGAAGCTTAATCTTATTCTAGACCAGTCCAAGATTTGCAGATTTAATCAGGGTCTAGGATATGACTATTATGAGGATATGAGGAAGCATCCACCTACTGTGCTTAGACCCATAGCACTAGGTGTGATCAAGACCGAGCCCAGGACCGAGAAAGTCCAATTTAAGTCAGCGGGCTATGTCCAGGGGATTTCTGACAGCAAGGTGATTGCACCTGCTGCTTCGGCCTCTCAGAAGGCGAAGCCTGACCGTGCTACTTCTACCTCTCAGAGGATGAAGTATCACTGCACCTTCTGTCAGAAGGATGGACACACGGTTGATCGATGCTTCAGGCGCGCCAAGATCGCGCGTAGAGACCGTGTTGAGTCTCCTAGGCGTATTCAGGGTCAGCCCCAGATCCTGAGTGCACCTAGGACCAGCACGAGGTCTAGGTTTACTGCTGTTGATGGGTTTGGGCAGCATCGAGGACTTGGTTTTTCTGAGTCTTCTGTTTTTCGTCCTCATGCTGCTCCTGGTCATGACTTCCGCCGTCCTGAGGGTACATCTCGTTTCCCCCGTCGAGACAGTTACCCGCAGCGTGTTCAGCGTGTTGCCGGTGTTCCGACTCGCTCTCCCGTAGCAGTCGGACCCCGCAACAGCTTCAGGTCTGCTCACAGACCTTCTGCTTCCTTGAGTCATGGAGAGCGTAGGGTAGATAGAGGTCAGTCGTGCTTGACTACTTCATCTGCTCGACGTGTTGTTCAGTATTGGGTGCCAAAATCACTTTTGATTTATCCCAGTACTGAGACTTTACTCTCTGTTTGACTCAGGTTCGCCGGGCAGGGAAGGGAAAGGTTTGGCTTGTAGACTCCGGTTGTTCTCGTCATATGACCGGAGACTCCCGTTGGTTTTCTTCCCTTGCCCGTGCTCCAGGTGATGAGACGATCACCTTCGGAGATGCTTCATCTGGGCGCGTCATCGCCAAAGGTACTGTGCGCATTAATGATTCTTTCATTTTGAAAGATGTAGCCTTGGTTAGTAAGCTGCAGTACAATTTGCTTTCAGTTTCTCAGCTTACCGATGACGGTTTCGAGGTGAGCTTTAAGAAAAATGCTTGTAAAATTCTTGATTCTTCGGGTAGTCTGGTTTGCGGAATTTCTCGTTATGGGAGGATCTTTCGTGCTGATTTTTCTGAGTCTTCTGGTGATCCTCTCAGGTGTTTAGTTGCTTCTGAGTCCCGCGACCTCTCTTTCTGGCATAGGAGACTTGGTCATATTGGATTTGACCATTTGACTCGAGTTAGCGGCCACGATCTCATTCGTGGTCTGCCTAAACTCAAGATGGTCAAAGATCTTGTTTGCTCTCCATGCCGGCACGGCAAGATGGTTGCCGCTTCTCACCCTCCGGTCACAGTTACTATGACCGATGCACCGGGACAGCTGCTCCACATGGACACAGTTGGACCAGCTCGAGTGCAGTCAGCAGGAGGGAAGTGGTATGTTCTTGTTGTGGTCGATGACTTCTCGAGGTATTCTTGGGTGTTTTTCTTAGCCTCGAAGGATGAGACGTTTTCACATTTCCGAGGTCTTTTCAGTAGGCTTTCTGTTGAGCTCCCAGGTGCCTTACGAGCGATCCGCAGTGACAATGGCACGGAGTTCAAGAATTCCTACTTCGAGAGTTTCTGTGGTGAGACAGGTGTAGAGCACCAGTTTTCTTCTCCGCACGTCCCACAACAAAATGGCGTTGTGGAGAGGAAGAACCGTACCTTGGTCGAGATGGCCAGGACGATGCTTGATGAGTACTCTACACCGCGGAAGTTTTGGGCTGAGGCTATAGCTACCGCGTGCCATGTCTCAAATCGAGTATTTCTTAGGGCACACTTGCACCGCACTTCTTATGAGTTGAGATATGGGCGAAAGCCCAGCGTCTCTCATTTTCGTGTTTTTGGTTGCAAGTGTTTTATCTTGAAGTCTGGGAACCTAGATAAGTTCGAGTCACGTTCCTGTGATGGGATCTTTCTAGGCTACTCGACTTCTTCGCGGGCTTATAGGGTCTGGAACTGCGAGTCTAGCAAAATGGTAGAGACCTGTGAGGTGACCTTTGACGAGGCCAGTCCGGGGACTAGGCCCGATATCTCAGGTTCTTTAGAGCAGTCCGAGACCATCTTTGTGGATGATGAGGATGATGGAGACGACGGTTGTCTACCTGATCCTGTCCCTCATCCACCCCTTGAGGTGCCGTCTTCCACCGCACCTCGAGGCGATCAGCCCATGCCTTCTGCTTCTTCTGGAGCTGGTGGCTCTGTTCCTACCTCGTCAGCTCACGAGGTAGAGGCCACTTCTTCATCTCATCCTGGACCTCCTAGACATATCCAGAAAGCTCATCCTTCAGAGCAGATCATTGGAGACCTCTTCGAGCGTGTTACCCGCTCAAAATCTGGCTTATCTCAATTCTGTCTCCATTCTGCTTTCATTGCCTCCTTTGAGCCCAAAGATGTCTCTCATGCTTTATCTGATGAGTCTTGGGTCAATGCCATGCATGAGGAGCTAGAAAATTTTGAGAGGAACAAGGTCTGGTCGCTTGTCGAGCCCCCGCGAGGTCACAATATTATTGGGACTAAGTGGGTGTTCAAGAACAAGCAGAGCGAGGATGGAGTGGTTATTTGAAACAAGGCTAGACTAGTTGCTCAGGGGTTCTCCCAGGTTGAAGGTCTAGATTTCGAGGAGACCTTTGCCCCCGTAGCTAGACTTGAAGCCATTAGAATCCTGCTTGCCTTTGCAGCTTCTAAGGGTTTCAAGCTTTACCAGATGGACGTCAAGAGTGCCTTTCTCAATGGCCTTATTGAGGAAGAGGTCTACGTCCGACAGCCTCCTGGTTTCGAAAACCCCAAATACCCAAACCATGTCTTTAAGCTTTCCAAAGCGTTGTATGGACTTAAGCAGGCCCCCAGGGCTTGGTATGAGAGGCTTAAGTCCTACTTGTTGAGTCATGGTTTTGAAATGGGTAAAGTTGATAAGACCTTGTTCATCCGCCGGCTTGGCGCTGACCTTCTGCTCGTCCAGATCTATGTCGATGACATTATCTTTGGCGGCTCTTCCCATACTCTGGTTTCCCAGTTCTCGGATGTCATGAGCACCGAGTTTGAAATGAGTATGATGGGTGAGTTGACCTTCTTCCTTGGCTTCCAAATTAAGCAGACTCGGGAGGGTACATTTCTTCATCAAGGAAAGTACACTCGTGACCTCCTGAAGCGCTTCGATATGAGTGATGGTAAGCCGGTGTCAACTCCCATGGCTTCGACAGCCTATCTTGACCCAGATGAGGATGGCGAGCCAGTTGATCAGAAAGAGTTCAGAAGTATGATCGGCTCCCTTCTTTACCTCACTGCCTCGAGACCAGACATACACTTCTCAGTGTGTCTGTGTGCTCGTTTTCAGGCTTCTCCTCGCGTATCTCACCGTCAGGCGGTGAAGCGCATCTTTCGATACCTTCGAGCTACCATTGACTATGGTATCTGGTACTCTTCCTCATCCTGTCTTTCCTTGAGAGCCTTCTCGGATGCAGACTTTGCCGGCTGTAGGATAGATAGGAAGAGCACCTCTGGCACCTGCCAATTCATTGGCACTTCTCTTGTTTCCTGGTCTTCGAGGAAGCAGTCCGGAGTTGCACAGTCCACCGCAGAGGCCGAGTACGTTGTTGCAGCCAGCTGCTGTAGCCAAGTACTTTGGATGGCGTCGACCCTGCGGGACTTTGGGTTGGTCATAGATAGTGTTCCACTCTTCTGTGATAACACTTCTGCGATTAACATTGCTAAAAACCCAGTGCAGCACTCTCGGACCAAGCACATTGATATCCGATACCACTTCCTTAGAGACCATGTAGAGAAGGGTGATATAGTGCTCCAGTTTGTGGAGAGTGACCACCAGTTGGCTGACATCTTCACCAAGCCTTTGGATAGTTCGAGGTTTTCAGCTCTGCGGGGAGAGCTTGGGGTGGTGTGTCCTTATGGACTGTAGTGAGAGGGAGCTTTGGGCTTTATTGCTTTACTATATTGATTATGCTTCTGTCTCATTTCTATTGCATTGCACTCGGGGTGCATTTGGGTTTAGTCCTTCCAGCATAGGTTAGAGTGCTTCTCTTGCCGAGATGCTTAGACTTCTAACCCTTATCTTGTGCTTCCAGGATTAGCTGCTTCTTATCTCACTAGGTCGAGCTCACTCACTTCTTGTAGGTTCTAGCGAGGGTTGGGCCACCCTCGGGTAGACAGGGTACGTGTTTGCTCTCTAGTGTGTGATTTACAGTCAGCTGATTGTCCTGGAGTCATATGGGGTAGATGAGAGTCAGTCTGAGCCATAGTTGTCTCTATATCTTATCTATGCTTTAAGGACTGCCTGTTTTGGTTTTATTTGCCAGCTTCTCGATTTATTGCTTTGGTTCAGGGAGAGTTCATTTGGGAGCTTCTGGAGCTTAATTGTGACTTAACTCAACTTGAACTAAAAGTTGCATGTCATGTTGAGGGGGAGCTAGATTTTTCTTGCATTTTCAGCATTCTAGCATTATAATCAATCTGCATTGAGCCTTGATCATTATCCTGTTATGACATGCTTCAATGCTTTACACCTTGCCATGACTTGTGCTTAGCTTGCTAAATTTATCATGACTTCATATGTGTAGACTAGCGTTTGCTATGATAAGTTAAGTAAAATTGATCAACTTAAATTAAACTTGTCATGCTAGCATTTGAGTTCAGTCTTTCTTGAGCTATCCCTTTATGATTCATGCCATGTCAAATAGGCTGAGTAGAGCGTTGAATCTATATTGAGCCTTAGATTGAGCTGTTTAGTCTCTTGATGATGCTGAGTTAGTACAATATGTTAAAAAGCAAAAAGATCGGTTTTGTGCGAAAAAACTGATCTCACCAATTCTCTCCTATGAGACGGCTTGCCATTGCACTTGGCATGAACTTAGGGGGAGTTTTGGATGACCTAGACTATCTTCTTAAGCTCATGGCTTGGAGTAGTCGCATAAGGCTTGAGACCTAGCACATGATAAAACAAAAATCTGGTTGGCAACAACCATGAATTTCAAAAGAAAATATGTCATTTGTGCTCCATTTGCTTAAGCTTCAAAAAGAACCAAGTACTTTAACCAAAGTTTCAATCTTGAGCTTATAGCACTCTATTTGGACTCAATGTTAGCTTCCTTGTTCCGCTTAGCTTATTGACATGGCCTGCATCATCCTTGGATATCTCTAGTTAGACTTTGCTCATTGATGACTTGACTTGCTCACTTAATGTACTTCACTTTTAGATTGTTATCTATGTGTTCTAGCTGGCTTATATATATGTTGTCATGATCTAGATAGCGTTTTATTGAGTTATGGCTTGGTGTAGTACTTGTTGGTCATATTGGATAATTCTCATGGCTCTAAATGCTTAGAATAAACAAACTTCAGCCATATTCATCCATTGACATGTCATATTCTCTCTTTTGCATCCTTGATGCGTTTATTGCCAAAAGGGGGAGAATAGAGAAGAAAAAGCTAGCTGGGATCATTTTGAGCTTTGGAGATCAATTTGCTCTTTCAGTTGTTGCTCTAGTGTTCCTTCTGTCGACATGGTCATTTGTTTCATTCTCTTCTTTGGACCATGTTAGATTCGTCAAACTCAAACTCTTCTTCTTGCTTTTTCCGAGTTTGTCAATATACTCATCAAGGGGGAGATTGAGAGACCATGTGGTCGTGATCCCATGAGAATGATGAGTAATTGACAATGGTGTAGGTTAGTCGAGTTTGGTTTGGGTGGTTTTGACCATGTCGTTGCGTGGTGCAACGGGCTCGGTCGATTTGGTCAAACTTGGTCGTTTGGGCTTAGGTCATTTATTCTAATGCTTCGACAGGTTTGGACTTCATCATGGGTAAGCATGATGTGTTTATGCTATTTTATGCTTTCATGTGTCGAGCGGTGCTATGTGATGTGTTTCTTGTCTGTGTGGCTGCAGGACATCGAGCGGAGTCGTGGCGAGACACGGTGGACCGGACTAGGCGCAGGTGGTGCTGAGGTCAGAACGGTCAGGATGTGTCGAAGACGACGTGGACTCGAGGTGGTTGCGAGGCGTGCAAGACAAGGAGCGCGGAAGCTTCCCGGAAGGTGCAGGAGGGGCGAAACGGGAATTTCGCAAGGCTGCACAAGCGGGAGCGGGCTCCGTTGGATTTAGCCGGCGTAACGGGGCGGAGACCCGTTAGCCATGGGCTATAAAAGGAGAGGAGGGGCTGCATGCCCATTTGAGCACTTGTAAGGAATTAGGGTTTACACTAGTCAAAAGAGGCTTTGGGAAGGTTGTTTCCTTTAGCTCTTTAGTTGGTGTGAGTTGGTGGAGGCAGAGTGTGCTCCCTCTGTTGTCCTCTACGATGGTTTCTAGGTGTGAGTCCTAGTGGGTGTTCTTCCTCCCTCCATGGATGAGTGTGTGTTCTTGAGTTGAGAGAGTGAGGAGATGGATTGAGAATCTTGTAATCATTCCTCTGTATTCAATCGTGTCATCGGGACTCCTATGTATTCCTTGTGATTCAATGAATGAAATCTGGAGTTTTGGGTTTCAGTTCGTAGCCTCTGTTCTTCTTTTCCCTTTGTGCAAGATTTCTTGATTTTCATGGTTTTGAGTTCTTGCTTACTGAAGAGTGCCAAAATGGGTTGCTATGACATGGGTGATGCTCAAAAGCCATTTGGCTATTTAATCCCAAGAGCAAACCGAGTTTGATTCTCAGATTTCAGTTTTGGCCTTCCTCTGTTCATGTGTTGCCTTCCTAGGTTTTGGTGCTGTTCTTGATTCCCTTGTTGAGATGGCTTGAAATTTGGTATGAAGAGTCCAGAGGCTATTAATTAGCTATCCTCAAAATTTCATAGCCAAAGGATCAACGGTTGGGGAGTAATTTGGTTTTTGGCTCGGGTTGTGCAAAAATTCAGATTTTTACCCATAATCTGAAATTCTTGCTTCTTGGTTTGATTCTCTTGTTTCCCAAGGTCCCCTTACTATTTAGTATGTTGTAGTAAGGCCTTGGATCAAAAAGATTGAGAGCAAACCTATTTTTTAGCCAAAAATCCGAAGTCTCAAAGTTCCAGCCTGAAATTCCCGTTTGCTGTTTTTCTCGAGAGGTACTACCGCTCCTGGAGCGGTACTACCGCTCAGCGGTACTACCGCTTGACCAAGCGGTACTACCGCTTGAGGCCAGAATTTTCCCGATTTGATTTTTCTCGCTTGCTGGTCTCTGTATTTGTGTTTTTCCTGCTGCTGGGGTGTCTTGTGAGCACTGGTATTCTACCTTCATAGCTCACATAGCTATTGGAGAAGAAGATACGTGTTGGGGGCAATTTTTAGAAAACGACATTCACCCCCCCTCTGTCGCCATTTCGGTCCAACAAGTACACAACCATTCGCTATGCAGCCCGCTTCCTGCCTTCCTCTCCTTATCCTTTCTTCATCGTCTTCCCCATTTCCTTAGCCCGACCACCTGGACCAATTCATCTCTAGCAAGATTCTCCATCTCTCCCGCTAGCCGCCACTCGCTTTTCCCCTTCCTTCTTCCTCCTCTTGGACAACCAAAGGGTTCCGTGTGTCTCCACCGCCACCTCCATCTCCCCGTCCTCATCGCCACACCGCGCTACCACCTCTCCGCCCTCACCGCCACACCGCACCACCACCTCCTCCCCACCCCTGCCACCCCACCCTACCCACCCTAACTCGTCTTGCCCATGTCATAACGCCCGCCGCCGCCGTCCTTTCCTGATCCCACAGTCATTGCCGCCAGCCACCCTTCCCCCTCCTCGTCTCCCTCTAAACCATGGGGTCCCAGTGAACCTCTCTTTAACCCCAACGAACCTTAACCCTAACGTCTCACCGTCGGTCGCTCGCTGTCATTGGAGATCCCACCCACATTGTTGGAGAAGATAAGTAATTTGTTCTTTTGTTGGATAAATCCTTGATTTCTTTGAATTCGTTCTATAACTATGGAACTTATATTCATACATACCCTCTCCATTTCTCTATATATTTGTTGATTGGACATTGGAGTATCTGTTTCAATACTTTTATCTGTTGAGAGAATCTATAGTGTAGTTGTTACAATTTTTTCTCTCTGTACTCTACTTAAATACTTTAAAAGAAGTTAAGTGATTTTGTAGTTTGTCATTAATAGGGACACGTCGTTTATCATTAATTATGTTTTAGATTTAATACTTTTCCACTACTACAGAAAAGGTCATCACAGACGGTTCAAAAACGTCATCACAGACGGTTTTGTGAACCGTCTGAATTTATAGGTCAGTGATAATACGAGGTCATCATAGACGGTTTTCGAACCGTCTGTGGTGCAAATATCACAGACGGTTTTTAACTAAAAACCGTCTGTGATAGTTATAAATCACAGACGGTTTTTAACTAAAAACCGTCTGTGATATTTATAAATCACAGACGGTTTTTAACGAAAAACCGTCTGTGATTATAACTATCACAGATGGTTTTTAGTTAAAAACCGTCTGTGATATTCCCTTCTACTCCTAAACCTATTTCTGTTTATTGGCTAGCCTCAGGAAATGCTAGCCATGCCCTCTGAAACAAGCAGATCAACATGTACATGTATACATCCAATTCACATCTCAATTCATTTCACAAACATAAAACATCCATTTTTATTAAGATTAGAGCCTACCATTACAATATCCCAAAACAACAAGCAGGTTTCACAACAGGACACAGAGAAAAAGATTACAATATCCCAAAACAACAAGCAGGTTACACAACAAGAACAGAGAAAAAGCAAAGATCCTCTATGCCTTCTCGCCCCTGATGCAACGCATGAGCTGGATGCCTTCTCGCCCCTGAACGGTTGGCACGAGCTAGTTGCTTCTGCGGTGTCTTGCCTCCCGTAGACTTGTGCGTCATCTGCAAGGAGGAGGAGAATAGCAAGCAGGAGGAGGACAGCAAGGAAGAGGAGACAGGCTGGGTTTTGGTTATATTTATAGGGGAGGGAGAGGGAGGGAGAGGCGGAAGTTCGAAATTTTTCGCGTGGGAACGGAGAGGCGGAGCTACAATCCGTGGGGTGAGGATTGGTGGATTTCTATTGGCTAGTATTGGGTTGAGGAGAATCGACGGGCCTAGCGGTCAGATTATCACAGACGGTTCTATATATAGAACCGTCTGTGATGAATGAATATCATAGACGGTTCTATATGTAGAACCGTTTGTGAATTAGAGCACAAAATTTTATGTACCGATGCAATATAAGTAACTAGTCTGAAAAGATAAAATAGCAAAGTTTTATATAGCTTATATATACTCATTTGAAAGGTTTCGATGAGATCTACAACTTTTCAGTTGAAGCAAAATCCAAATTCCGAAAGGAAGACCAAGAAAAAGGGTAAAAACAGAAACCAAACACTTGCGACGCAGGTTTAGGTCCAAAGATGGCCGATTTTCGGGGTCTTGGAGGGCGATTGGCACAAGCTGGTCGTTTTTTGGATCGGGCTCGTCGTTAGCTTTCCAACGAGTAAAAGAACGTCGAAAACAGACACCGTATGCAAAAGTTATGCCCGTTTTACTGAAGGTGTCTCAAAACTGAATCATACTCGGACTTAAGTGGGAAAATATGAAATTTTGAGGGATTGTAAGGCGGGAAACGTATCACAGACGGTTTTTATTATAAAACCGTCTGTGATATTCCAGTATCACAAACGGTTCAGCGGTAAGAACCGTCTGTGATACTCCTTTTTCCCGCCACGAATACCACAGACGGCCTCCAAATTAAAACCGCCTGTAACCGTGTACATCACAGACGGTTTCACAAAACTGTCTGTGATTTGACGTCTAGTATTAGACTTTTTGTAGTAGTGTTTTGGTCTATACATATGATAGGCTATGGATATAGTAAAACGGATGGAGTAGTCGACACCAGAGATAACTGCTTACCTTTTTTTTTTTGGATGGCGCGCAGAAAGGTTTTTTACATATTACCGAGTAAGTACCAACAAAGGACTCACAAAGCCACGGGTTGCCAAAATACCAACGGGCAGTTACAATGACAAAGTGGGGCCTGAGCCCACATGTTGACACGCTAAAAGGTATTTTGGTGAACCGTGATTGTCCATATTAAAACAACATAAAAACTCTTCAGACGAAACAAGAGGCCTGCTAATACACAGTTTCTCAACATGCACGTGCACTAATTCCAATCTTTCGAGTCTCATGATCAGTTCATGTATGAACACAAACACCTTCAAAACATATACTTAGAACAGCACAACAATGCTCAAAACACTTGATCATACATAATGGACATAGTAATTAATTATATAGGGTGCAGGAAGGATGGAGGAGAGGTCTTGATCTCAACACTTGACGCATGGAATGTATCCATCGATCAGTTCCAGAACCAGGAGGACCAGCTGCCGAGCTGCGCCTCCTCCTCAGCGGTGTGGTGGAGTACTACACCGGCGGCGAACATGGCGTCCTCCGCCGGGAGATGGAAGCTGCAGCCCTCGTCGCTGACCGCGCCGCCGTCCTCCTCCGACGACGAGAGGGCGGCACCGCCGCCATACTGTCCGGCGCAGCCGTTGTACTTGTAGCCTTCCCCCGCGAAGTAGGTTGACTCGCCGCTATGGTTGGTGCCCTCGGCGACGTCGAGCACCACGGCGCTGCTGCTGCCGTCGTTGGTGGCGCCGCTGCTGAGGAGGTCCTCTTTGAGCTGCTGCTGCTGCTGAGCGGGCGGTGCGACTGTCGCCGTGGCTGACGCGGCGGTGTGCTCTTCCGGCTGGTCGACCTCTTGCGCCGCCGTGGCGGTTGCCGATGGGGACGTCTCCTTGACTTGCAGCTTCTCGGTCAGCGAGGTCACCTGTTAATTACATGCAGTATTCGTTATTAGTTGTGATCATGGTGATCAATTATTTTGCCGGCATTGTGATCTGATCCACTGGTCAGTGGTACTCGAGGCATAGCAAAAGCTATGCTAGGTTGTGCACTCGATCGAGGTTCACAAGCACATGAAAGTTAGCTGGATCTAAGCACTTATTTTGGATGCCGCCCGCTTAGTTGAAAGCATCTCTCGTGGAGCTGTAATAGCAAAATTTTACTATAGTTCTCTCTAAGAAAAGTAAGACTAATCTTAAAGCAAATAAAAAAGTAAGCAACATCTATTCATCATTCATTATACTTTAAAAATTATACAAATTATTGTTGAAAAAACATAGAAGTACCTCCCAATTAATAAATATTTCCCTAACTATATTCCAATACGCGGCACAGCAACCATAAACTGTTCCTAAATCTAATCTATGTATACTGTTGGTTTTCATTCTTCTATTCCAAGGGTGATTTTCGCTGGATATATTTTACCAACGAAATAAACCTAATAATGCCAAGAGACTTATGTTCCCCTTCTATCTACTGTCACGCGCAAGTGCAAATTGGCACGTCATGTGGCTATTTCATACAAAGTTTATTGGATTTTAACTTGCAAGGATCAAACTCAAATGGTAAATTGCGTCTTAGCAGGTGTGAAAAACACCCCTTCTTGAGAATATATATTTGAGTACTGCTATACAACATTCGACTGTTTTTGAGGACAAAAACAGTCAGATTGATCTGGAGTGTTAGATCTCCATCCAACGGATCCACCCATACAAGCCCCCCTCCAAAAAATGACATCCTTAAAAAAAATGATATAGGGTGTTGGATCTCTATCTAACGGTTCAAAATCTGATTGTTTTTGTCCTAAAAAACAGTCGAATGTTATATAGACACTCCCTATATATTTTTAAAAATTTCGCTTGTTGCAATGTTGAATCTGCAATTTCTATCATGTAATGTTTCTTACGTTCTCTTGAATTATTTTCTTTTTCGTTAGAATATGCTGTCTAAAATTTGGGCTGCACAAATCTTGCAGTAGACAACTTCGAATTGCATAACTCCGTTCTTTTGCTACTTCATCCGCCACATGTAACGAATATTTCACTGTCCCTATTTTCTGAGTTAAGTTGTACTACAATTGAAGTGGTATGAATTTTACCTCCTTGCTAACTACTTTCAATGGCGTACAATACTGATCTGAATATACACTGAATGGTCCAACCGGTGTCGACCCATCAATTGGACCACTGGACCATATATATTTCTTGCATCTTGAGATCCCCGTTGCTCTATACATGACGCGCAAATTAATACTACTAGAACAAAAAGAGAAAATATGCTCAATTTAATTTGTAGGGTTATTTCTTACATTAAGCAATTCCTAAATTGTGGTGTTTTGTATTACTTTTTCTCCTCTACGGAGAAAATACCATGCTCCAGATTAAACTACCTCCACTTGAAAAAAAATATTTAGCTTTGTTACATGAAAATAAAATCAGCAGATTTATAATTAAAAACCTCCATCTTATTATATTTTTAGAATTTTTTACGAACATGTAGCAATAACTAGAAAAAGCAATGACATAATGTGTATTGGAAACCACGTCGGTATCTGAAACGGCATGTAAAATAGAACGTACTTATTAATTTGGCTTCTTTCAAAAGATATTCATTTGGTTACAAGAGTTGACACAGAACAATTACAATTAATAGAGCATTTAGTTGTCATGTTATAAAAGAAAATGTGCTGCGTAGATCAGCGTAGTTTATCGAGTTTAGACTTGGGAGGTGACCGAAAGGTACCCTAGATTCCTAACTAAACTAGTGATCTAAACTGTTTGCTTGGGAAAGAATTTTCAACCATTAAATCTTGCAATGCTAGTGTTGTTCATTGTCCTACGGCAAACTAGCCAAACAGAACGTCTACGAGAAGCTAGCAAACCCAGCATCCCAAGGAGTTGAATTATTGAACTGATAAACATGATTGGTTTGCTGCTCAATCAATCGAGACCATGAGTTCGTACTATGATTATATTGTACTCCATCCATTTCAAAATATAAAACTTATAATATTTTCAATCTTGTTTCAAAATATAAGACGTGTATATAATTTTAATGATCCTCTCTTTTTTGTTATCATTTATCTTCCTCTATCTTTAGCATTCATGATAAACACTACACAAAAAATATTCTCCCTCGTATTCCTAAGACATAAAACACTAGGATATCTTGGTCATATCACATCTACCAATTTTTTTTCAACTTATCGCCTTCTTAACTCTCATGCCTAGTCAAAATACGTCTTATAAAAAGAAACTAAGGGAAGTGTAATTCCTACTTGATGTGCTTGTTGTAATCTTAGGTTTTCTGAGGAAAAATATACCTATGGCACGCTTCTCAATTTAAGTTTTGAAGTTGCATTGCACAAGCAGATTTTTTTTTATAAAAAAAGTAGTACAATGCATAAGAAGATTAGCCGTATATGAATACCAACAATCTCAAGGACCTCCGTGAGATTAATACTTTTTTCCGCTACGACTTCACATATGTTCCTTCGATCTACTGCTTGTGGTGAACAGCGAGCTATGTAATTAACCGGCGATCAAAACAAACACAAAAATGCAGTAAGTAATGATTAATGAAATAAACTTGATTAAGCAGTAATTACCTGCGCCCGGAGGTGGTCGTTGTCGGAGAGAAGAGCCTGGTGGTCGGCGGCGAGCGCGTCGTAGGCGGCCTTTAGGCGGTCGAAGTCCTGCTCGAGCTGCTTGGTCTTCCACCGCGCGCGGCGATTCTGGAACCACACCGCCACCTGCCGCGGCGCCATGCCCAGCCGCCGCGCCAGCTCGCTCTTCCGCTCCGGCTCCAGCTTGTTATCTTCCTCGAAGCTCCTCTCCAGCATCTGCACCTGCTCCGGCGTCAGGCGGCGCTTCTTCTCCGGCGCCTGCTCGTCGTAGTACTCCTCCTCCAGGAGCTCCTCGTGCGTCGTGAAGAAGGGCCGCTTACTGCTCACCCGCGCGTCATCCATGCCCAGCACCGCCGTCGGCACACCTGTTGCAAGCAACGAGTCGAAGTTCAGACATGCATCTCAAGAACTACTGCTGATCCAGATCCGGCCATGGCTAGTCAAGTCACCTCGGAAGAAGCCGCCGCTGTTGGCGCTGGCGCAGCCGCCGAAGAGCAGCATCTGCGCGCCGCCGCCTCCGGGGCCAGCCCGCCGCGCCACGCCGGAGTCGAACACGACGCGGCCAGGATCCATGCTGTCCTCCTCCTCCTCCTCCTTCCCAAGAACCCAAGAAAACCCAATCTTGAAACCTGTGCACGCACGTGCACACACTTCACCGACCACCTGTGCGCAGCAGCTAGCCTCCGCCACCGAGAGGCGAGGTGGGCGTGGCTCAGAAGGAGGCGGCGAGCTTATGGCGGAAGAAGCTGGTGCTCCACAGCATGCGCGTCGACGTCTTCATGGGGTACAGCGAGAACCCCATGCCGGCGCCGCAGGGCAAGGAGACGGGATTTCTCCGGCGACCTGCTCCTTCCGATGGCCGGCGGGCTGGCCAAGGACTGAAATGTAAATAAGGTTTTTTCGGAGGGGGTTCGAGGGGATAGAGATGGTAGATGCCGCTGCAAATGTCTTTTTCCCCCTCTTTTTTGGGGGAATTTTTGCACTGCTGAAATTTGTGGCTAAAGTTGAGAGCTTCAGGGAGGGTGGGCTTCTATAGGTGGGAGAGGCAAGATGAGTGTGTGGATTGACGGAAATGCCCTTAGTTAGAGGGGTGGTTTTGCCTCCGCCTCCTAATTGGGGGATTTGAGGTTTTTTAAGGTTATATGATGTGGTTTGAAGGATCTACGGTAAATTGGGGGATTTGAGGTTTTTTAAGGTTATATGATGTGGTTTGAAGGATCTACGATAAATTGGGGGGATTTGAGGTTTTTTTAAGGTTATATGGTGTGGTTTGAAGGATCTACGGTAGCGTTGATCGCGGATCTCGAACACATAATAGAGGTTAATGAGGGGTAATTATTGTCCCGCTCATTTTGGTTTGAACTTCTAACTTTTGGCTTTTTTTACTATTTCTAAATTTCATCTTTTTTTTGATTTTTGGCTTTTTTTAGTTTTTTGCTGGTTCTTTTTTCCGTATTTATTTACATTGTCTATGATGGGCTAACATGTTTTTTCTATTTTTAAATTTAGTTATGCCAAATAAGCCACCATCAGCTACCGTGTAATTTTAGTCAGCTACAGTATAATTTTAGCCATGAACCAGTTTATTTCAGTCTAACCGAGAGGCACCTATATTGAATGGGTAGAGTGTTCAAGCATCTTTGTTAAAAGGAAATAAAATGGTCTCGGAATAATTGACATCCGAAAGAAAACCATACTATGCACCAACAGTTTGTTGTAGTGTTGTCGTGTATTTTTTTTCGACATATATGTAACTTCAATATAAGTGATGCCCTTTTAATTTTACTTATGCTACGGGATCTTACATGTCATGATTGGGTGATGCTTATGCCAGGACTACAAATAATAGCATTTTGGACATGACACCATACCGTGTCACGTGAAGGAAGCAGTTGTTCTCCATGCCATTCTGATCGGTGATCCCATCTCACCACAACAGGGGCCCCAACAAAGAGAAGATATGTCCACAAATGTCCTCCTCACATTTCTAATCTAATCCCTTGTGCGGTTTTTTCTCCATTTCTACTTTTTCTTTTTATTTGATTAACTGTGTAAGTAAGAAATAAAACGTTCCTTAAAAAATTGAGAAAAAAAGATGTTCATGACAGTATCTTTTCATCTGTTACTTTCAGCAAGAACAGGCAGCTAGCTAGCTGGCAGTTTAATCCTCTTTAAACTACTCTTAAAATTGTTGAGCGGTAACCATTTCTGTTTTGATTTAATTTTAAGGTTTGCTCATATCGGCTTTAGATTATAACTTTTGATTTTAACTTATTTTTTTATTATTAACTATGTATACTCCTATTAAATGTCATACTATAACTACTTACTTATAATTTTAGAATTAAATTAAAATTATATTATAAAAATATTGTAATAACTACACCTTTAATCTCTACAATGAAGTTATATTATATGACAATGCTTCTAAAAATAAGGATTTTGAAACAACCAAAATTTTTGCAAAATCAAAATTTGTATTGAATTGCTTTGGATTTGAGCTTCATCTCCTCCCTAGCTCTAATCTCCACCAATCTCAAAGCAAAAACCCTCCACTAATCCAGTCATCACGGCGTTATCACGGCAAAAACGGATTTTTCCTCCCGCGGTTACTGTAGCTGGCCCGAAAAATCGCCGCCGCCTCTGATTTTTGCCCCGCCGCCGACCTCCCGCGCCTTCTCGCGCCTGCACGCCGCTGCCAGCTCCTGCCCCCTCTGTCAGATGCCGTACCCCCGCCTTAAATGCACCCCGACCGGCCGCGAGCCGTGGCAAAGCCGCCGCCGTCCGTGCACGCCTGCTTTTGCCCCCTTCGCGCCCCTTCCTCTCACGGCCGACGCCTGCAGCCTCTGACACATTTGACCGCCGCCTCGTACCTCCCTGGCCAGCTGCACCCACCCGGAAGCCCTCGAGCTGCCCCGACCTCTCCCGAAGCCACGGCCGCCGCTCGGATATTTTCCCCTCCCGGTGAACCGCCATGCCGGGCCTATTTAAAGCCCGCCCGACCCCCTCAATTGAAGCATCACACTCTCCTGAAGCTCTCCAAGCAGCCCCAAGCTCCCTCTCTCGCCCGATTGCCGGTAATGGCCAAAACCCCCAAATTCATGCCCTAATCCAATGTCCGACCTCCGGCCCTCTCCTTTCCAATCCCCTTCGCCTACAGCACCCCTAGGGCCGTAGAAACACCCCTCAACCCTCCCCTTGAGCCCTTGACCCCTCTTCTTCCCCAGCACCGTGAGCCTCCTCACTCCCAAAACCGGCCACCGTGGCCAGCCCAGCCTGAGCCTTCTAAGCTTCGGCCAACTCCCCTCCCATCCTCCCTAGGCCTCACTGATGCCCTAGGACCAGCCCAATTGCCTCAAGAATCTCCCAGCCGCCCTAGCTTCCAAAATGACCGTGGAAGGGATGGCCTCGCCGCCGGCGAACGCCGCATCCGCCGGGCCCTCAACCACCAAAAACGGACTCCCCTCACTCCCAGGAACCCGTCCATACCCTCGGTCCGCGTCGCAAGTCACCGGAGCTCCACCGCCACTCGCCGCCCATTCCCTCTGCTCCTCTGCGCGCGCGGGAACGCGAGGAGGAAGAAGAACAGTGCCCCAGGCACTGTTCATCCGACCCCGCCGCCCCGACTTGGCTGGGCCAAGCCAGCCGACCGCGCCCGACCGCGTCGCCCCCCGCACCCGCCGCGCCAAGCGCGCCCGCCCGTGTCCGACCCGAGCCGCCACGCCGCGTCCCCGCCAGGCCCGCTCGCCCGCGCCCGACCGCGCCGCTCGCCCGAGCCCGTTGCAGCCGACCGAGTCGGAGGCGAGGTGGCTGCGCCGAGTCCGCTAGCCGCGTCGGGTCCGAGCCAGAGCAACAGTAAACGACCGAGTCCAATGAACAGTGCTAGCCCAAAACCCAAAAATACAAGTTTATACTCCCCAGATTCGTTTCGAGCCCGCCAACCCAAATCCAAGGCCCATTTCCCCATATAGCCCTCCTATAACCCAGTATCCTCAATTTAATGGAGTTCTTCGGATTTTCTTTATTCTTTTAATTTCTTTATTCCTAGCTCATTCCTTCGGGCATGGAATTGATTTATTTTAATTGTTTTACGCTAGCTTCCGGGATCGGGGTTTTGCAAGACCAGGAGGGAGAAGCTCAAGTCCAGGCCCAGCCCGTCGAAGATTACGAACTAACCGAAATAGTAAATCCGCAAGGCAAGTCACACATACTTTGATCATGTCGAACCTACATTTCCGCTATTTATTTATTTACTTGTACTTTCATTATGCTATTTGCGCAATATTATTTGATGTACAATAAATGCTTAGAATGACATGATACTAGTTATGTCCTACCACCTGAAAAAGCCCAGTCTAATTTGATGGCCATATTCACCTTGACAAGACATAGTAATATTGAATATAGCAATAATATGTAATCATGGTAGTCTAGAGAATTGATATCTTCTGTTGCTAAAAGAAGTGGTACTTATTTGGGAAGTGGCTCTATGGTAAGCGAGGATCGCTGGATCCTGTGACCTGGGGCGAAGGCAAATGTTACAAATCAATGGGAGTGTCAAATCACTGGACAGATTTGTAGAAGGGAATTTGCCACCGGTGAAAATACAAGGACTAGACCCTTATGCTGAGTAAAGAACATAGTTGTCGCCCAACCACAAGTGTTGATACGTCAAACCTGGTCTAGTAACTGCTCAAATTCAATTGAACCTCTACGAACGCCGGGTGGAGGCAAAGTGTGAGTACATACGGAAGGGAGTTAAGGGAGGGCCGTATGGAAGTTGGCACAGGTATCGTTTTTACTATTGTTCTGATTATCGGGTGTCCCACACAATAGTAGGCTGAGGTAAGTCAGAGGTTACGGCCTGGGCTTGTTGAGGAAGTCTACTAGGTAGAGACTATATAAAGAATTGAGCAGTGAACAACCTTGTTTTCTCAATTCAGTCATGAGGATTGAGGAATCTTGTGGGTAAAGCAGGGCAGCTCTGCAGAGTCATAAAATAATGGTATTCGAATACGCCGTGCTTCCGGTAAATGAAGCTGTGTTTAATGGGTGAATCCAATAACAAAGCATAAGTAGATTTGGAAAGGATTTGGTGATGTTGGTGGTTTGATAATTGAACTTTGAAAACCCCCTGAAGTTCATAGAAGCTATGATTTTATGTTCAAAATCTGTTTACAACTAAAACTGCATCCACATAAAATAATGAACATTTCCCCATCACTTGATGTACCTTACATGTAGTTAATGGTAGCCTCCGTGTGACTTGTTGAGTACGGTTGGTTGTACTCATGCTTGCAAAAATCATTACCAGATAATGCTTAATAAGAAGGTGAAGGAGTTTTCCGAAGACGACGCAGAATTCTACGAAATAGACGACGCTGAGTGTTAGGGTTTATTCTACACTCAGGCCTGCCTGTGGAGTTTCTTTTGGTAATGTATCTTTGGGTTGCACGCCTTTATGTAAAACTTAGCTGTAAGCTTTACTTTTGTAATAAAGTTTGATTTTATTTTTAAGCATGCTTTGGCAATGGTACACATTCTTCTACAGTACTCGCAGCTGAACAATCCTGGGCAGTTGCGAGGTTAATCTACGCTCCAGAAATGGGGTTTGTTACAGATTTATATTACAGGATAGAAGAAGTATAATTAAACTAGGAATTGACAAAAAAAATACCCACTCCATACAAAACAGTCTATGTTCACCTCGATTACATCGCACGAGGATAAGGAT